>CM055270.1:13009762-13582721 GCA_029237695.1 Conchocele bisecta | reverse complement strand
GGACATATTTGTATTCGCCGTGTACGGGCTAGCCGCAGGCCATGGACACAGCTTGTCCACGAAATAACTAGAGTGCTACTTGACGGACCGTGACCAACTTAGGCATGCATGTATCACGGCAAGACAAAGACCCTATTGATTTTTAAAAGTTGCAGATAACTTATCTCCCCTTGGTGGACAGTTTTTTAATTTTCGCATTATGTAACATTTTCCACGCAATAACTCAAGTTCCGCTTCCACTTGACACATCTGAACCACCAAATTCAGCATACATGTTTATCACGGCAATACGAAGAATCACATTTCAAAACTATCGAATTATTTATGTCCCCTTGGTGGCTATTTTTTACGTTCGCCTTCTATGTCATTTTCCATGCAATAACGCAAGTTATGCTTCGGTATACATATGCAAGAGGGAATTGGTAGATTTTCCAAAACAAAATAATGAGCTATTTCCGCGTTTATAATGGCTATTTTAATTTTAAATTTCGCGTCTGTATCTTTGTCCTCGCGATCACAATTTATACTTGTTTATTATGGCAAGAAAAAGAACCCTATTGAGTTTCTTATTTTTTTCCAGCTTGTTATCTCCCCTCGTTTACTGGCTATGCCTCGACGAGCGTATATTATGACCTACGGCACTCTTATTTTATGTTATGTATTAGCCGTAACATATTGGCTGGTATTGGTAGACCAGAACATAGATGGTGTTTCATTTGGCTGTACATGTCTGTATTTTACAGGAGACGATGAAATGTGCGAGATTGACCAAGAACCAAAGAAGGACAAGACTACGGCACTACGTAGACAACTTCTGCCAGCTCTGCCTAAAGTTCCATCACTTTATGGGATTCGACCCTGTTAACCCGACCTAAACTGACAATAGCTGTTGACAAGATTTTCACAATCAATATTTTGTTGTAACTGCTTTTCTGTTCAACCGAGAGAGTAATGTTCTATTCTATTGCTGATGAAAGCAATACCGTTTTACTCCAAATGCTGCTGTTGTGTATAGAAGCATCCTGATGCCAATGCTAAAATATATGTAACTCCTAATTAGGAGATACTACATGTATCTCCTAATTGAGATACTAACTCCTAATTAGTAGATAGTAACTCCTGATTAGGAGATACTAAGTCATAATTGGGAGTTATTATCTCTAATTAGCATTGACACATATAGTAATTCCTAATTAGGAGATCGTAAGTCATAATTAGGAGATACTAACTCATAATTAGGAGATACTAAGTCCTAATTATGAGATAATAGGTCCTAATTATGAGTTGTTATCCAATTAGGAGATTAAAATACTTCATTGACACCAGGACGCTCCCATAGTTGTGTCATGCCGATTTAAATAAAACAAATCACCAAATGTGGCTAAGTTAATGTTTTTACATTCCAGCAACGTTCTCTCGTTTTAGAGTTTTAGAGCACTATTTTACATTGTATGAAAACGTGGTCGTAATGATGTTGTTTAGGAACATGTTCTTGACATGCAGTGTGTGATTTTACGTTGTGATCTGTACTTCAAGGAAACTTTGAACATATGTGACATAAAAATCACTACGTGAAATTTTATGTCAATGAATGTTTTCATACAATGTAACATCACTACGTCAAATCTAGCCAAGAACACGTTTCTGGATAACGCTGCACCAACGTTAAAATTATGACAATGATACAACGTAAAATCACTACGTGAAATCTACGACAGGAAAACTTTCTTAAAATATGTTATACCAACGTTATTATGCCAACGCTTCAGGAATGTTGTTGCACAACGTAAATTCCCTACGTTGTATCAATGTCATTATGCCAACGTTTTCTGAATGTTGTCATAAAACTTGTGAAATCTACGTGAGGAAAACTTTACCAATTTATGTTGTACCAACATCAGTATGCCAACGTCTTGTGAATGTTGTATTAAAACGTACAATCACTACGTGAAATCAACGACAGGAACTCTTTCCTAATTACGTTGTTCCAACGTCGGTATGCCAATGTTTTGGGTATGTTGTCTTAAAACGTAAAATAACTACGTGAACTCTACGACAGGAAAACTTTCCTGAAGTACGTTGTGCCAACATCATTATGAAAACGTAATGTGAATGTCGTCATAAAACGTATAATTACTACGTGAAATATACGACAGGAAAACTTTCATGCAGTACGTTGTTACAACGTCATGATGACATAAAACGTAAAATCACTACGTGAAATCTACGACAGGAACACTTTCCTGGAGTATGGCCGTGACGCCAGTTTTCTGGGTAGTCGGAGTTTTCGGGGTATTCACATATTTTTTAATTTGTAGACATGTGTGCAGCCGCAATGTGCTTTACGTCAGGTGATTAAAATAAGCATGACATTACCTATATTAAGTTCTTAAAAATGCCACCAAATCCAGTGTTTGGACTAAATACTGGTAATTTTTGCCATTTAGGTCATTTTGTTCACGAACCTACCATTATTTTCGTGATTTTCTGCGTCCGCCATTAATCTGCTCTTTAATATTGTTAAAATCATAATCAATAGAACAGTTTCAAGTTTTCCTTCACTGTGAAACATAAATTCACTACGTGAAATCTGCGATAGGAAAATTTTCCTGAAGTACGTTGTGCCAACGTCATTATGACAACGTCATGTGAATGTCGTCATAAAACGTAAAATCACTACGTGTAATATACGACAGAAAAACTTTCCTGAAGTACGTTGTACCAACGTCATTATGAAAACGTATTGTGAATGTCGTCATAAAACGCAAAATGACTACGTTCAATATACGACAGGAAAACTTTCCTGAAGTACGTTGTACCAACGTCATTATGAAAACGTATTGTGAATGTCGTCATCAAACGTAAAATCACTACGTGAAATCTACGACAGAAAGACTTTCCTGAAGTACATTGTTACAACGTCATTATGACAACGTCTTGTGAATGTTTTCAAAAAAGGTAAAATCACTACGTGAAATCTACGACAGGAAAACTTTCCCGAAGTACGTTGTGCCAACGTCATTACTAAAACGTCTTGTGAATGTCGTCATAAAACGTAAAATCACTACGTGAAATCTACGACAGGAAAACTTTCCTGAAGTACGTTGTACCAACGTCATGGCGAAAACGTCTTGTGAATGTCGTCATAAAACGTAAAATCACTACGTGAAATATACGACAGGAAAACTTTCCTGAAGTACGTTGTACCAACGTCACGGTGAAAACGCCTTGTCAATGTCGTCATAAAACGTAAAATCACCACGTGAAATCTACGACAGGAAAACTTTCCTGAAGTACGTTGTACCAACGTCATTACTAAAACGTCTTGTGAATGTCGTCATAAAACGTAAAATCACTACGTGAAATCTACGACAGGAAAACTTTCCTGAAGTACGTTGTACCAACGTCATTGTGAAAACGTCTTGTGAATGTCGTCATAAAACTTAAAATCACTACGTGAAATCTACGACAGGAAAACTTTTCTGAAGTACGTTGTACCGACGTCATTGTGAAATCGTCTTGTGAATGTCGTCATAAAACGTAAAATCACTACGTGAAATATACGACAGGAAAACTTTCCTGAAGTACGTTGTACCGACGTCATTGTGAAAACGTCTTGTGAATGTCGTCATAAAACGTAAAATCACTACGTGAAATCTACGAAGTACGTTGTACCAACGTCATTATGAAAACGTCTTGTGAATGTCGTCATAAAACGTAAAATTACTACGTGAAATCTACGACAGGAAAACTTTCCTGAAGTACGTCGAACGTCATTGTGAAAACGTCTTGTGAATGTCGTCCTAAAACGTAAAATCACTGCGTGAAATCTACGACAGGAAAACTTTCCTGAAGTACGTTCTACCAACGTCATTGTGAAAACGTCTTGTGAAGTACGTTGTACCGACGTAAAATAACTACGTGAAATCTACGACAGGAAAATTTTCCTGAAGTACGTTGTACCAACGTCATTGTGACAACGTCTTGTGAATGTCGTCATAAAACGTAAAATCACTACGTGAAATCTACGACAGGAAAACTTTCCAGAAGTACGTTCTACCAACGTCATTGTGAAAACGTCTTGTGAATGTCGTCATAAAACGTAAAATCACTACGTGAAATCTACGACAGGAAAACTTTCCTGGAGTACGTTGTACCAACGTAACTGCAACTTTCATAAAACGTTGTAACAACATTCCTACAACGGAAAATTGTTAGCTGGGCCGTATTGTAGATGTTGTAGACTATGTTGTGCCCTTGTACCCTATGTACCCTATTGTAGATGATGTAGACTATTTTGTGCCTTTGTACCCTATGTAACCATTGTACCCTATTGTAGATGCTGTAGACTATTTTGTGCCCTTAAGCTTGTACCCTATGTAACCCATTGTATTGTACCCTATTGTAGCCGTTGTAGACTATTTTGTGCCCTTGTACCATATGTAACCAGTTGTACCCTATCGTACCCTATTGTAGATGCTGTATACTAGTTTGTGCCCTTGTACCCTATGTAACCCATTGTAGCCTATCGTACCCTAGTATGGATGCTGTAGACTATGTTGTGCCCTTGTACTCTATGTAACCCATTGTACCCTATTGTACCCTAGTGTGGATGCTGTAGACTATTTTGTGCATTTGTACCCTATGTAACCCATTGTACCTTAGTGTGGATGCTGTAGACTATTGTGTGCCCTTGTACCCTATGTAACCCATTGTACCATACTGTACCCTAGTGTGGATGCTGTAGGCTATCGTGTGCCCTTGTACCCTATGTAACCCTTGTACCATACTGTAGGCTATCGTGTGCCCTTGTACCTATGTCCCATTGTACCTATTGTAGAGCTGTATACTATTTTGTGCCCTTGTACCTATGTACCCATTGTACCCATTGTCCCTAGAGTTGGGATGCGCAGACTATTTGTGCCCTTGTACCCTATGTAAACCCATTGTATACTATTGTACCCTAGAGTGGATGCTGTAGGACTGTTTGTCCTGTACCATGTATTTTCCCTAGTGTGCTTGTAGACTGTGCCCTTGTACCCTATGAACCCATTGTACCATACTGTACCCTAGTGTGAATGCTGTAGTACTGTGCCCTTTGTCCCTATGTAACCATTTGTACCCTATTGTAGATGCTGTATACTATTTTGTGCCCTTGACCCTATGTACCCATGTACCCTATTGTACCCTAGTGTGGATGCTGCAGACTATTGTGTGCCATTGTACCCTATATAACCCATTGTAACCCTTGTAGACCCTAGTTTGTGATGCTGTAGACTATTGTGTGCTGTGTACCCTATGAACCCTATAAACCCATTGTACCCTTGTGTACCCTAGTGTGGATGCTGTAGACTATTGTGTGCCCTTGTACCCTATATAACCCATTGTACCCTTGTGTCCCTAGTGTGGATGCTGTAGGCTATTGTGTGCCCTTGTACCCACCTATGTAGACCCATTGCCCTACCCTATGCACCCTAGTGTGGTGGATGCTGTAGACTATGGTGTGCCCTTGTACCCTATGTGACCCATTGTACCCTATTGCACCCTAGTGTGGATGCTGTAGACTATGGTGTGCCCTTGTACCCTATGTAACCCATTGTACCCTATTGTACCCTAGTGTGGATGCTGTAAACTATGGTGTGCCCTTGTACCCTATGTAGCCCATTGTACCCTTATGTAACCCATTGTACCCTATTGTATATGCTGTATACTATTTTGTGCCCTTGTACCCTATGTAACCCATTGTACCCTATTGTACCCTAGTGTGGATGCTGTAGACTATGGTGTGCCCTTGTACCCTATGTAACCCATTATACCCTTATGTAACCCATTGTACCGTATTGTAGATGCTGTATGCTATTGTGTGCCCTTGTACCCTATGCAACCCATTGTACCCTTTTGTACCCTAGTGTGGATGCTGTAGACTATGGTGTGCCCTTGTACCCTATGTACCTCATTGTACCCTTATGTAACCCATTGTACCCTATTGTAGATGCTGTAGACTAGTGTGTGCCCTTGTACCCTATGTAACCGGCAATTGTACCCTATTGTACCATATTGTAGATGCTGTAGACTATTTTGTATGGTTTATACCCCATGTAGACTATTGTGTATGGTTGCACCCTATGTAACCCACTGATTACAATATCATTTGGTACAACTGTTTCATGTAACCTATTGTAGACTAAAATGAATGGGTGTAGACTAGTCTACAAACACGCCCATCAGGGAATCTGCCATGATTTCTTTACATATCTATTTCAACATGTTCAAAGCGCAGTGTACATGTAGCTGTATACTACGGTGGCACAGAGGGGACATGGAAATATTTTTTACTTTCGCGTGCGCACGCAATATGTTTTGCGTGCGCACGCAAAACCTATCGCGTGCGCACGCAAAACCTATCGCGTGCGCACGCGAAAGTAAACAATATTTCCATGTCCCGTCTGTGCCACCGTAGTATACTGATCGTGGAATTATATGTTATTTGGCTCAGTTGATGTTGTGTTGATGTTGTCGTGTGACACAGGATAGCTTGAACATTATCGATTCACGTAGATTTGTGTGTTTTCACTTTTTAACCGTAGGACATGAAGCATGGTGTGTGCCTTCCTTATGGTATGTAGATGTGCAAGGTGAATTTCTATGTTTGATTCGACTCCCGGTCATGGATTATCTCCCCCTTTTCGACTTAGCATTTGGCAAACGTGGGCATATTGCGATGGCGCGTCAACGACTGTGCTCTAGTTTGTATGCCCTACCAATTTACTGGCGGGTGGTTGTTTTTTACCCCTTCCGTCCGTGTGTCTGTGCGTCCGTCCGTGCGTCCGTCCATGCGTATGTAAGACAAATGCGTTCAGCTCCTTCACCAATTTCAATAATATTTGCCCACAATGTCTGTCTATGGATGGTGCTTTGTTTCATATACGACCCACGCCCGAACACTCAATGTCAATGTCACTGGGGACTTATGTTCACATTGTTTGTAAGGCAAATGCGTTTAAGTTTGTAATGTTTTTTTCAATTACTCCTTACCGCCTTCACCAATTTCAATAATATTTGCCCACAATGTCTGTCTGGTGATTGTGCTTTGTTTTGCATACGACCCACGTCCGGACACCCAATATCAAGGTCCCTGGGAACTTATGTTCACCTTAATTTGTTTGTAAGGGAAATGCGTTTATGTTTTTAATTTAACTTCTTCACCAATTTCAATAGTATTTGCCCAGAATGTCTGTCTACGGATGGTGCTTTGTTTCTCAAATCCCATAAGCCCCATTTCTCCAGTCACAGCCACAAATGAATTTCGAAGATTTATTTAAATATTTTGGAAATTAAGTGAAAAATTGACAAAATCTAGTAATATATATACTGTGGCCGGATGAGATTTAGGCTTTTATATTTTAGCCACATTATAATCATGCTCTTGCTATTGTAACACATGTTTCAGTATATGCAGGTTATTGTGAAACATGTTCAGATCGCTGCACACTTTTAACTTCTTGCCACGACATGACAGGACATTACAGGCGCGGATCCATGATTTCGGGTTATGGTGGTGGGGGGGGGGGGGGGGGAACGAAGACCGAGGTCCGCTCGGGATAGCGCTAGGGGGGTCCGGGTGCATTCCCCCCGATTTGTTTTTTAAATCTACATCACATTTCCTGCGTTCTGGCGCATTTTGGAGCGAAAATATTAACACTGTCACAGTATGTTTAGACATGATTTTTGATTAAAAACGTTTAAATTTTGAAACAATAAGACAACGACCTTGTAACTTGTAAAAAATATTTACTCGGCGAATTTTAGGGGGCGCGCCACCCCCCCCCCCCCCCCTCCCCCCTGAATCCGCCCATGCATTATCAGAACCGCCTCCTATTTATTGTTATATTGGTCCGAACTCTTTTGGAGCGAAGTTTCCCCATAACCGTAGGTATAGCCAATACCATTATATAAACAAATTTCTGATTGGTCGATAAGTATTTCCAACTCACAGTTTGATTGGCCTTTATAAAAATCGATCATCATTTTTGCACGAGCTGTGAGTTTTTTTATTCGTGGGCTAATTTTATTATTTTGAAGCAGTCAGTAAGCAACAGCGAGATCTTTGAACTGATTTGTATTGCATTGACAATAGGGTGCAGTAATTATGTCACGTTTAAGTTCGCTCACTAGCGCAAGGAAAGGTAGGGCCTCAGAGACCACAAATAAACAAGTATCCTGCCTAATTTGCAGAAAAGATGACTACAAGGAGAGCATAGAGTGTGATATGTGCGGAAATTGGATATGCTTTAAGTGTTCACGCTTGTCCAGGACCATGTTTGAAGAGATAAACAACCATAAAGAAGGCATACTCAAATTTAGTTGCGCGCACTGTGCGCCAGTTTTCCCTAAGCTAAGCAATATCAGCACTACTCTCAACGAGATTAAAACATCAAATCAGGCACGGTTCGATTCTATAGAATCAAAGGTAAAAGACCTTGAGACATCTTTCAACGAAATTATTGTCACAGAAACAAACCATATGAAAAAACACATACGCGAAGAAGTTTCTTCTGACTTGTCTGCAATGCGTGATGAAATCACTAAATAATTATCGGACACGATAGAAAGTAAATTTAAAGAACGAGAAGACATTGCTAAACGTGAAAGAAACCTATTTTTATATAATGTCCCAGAGTCTAGAGACACAGACGTGAAAAAGAGAATTGAGCATGATAAACAATTTCTCAAAGATCTTGGCTCCGAATTCGGAGTAGAAGAGCCTAAAATCGCATCAATCATACGATTCGGCAGAGCACAGAGAACTGAGGAAGGACTTATTAATTATAGTAAGCAAAGGCCACTACGCGTTACATTCCTTGAGAAATCAGAACGACGACAAATGCTAATAAATGCTAAAATGTTGAAAAACCCAAAGAATAAGGACTTGACAAACATTTCAATAGCTAAGTACCTCACAATTGCGGAACGAAAAGCTCACCGGGAATTAGAACAAGAACTAATCACAAGAAGGCATAATGGTGAAACAGACCTTTACATACAGCGGGGTAAGATAGTGAAACGCTCCAATGAAACAGAGACCAGTGGAGGTGCTAATGCACCGGACACTAGTGTACCCTTTTAGACTTGACATTTTACGTGAAAAGTGTGTTTTTAATTCAAATGTAAATAGCAGTTTTAAAGTCGTATACACAAACTGTGATTCTTTGTTGAACAAAAAAGATGAACTTGAGTGTTTAATTTCAGTCGATAAGCCAAATATAATTTTGCTTACAGAGATATTTCCTAAGAATACTACTTCACCCCTGGAGAAAATTGACTACGAAATTAGTGATTATGACTTATTTATTCCAAGCTTCACTACTGGCAGAGGAGTGGCAATCTACATTCGTAAGAGTTTAATGGACTAAGTGTTGATATTCTTAATAACTATGATTATGAAGAATCAATTTGGTGCGAACTTAAAGTGAGTGGCAGCGACAAACTGTTAGTGGGATGTATATATAGAAGTCCGGATCGATAGTAACATTGATAATAACAGACAATTGAACATATTGCTTAAAGCAGCAGCAAATATTAATTATTCGCATGTGCTAATAGCGGAGTGACTTTTAACTATAAGGATATTAATTGGTCAGAGGGTTATTGCACTTTGCCTATTGAAAGTGAGACTTCAGTATTTTTGGAAGTAATAAAAGACACTTACTTAACTCAACATGTACTAGAACCCACAAGATACCGTGAATCACAGAGTGCCAACATTCTCGACCTGATTCTAACGAATGAAGAATTGATGGTAGAAAACCTCGAATACTCACCATGCTTGGGAAGGAGCGACCACCGTCTATTAACATTTGAATATGTATGTTATACTCAGCTACATGAAGCAGGTCCTCAACGACTTAACTATTATAAAGGAGACTATGATGCTATACACGAGAGCCTGCAGAATGTAGATTGGGAAGATGTCACACCAACAGTAGACGGATACTGGAACCTCATCTCGGGGAAAATCGACGAAGCCATGAAATCATATATACCTATTTCCAGAGGTATAGTAACATTCAGGAAACCATGGATGACTAGAAACACAGCACAAGCGGTAGACAAAAAAAGAAAAACGAAGAGCATGGGTAAAATATCAGAACTGTAGAAGTGAACTTAACTATTCTAGCTATACGCAACAGCGGAATGAAACCACAAACACAATTAGGGAGGCTAAACTAGATTACGAGAAATCTTTAGCTGAAAATATAAAAGATGACAACAAAGCATTCTGGCGATACGTGAAGTCTAAAACCAAGACAAAGGACAGTATATGTGATTTAATGATGGACAACAATATATTGACATCATCAGACCTGGATAAGGCAAATGTGTTAAACAACTTTTTTACAAGTGTGTTCACCCGTGAAATGACTACAAATATACCCAGATTGGAAGATAGTCCATTTGAAGAGTTATTGTGTGACATCAATGTTACAGAAGACACAGTTCTGAAGCACCTATCTAAACTAGACACCAAAAAATCTCCAGGACCTGACGGAATACATAATAAAGTTGTATATGAAACACGACACACAATATGTAAGCCATTGACTAAACTATTTTACATATCCCTAGTTACTGGATCAGTTCCAACAGAGTGGAAGAAGGCAAACATTACACCCATCTTCAAAAAAGGAAATAAGAAACTCGCTGAAAATTATAGACCCGTAAGTTTAACGGCGACAGCTTGTAAACTACTAGAAAGGATAATCAAAGAGAGAACTATGCATAATATGGACACAAATAGTCTGTTTTCAGTTCACCAACATGGTTTCCGCGGTGGTCACTCGTGTGTAACACAGCTACTGGAAGTGTTAGAAACATGGACCGAAATATTAGATAGGGGCGACTGTATAGACGTAATTTACTTGGACTTTAGGAAAGCCTTCGACACTGTTCCATTCGAACGATTAATAAGTAAACTCAGAGCATATGGTGTTAGAGGTAACCTACTACAGTGGATACGCAGCTTCTTAGAGAACCGGAAACAAAGAGTTGTTATAAAAAGCGAAATATCAGACTGGGCAGACGTTGTATCCGGAGTGCCACAAGGATCAGTACTCGGGCCTGTGTTATTTTTGGTTTTTATAAACGATCTACCAGACATTGTGAAAAATCTAGTGAAAATATTCGCAGACGATACCAAAACTCTCGGCAATTAAAGACAGCTCAGATTGTGATAAAATACAAGACGATCTAATATCTTTAGGCTCATGGTCAGATTTATGGCAGTTGCGGTTTAACGCTAGCAAGTGTAAATGCATGCACTTTGGAAGAAACAACATGGATAGAGAATACTACATGAATGAGAATGGTCAGAACATTATAATTACACCGGTTGCAGAAGAAAAAGATTTAAGAATAACATTCACAAAAGATATGAAATTCAGCGTACATATTGCAAATTCAGTTAAGAAAGCCAACAGAATGATCGGCGTCATAAATAGAACATTCACATTTATGGACAAGGAAATGTTTCTCCCATTATATAAAACTCTAGTGAGACCCCATCTGGAGTACGGTTCAGTTATCTGGTCACCATGTTTAAAGAAAGACATTATGCTACTAGAAAATGTACAGCGTAGAGCGACAAAACTCGTCAAAAATCAAAAACTCAGAAATGAACCATATGAAGTACGATCGCGACTGCTCGGATTACCGACTCTACAATACAGAAGATACAGGACAGATATGACTCAAGTGTTTAAGATCATGGAGGGAATCGATAATCTCGACAAGGACGACTTCTTTCAAAGTGCAAATCTGAACACAACAAGGGGGCATAATCTCAAACTTCAAAAACACCGCTGCAGACTGAGGTTGCGACAAAAAGTATTCTCTCAAAGAGTCGTCACAGACTGGAATGCACTCCCTAGTAATTGTGTAAATTCGAACACACTAAATTATTTCAAAAGTTCACTCAACTCCGCCTGGAAGAAGAGACCCAGCAAGTTCAACACGTGAAAATATTGTACAGACATTTTAACCATGATTTAGTTGCGCTCTCCCCCCAGTTTCAAAGACAATTATCCAATTTGACGTCGATAAAATAGGCCAGTACAAGCCTAGCTTACAAGAAACGGCCTTCAACCAAGGTAGCCAAGGTAGCCAAGGTAGCAGAAAGCGCGACTATATGGACTCACTTGGTCCATCTAATATGGTCGAGACGCCAGTTGTCGGGGCAGTCGGAGATTTCGGGGTATTCATATATTTTGTAATTTATAGACGTGTGTGCAGCCGCGATGTGCTTTACGTGAGGTAATTAAAATAACCGTGACTTTACAGTACACTTTATAAATCCCACCAAATTCAGTGTTGGGACTAAATATTGGTAATTTTTGCCATTTAATTTTCTGCCTCCACCATTATTGGCATTAATATGCTTTTTAATATTGTTAAAATCATTAACAATACAAAGGTTTCAAGTTTTCCTTCACTGTGCCTCATTCATCTGCGAGATGATCAACAGCCAATACAAACTAGCAGATTTATTCACACTTTTGGAACATACCCCGAAAACACCAACCATTAGTCAAGATTCAAGATGGCCGACTACTGTGTTGCCAAGCTAAGTTTAATCCAACAAAAATCTGATTTTAAAGGCAAGAAATATTGAAAGAAATGTTTACCAATGGATTGAACTGACAAGTAGCTCATATGTTATGTTTTATAAAAAACGCTAGTTGACGAACATGTTAATACCCCGAAAACTAGACCCACCATCATACAGTATTCGCCGCCTTATTCTATCATCTGAAATATCAAAGTTTGTTCAAGTTTCACCATCTTGGCACAGCTAGTATGCTCAAGAGTGCTTTTTGCCTTTTCCACTCTCACGGTGTGAGGAATTTTACTCAGAGTGGGAAAATCATGGTGGGAGTTAATATAATGTGCCTCCCCACGGTGACCATATGTTTTTTTTTACCTGTATTACCACCGCGGATGGAGGCCAAGCTGGACGAACTTCCAATAGCCATAAAACGGCCACGGTGTTCCCCCGTGATACGACCCCGCATTCCACCGGGACGCCAGGCTGGCTTACCTGTACAGTAATAGCGTAGTACACAAACATTTACACTTATTCTGACTTGCGTTTGTATTTTTTTCATAGAACGCCTATATTCTCGTCAATAGTTACAGGCGTTCTATAATTACAATCGGTCGATGGGCCGAATGGGGTTCGCTGCGGGAAACTTCGTAACATGAAAGGGTGCCAATACCAACAAGCTATATGTTAGTTCAATATTGAAACATGCTAACACCTGTAAACATTGATAGGTTATATTAAAATAATAATACGCATGTAATTTGCAAAAAAATAGCTTCCCAATGAAATTTAGTTTAAATAGATTATCCCGTATGGAGCCTCATTTAGAACGTCTGGTACATAAAGAGTCAATATTTGAACCATTTTACTAAACTAAGCCATAGTGTCATGTGTCCAATTTATTGGACACAGGACACTTTTTGTTAATGTAATATACCAACCAATAACAAATTTACGTTTAAAAAGTCAGCTATTTGTTGTTAAATGCGATTTTATTTTCATTGTGACGTCATACTATATTTCGTGTCCTGCCATTACACGTACTGGTTCAAGACATTTTGAAATTATTGCTGTCTTCATTGTTGATAAGCTCTACATACGGTAATACAGATACTCATTGTGTACTCGACGATTTGTGAATGCTACAGACGTACATTTCTGCAAATTTGCTAAAGTTGAGAGGACAATACGGCGACAGCCATGGCCCAAGACGCATCAATAATTGACCTACATTTTACATAAGTCTACTGGCTTCAAGACACGAAACATTCATTTCAGGTAAGAATTATTTCTTTATTACTGTTGACCAATATTTGAATCGTGCTGACTTCGACAGCACTTTTAACCACAGGGCTACTAAAATAATTCCATTGTATTTAATCTAACATGAATTCAAGTGGGTGGGGATATTCAACATTGCCTGTGCTTGTGCCGAGTCATTGGTTTTCGCGACCAATGTTGTTTCCACAATTGTTGTTTAAATAGCTAATTTCTAATTTATGGTGCATCTCGGACTCTGTGTGTTTGTGGCACCTCGATACTTGTAGATTCACTTTGAATATATGTTTTTCAGTCCAACAAGTCAATTCATTATATATTTAGGCTATTATCTGTTATCTATTCACTATTGTCTATATAGGCTTTTAGCCACTTAAAAAATAAGACACTACTTTCATTCACCCCCCCCCCCTTTCGAGAGTCAAATGTGTTTAAAAAAACTGTAACAACAGTGATGAAATAAGTAAAAAAATTGAGGTGTGCGAATCCAGGTACACTGCATGCATTTGCACAGCGGTGACTTTTCCCCGAAATATCTGAATATAGGCCGGTGCAGTATTTCTATTAAGTAAGTGTACCCGGCTTCGCACCGTGTATGTGGCTTTGCACACACCAATATTTTACATGTCTGATTATTCATGTTGTTTTCTTAAGACAAGTGTTTCAGAAAGTCACGTGTTTACACGATTTAGAAAAACTATAACAACAGTGACCAAACAAGTACAAAAATTGAAGTGCAGTATTTGTATTAAGTATTTGTATTGCAGTGGGTGGGCTTCCTAAAATTTATTTGTACACAGGGTACCCATGTTTGGTCTGGGGTGGTGATGAGGGACTTCTTTGCTTCATTGGGGGTGACCTCACAAAATATGGGCGGGGGTGGAGACTATGTTTGTTGGGATTACAATCGTGTCTGTTAATTCTGCGCACCTAATAATAATTTTCGTGAAAATGTCCATATTCCGTCTAAATTCCCTGAACATTCAAGGCAGTTCTTAGTCGAGATAATCACGGCTAAACAGATGGCTTTTACTATTTCATCTGTCGTCTATTATCTGTATCCGCCTAGCGGAGACCCAGCCAAATTTGATCAAAATATCAGTCCATTTTGTCCTTGAGTTTTGCGAATAATACGGGAATAAAATGATAACCAATGTATATTTGCATGTGTATTATTGGTTTATGAAGCTTTTTTTAACGATCTGTTGTTGATCTATTCATTTAGTAAGCAGGACCACTAATCATTTTGACCATGTTCTGAATAACTTTTTACCAAACTATCGGAATGGGATAAAATTGTGACTTAGTATACCGTTAATCAGCTGATTTATTCCAAAATCAACATAATTTATTCTGACGTAAGCTGGGCAAAACATTACGTGAATTGTGCATTAGCCGGTGCGCAGAATTAGCCGAAATGACTTTTTTTATTTTTTATATGCAGATCAGAATGTCAGTTTTCATTGGTTTGATACATGTACAGATATGTATGTCATGATTCTATATTTTATGTACATCTGGTGTCCCGGTGTAATTTACTGACAAATCACACAATTTATAAGGAAATTTTTTTTTTTCAGTAAAGAAACTATATATGTATAATACCAATCCATTAAGAAAACAGTATTTACAATTCTTGTTATGTGTGTTTTAGTTATTTTCTGTTGTTTGGTCATATGTAGGTGCACCAAAATGGGCATGTCCCGATCATCAATCAGCACAGTTCACAAGCCCGTAATTCTCAAATCTTGTCAATTTGTACTTTACTATACATTGCATCTGAATTAAAAATAGTTTAACATTGACATTAAGCTTATTCTGCAATAATTTGCCTTTTGTTGTCAAAAATACTGACGTTAATGTATCTGTCCCGCGAAATCGAATCATTACCGTTACGCTGAAAAAAAGAGTAAAATCAGAGTAACCTCCCTTTCCTACTCTCAGCTACTAATGCAATGAACACTGTTTATGGGCGCCCGATTTATAAATAAACACGGTGGTAACACAACTTAAGTCATTGCCGAGAACTAGACCGGTCTGTATTCGGAATTTTAAGGTTACACATTACATGCATCATTACCGTTCACGGTTTATACACGTCCATATGATGTAGGTCGACTGAAACCAAAATTAGGTAGATAGACACACTTACAACGTTGTCTTTATTTTGCATATTCTACCTTCATGATGCGTTGTATACAGAGGGGTGACAAATGGGAGTTTTTGAAGAAAAATCATTACCGTTACGGTCATTTCCGTTACAAAATTGTGTAACGGTAATGACGATCGTGTAACGGCAATGATAAATTACCATACTAACCAGTCAGTTGATGCGTCAATTAGATATAAACAGGTCCCATCAGTTGTCGGTCAGTAATGGCACATTTATTCAGACCTACAACATTTATATATCAGGATTTAATTAGTAAAAGCTCTGAAACAACAAAAAACAGACACAGCTTGCAAGGAGTGTGGGTTTCTATTGGCAATCACATTAAAAGTAAACACTAACTTGAAGTTATATTGTACAGCATATTCAAAGTATAAATATGTTTGTATTATGCTGTATTAGTATTTTAAATAAATGGAAAGTCATTACCGTTACGTTTTGTCATTACCGTTACATAATCATTGCCGTTACGCCCATATTTTTGGAGGCTGTGCTATTAATTAAATGTAGCTTTATAACGATGTTTGGTACATGTGGTAAAACACGGCATTCTATTAGTTGCCAAGCATTTTGTTTTGCTTAACTTTACTGATTCATATTAAATACAATGTTGTTGGGTTACCATAAATGAGTAAAATTCCACGACTTGCTACTAAATTTCTCTGTTTCGCACTAATACAATTAGCTTATCATATTCTTGACACTTTTCTAAACAGATGCCCCTTCAGTTGATGTTTTATGCCGTTGAAAAGAAAACAATGTAAATGTAAAGCTATATTTACGTCATGTAAATGTACGTAATGGAAATTACATTTCTGAGACCCCTGGTCCCTTGAAGTGGAAATAAAATTTAAAAAATGACGAGAACAATTGGCTATACTATTATAAATGTAACAACTGGACTGTCACCCAGTGGAATTAACACAGTTTAATGAATTATTGGTTCTACATCGAAACTAGAAAAACGACACCAATATGTACATAAAATATAGAATCACTGATGTCTCATTATTATTGAACCATGTTATTGTAGTTGCGAACAATAACTCTTGCAATCTACTCCTGTACCATCTGTAGCAGAGTTACTATTCCATTCATACATGTAGGCTTCCTCTACATAATAGCTAATCAGATCGGATTTACACTTTAGTTGTTAATTGTGACACAATTTGTATATTTTCCATCTGAAAAAAAATATTATAAAAGTAATACGTATGGATCACGATTTGCCTGGTTTGGCCCTCAGGTACGTTTTCATCTTTCGCTCTTTCTGTTACCTGGCAGTTGAATTGGGTTATTGCCCATTATAGAAGTAGTAAGATTATTACTGATCCTACTGCTTTTGGGAGGGGCCATGTGATTCTGGTGTGGCGAGGACCTGGCATCAGATCAGGATCATCCTGATTTCAGGGCTGAGTATATAGTTCTTTTATGTAAATATTCATTTCTGATTTTAGGATTTTCCCCCCTCATTTGTACATGTACTTGAACATGTACTTGTACAGGTAATATATGGGATTTATTACTAAACCCATTGACCCTGGCCTTAAATGACCGCATCTGTTGATAGGCCGTTAGACCCCAACAAACAAATAAATGATATACGTATGCTTCCTCTACATAATAGCTAATCAGACTGATTTACACTTAGTTGTTAATTGTGACACAATTTGTATATTTTCCATTTGAATATAAAAAGTATTACGTATGGATCACGATTTGCCTGGTTTGGCCCTCAGGTACGTTTTCATCTTTCGCTCTTTCTGTACTGGCAGTTGAATTGGGTTATTGCCCATTATAGAAGTAGTAAGATTTTTACTGATCCTACTGCTTTTGGGAGGGGCCATGTGATTCTGGTGTGGCGAGGACCTGGCCTCAGATCAGGATCATCCTGATTTCAGGGCTGAGTATATAGTTCTTTTATTGTAAATATTCATTTTCTGATTTTAGGATTTTCCCCCCATTTATGTACATGTACTTGAACATGTACTTGTACAGGTAATATATGGGATTTATTACTAAACCCATTGACCCGGCCTTAAATGACCGCATCTGTTGATAGGCCGTTAGACCCCAACAAACAAAAAATAAATGATATACGTATGCTTCCTCTACAGAATAGCTAATCAGATCTGATTTACACTTTAGTTGTTAATTGTGACCTAATTTGTATATTTTCCATCTGAAATAAAACTATTATAAAAGTAATACAAAACTTTACGTGGGTGGTGGTCGAGAGAACGAGACGACGTAAATTAATGGTAGTAGTTCCTCTATATAGGAATCACTATTTGCCTGGTTTGACCCTTCAGTAAATTTTTATCTTTGGCTCTTTTGTTACCTGGGAGTTGAATTGGGTTATTGCCCATTATAAAAGTATTAAGATTATTACTTATCCTACTGCTTTTGGGAGGGGCCAAGTGATTCTGGTGTAGCGAGGACCTGGTATCAGACCAGGATTATTCTGATTTCAGCGCTGAATTTTGTTATTGTAAATATTCAGTTCTGATTTTGGGATTTTCCCCCCATTTGTACATGTACGTGAAAAATATATACATGTACTTTTTCTTTTTATATGAAACGTGAATTTCGTCACTGATAACAGGGGCGATAACTGTGTTTCCATTAAAGGTTAATGGAAACTATATTCTGTCTGCTTAGTTTTGTTATGTGCACTATGATCGTACTTTATAATGTGTCAATAAAAATATTTGTTTTGGTGACACATTTAATTGGTATAAATAATTTAAAAATGTCATGTCTCATTTGCATATCAAAATAGCCTGATACCACCGCGAGTCACTATCAGTAAAATCAATATTACTAAAATGATTATATGTGTATAGTGGGCCTGCACTCGTAATTTTAAAACTGGCGGAATACATGTACCGTAGTTACACAATTATACACTTATTTAATTCTTATAGGCAAACTGTTATGCCTACTAGATGGGACCACAGGTTGAAGTACATTGTAACGGACCGAGGTCTATAAATACATTAAATATGCCTAAAAGCGTCCATAAACGAAAAAAAAAAGCTAATTTTTTTTTTTGTTACTCCCTCTATAACACACACATATATACCTCGGTCCGTTACTTCAACCTGTGGATGGGACCCCAACTTTAGCTGCTACATTTAATTTGCGAACCAGATCTCTTATTCACTATTCTGCAGAGGAAGACTATGAATGGAAACGTAACTCTGCTACGGACAGTACGGTTGTAGATTTCAAGAGTTACTGTTCACAACTATGAACAATGTGGCTTACTCGCTTACCACATTTATCCAAGTGTTGTGAGTTTGATGCCCGGGTGGGATGTAGTTCTCTAAGCACTGTTTCATGTTGGAAAGTTGCGGAGTCGTCATTTGCTGAGTAATGGTTAATACTGGTAAGAAATTCAATAAAAGGCTAACCATGTACATAATAGTGTTTGATTGTTTGTTTCAGGGAAGCCGTCTACAGATCTCAGCCATCTGGATTATTCGTCGAGCCTCTTCAACTTCACCCTGCAGTCGAGGCAGACACCAGCAGGGCTATTGAGATAATATATGGGCGGTTTCAGAAGAAGCAGATAAGGCGGAAATGTTTCTCATTCTGCTGTTGAAGGACAAAGGCCACCAGAAGAATCGCTGCCTGGAAACACTACTCCACCTGGGCAACAAGTTGACAAACACTCGCGAAATGGGAACTGATCCAGTTCCTGACCTACACGAAGCAAAATATAGTGTCGCCATGACAGACTGTCATCATCTTAAGATCAGCGACATCTGAAAATATAACGCTCGAGGAAGAGCTTGAGAAAGACAAGTTCAGTTACAAAAAATTAACCATTTAACCAGAGTACCATCCATGCCAGTGGCAGTGTTTGTGTGGTTCTTAACTCTGATTTCTGCTCTAATCATCTAATCAACCTGTTGAAAGGATGTGTCGTGAAGACATGTTACTTCTTGTGTTGATGGAATTGAGAATGAATCTTATTCACACAAATCTGACTTGTGCAGTTTTAAGATTTGCCAATATTTTTTGAATCGGTGACTTATTCTTGTGGTGGACAGAATGGCATTTGTACATTTCCGATTATGACACTCGAAGGACTAGATATTGAAATGGTCAGAAATATATTTACTATGCTTTTACACATATGTGGCTGTGACCTCAGTTTGAAGTAACGGACCATGGCCTATAAATACATTAAATACACCTAAGAGCATCAATAAGTGAGAGAAACATAAGCTAAACAAAATGTATTTACTCCATGTGTGATATATGGGAGTAAATAATTTGTTTGGCCTATTTTATTTTATTTTACTTATTGATGCTTTTAGGTATATTTAATGTATTTATAGGTATTGGTCCGTTACTTTAACCGGTGGCTGTGACTGGAGAATGTGGTTTATGGGATTTGTGACCAGTGTAGCTCCTGATCAAATAGTACACTCCTGTAGCCTGATAATGATGTGGCTTGTTAGAAAAGCATGATGGAGATTTCATTGATGCAATGGTGAACAGTGCAGATCCTGTGCGGATATGTGTATCTACACTGGTCGCAAATCCCATAAGCCCCATTTCTCCAGTCACAGACACATATTTGAGCAAATTTAAAAATCCTACCGCCAACCTAGAGTGATTAGCATTTAAGGTATTGCATTCAATCTTTGATTCATAAATTTTTGTTTAACGTCCACAGTCTATAAAGTCTATATTTGGTTGGTTTCACATTGTTTCAGATATCTTCGCAATAAAGGATTTTACTTGAAACATCCAGAATAGACCAAAGACAAACTTTGTAGACTTTCGAAGGGAAACGAAAATTTACGAATTAATGATTTATTTTTGTGCTATTATCATGATTATAATTGAAATCAATGCCCAATGGTCAAACTTGTAACAAATTACATATGTACAATAAATTTCGACTTCGAAATTTGACTTCGAATGAAATGGTGCAATTGGTTGATATTGGTCATTTGCAGTGCATGATGTGGCAAACAACATATTGAGGCATCATCTGTAACACAGTGCCTTCAATTATGATTCATACCCAGGCATACAAAGTATGTCGAGGTGTATATAGTTTTTGTATTTTCGTCCATCCGTAAGATTTGCGTTAAAGGTTTTTGGGTACCCATTATATCTGCAACCGTAAATCGCATTGAGTAGAATCTTTATATACTTCTTTATCGTCATCCATATTTTTTATACTGTAGCACACCGATGTGGCTTTCCTGCACAAGGTCAAATTACTTAAAGTTTTGAAATATTTGCATCAAACATGTCAAGGTTTTTAAGTACACAATGTCTCTGCAACCGCAAGTCGGGTTGACTTGAAACTTCATATATATACTTCTTTATTAAGTTAGAAGATCAATATTTTCTTTCTATCGCCCTGGTGGGTGCATGTGATGGGTAATTTAACAATCGCGATTCATCCTTACCGGAAATCCGACTGGAGACCTGGTTTGGCCCTCACATACGTCTTTGGCATTTTGTATGTACAGTTGAATCTGGTTATATCTCTTGTGTGAGTATTACGATTATTCGTAATCCTTTTTTAGGGAAAGAGGGAAAGGGGCCAAGTGACATTGGTGTGGTATGGACCTGGCATCAGGTCAGGTTATTCTAATTTCAGGGCTGACTATATTTTCTCGATGAAATTATTCCGTTCTGATTTTGGGATTTTCCCCCCAATGCAGCAGGTTAATACAGGATCGAACCCGTTTGCCCACCTTATATGATCTGACTGTTGATAGGCCGTTAAACACCAATAAACAAACAAACAACTTTGGCATTTGGTATCCGACAGTTATCTTTATGTGAGTATTAGACCATAGCTGTTGATAGGCCGTTAAACACCATTAAACAAACATTCTATACGGCTTTCATGCACACGGTGTAAGGGGTGAATTACTTTGAAACTTGCGTTAAATGTTTTGAAATATATGCGTTAAAGTTTTAAGTAAACCATATATTTGTCTATCAACAATCAACATCCATATTTTCATTTTATAGCCCACGCATGTGACTTTCATGCCCAAGGTCAAAGTCAAATTGTGTTAAATGTTTTGAAATATTTGCATTAATGTTTTAAGTACACAATTTATCTGCAACCGTAATGTTAGATCGACTGGAAATGTCACATACTTCTTTGTCAACATATTTTCATTCTATATCTCACCTAAGCGGCTTTCATGCCAAAGGTCAAGGCCAAATGACTTTGCTGCGGCCGAGGGTATGTATGAGACCCCGCTCACCGCTCACTTGCTCTAGTCCTTAAAAGCAAGAATAACATATCTTACCATACTGATTTCTTTTGTTTTTTTCGGATACATGTACTGATTTTGTGTCCCAAGCATAACTGGAATTCCTTTTTGTATATTTATCACAACTCTTGCCTCACTAATATCCAGTGTTCTCCCTTTGTTTTTTCACGCATTGATTTTGTATCTGGCACATGGCGAAGTATCGTGGGTATTGTCAAAATCGGATGATACATCATACAAGATGGCCGCCGACAGGTCATCCTTTAATTATAGATTTCGTCTTCTTCTCATGTACCGTTTGACCGACGCTGGTCAGACTTCACAGTTGTGGTGCGTGGGTGAAGCATTTTCATATTTGTTCAAATGGAGGTTGTCGCATAATCCAAGATGGCCGTCGTAGAAAATTTGGTAAAATTCTTAAAAAAAATCATATCAACCATGTTAATTTTACATTATTATTATTTTTACATGAGCTTGAATTGCCACTTTGATATCAAGGCGATAACATTGACTCTTTAAAATGTTAATGGAAACAACTATTTATTCTCTCTATTTAACTTTTGATGTGCAATGATCATATTTTGTAACAATCAATACAAATATTTTTTCAGGTGACACATTTAGTTGATATAAATAATTTAAAAATGACCTGCCTCATTTACAATCAAAATGGCACTGATACAACCTATCAGTAAACCTAAGATTACTAAGTGAATATTTCTTTGTAGCGGGCACTCGTATTTTTTAAAACTGTTGGAATAGTTACACAATTATACTTATTTAATATTTAATTCCTATAAAGAACACTTTGTGCCAAACAGATGGGACCCCAATTCAAATCATGATTTGCAACTTTGATGAAGGATGTCTGGCACCAGTCATTAAGTGCAAAGGCACGACACGTGTCTTATCAGCTCATTCACAAACACCACATCATACAAAACACTTGTCACATGGATTCACCAGTGGGTGTGTAATTGCATCCCGTAACATTTGGTCAGGTGGGTATTTTTTTACTTTAACCTACGTTTTCTGGGGGAAATAACTACCTGTATAATATATGTGAAAATCACTACAATGGAAGAAATTGAATGTATGTTCTCGCACCCCCTTCCAAACTCCATTCACAATTCACACCCCCTCTGCATGAATCTGGCTACTCCACTGCAGTGCAAAGTCGCAGAACAATGTTTGACATACAGCCGTTTGAATGTGTACTTGTGTGTGTGTAATCTCAGACTTTTTCAAGGCAATGATTTCTGTTTCGATGTAATGTATGACCTGTCGTGAATTTCACTCACAAGTTCATATTAGTGCTTGTAGGAGTATTTGATATCCAGTATACATTTTCCACGGCTTTCACATTCTGTAAAACCGTCTGGAGTTTCGACAATGAAATGGGAGAAATGGCAAACATTTTCATGTGTTTGAATGTGGATTATTTCTGGCACTCATATCTTTGGCTTATAACGTTGTTCAAATTGTACTGCGTCAATTTTATCGAATTTAATATTGCATAATTTTATTTCATGACTTTCTTCAAAACGCCAGTTTTAGAAGTTGATGGTTTTAGGATTTTTATATCATGCACTGCAGTGTCGATGATAAGTTGCTAGGTGGCGTTGCCAAGTCGGACTGTTGTACTGTGTGGACTCACCGAAACAAACCGCCAGTGGACGCGTAATGTAATCTCCCTGGGTAAGTTTATATATCGCGGCTCAGTCAGCGTGCGACTAGATGCCGGTTTTTTTTGTTAGGGGAAAGTACTAAAATTATTGGGAAAATTGGGCCCGCGCAATATTTAAAATTGCGCCATGTCAATTAAAGGTGGTGCAGGATGTTGAATGTAATATCTTTATAATGGAAAGACAGAGTTTAATGAAACATAACGCATTAAATGCTTAACAGGTTGCCAATTAGTATCCCCTCGTCGACAGGCAAGAGCTGGTATATCGTTAGTCCATGTACTGCGTACATATGTACGTACGCTAGTAAACACCTTTCATTTTTCAATAACTTGTGAATTGCTTCCACGATTTTGATATTATTTGACCATAATGTGTGTCTATGGAGCATGGTTTAGCATATGAGTAGAATCATATGACCCACGTTCGACCGCCCAAGGTCACGGAGTACTTTTTTATTATCAAGGCTGCCAGCGAGGGGATTAGCTTCGTTTAATGATGCCAGTGCGAGGGGATTAGCTTCGTTTAATGATGCCAGTTCTTGCATTATGGTATAGTTTGCTTTAATCTAACAATTTTCTGGTTTTGACGAAGAATCGGTTACCATGTATGTGAATAAAAATCTAAAGAACGTGAATGTATGGTGTGATACATATCATCGAACCGGTATGTCACTTCTATGGTGAGATACATATCATCGAAATCCGTCCGTTTGCTTGGAAAAGTTTCAAGAAAATTTACTGTAAAAATGACGTCACAGAATACGTCACGTCGGAAAAGCAGGTTCGGAAACCACTGATCCCATACCCTGATATCTATAACTTTACATGCTACTTGCAAACATGTAGTTGGCCTCAATAGTAATAACGTACACTCAAAGCGTTCTTTTATAACATGATCATTCATGTTATAATTGTTCTTGTTATAAATATATACATTTTACCTTTCTTATATATCTGCATTCATTGGATTTTGGTTCATATTTGTTTATTGTTAAACTGAAACGGTCTTGGGACAAAGTTATACGTGTATATACAAATTATCTGACATTTATATTTATTTAATTTTTCACGACATTTAAATAAATTAGCCAGTTGTCCATGAAATCGACGATAATTGTGAAATTCATTATTTTATTTATTTACGTAAATAAATATTTTCTTTACTCGTGTCGCGTGACACGTGCATTCTTGTACATTCTGGATTCCGTATAATTGTATATTTGTGATGTGTGGTACTGTTTTGTATTGTTGTGCGTATTATTGATTTCACATACCTGTGATTCCACATACCTGTGATTTCACACACCTGTGATTTTTACATACCTGTGATTTAGCATGTACATTTGCCATGTACAATGTGCGTGTAATAACGGGGCTTATGTTGTGTTGGTGGAAATACGTTTATGCGTGTCCTTTTTGGTGGATTTAAATACACGTCCATTTTAGGAGCAATGTTTTACTGATGTGACGCCATAGTTGCCACAGACTATGCATGTGTGTGGTAGAGAACTCGTTGACTGCGTGTGCTGGTTTCGCTAGGGAAAAGACCCCTTTTAGTATTACGGATGTCCACTATCCGTGCCAGCCGAGTTTGTCCGCGTGTCAGTTGTTCACCAGATAAGGGACCTTCTGTAGGTGAAGCCAGTATATAGCACAGACCATACCATGGTCTGCCCTGTTATGTATGCTACGGGTTAGTGTTTCAGTATAGCCTGGTACTGGCCAACACGGATATATCAGATCCCATACTGGTGATGCTTTGTGTCGTGATATTTCCGTAAATGACCACGATATTTGAGTTTAGTATGTGCTACACTCTCATTTGAGTGTATAGCCGTAGGACCGATATGGAGGGTTTGGCGGGGCCAAAAAGCGACCTTCGCATGTCGAGACCAGTCGAGTAGATTTCGGATTATGAGATCTGGGTCTATAGTGTGCAGATTTATGGTAGTGTGGGATATACCATGTTGGATGGTATTTATTCCGCGAGGGCTGTACACTAGTTTGGTTGAATTTATGGCGTGGGAACATATATTTATGTCAAATATAACCCACGGGTGAAATGGAAAAAGCCATGGTTTTGTAATATTTATGTGAGATGTCGAACGAGGGGTAGGCATATCCATTATTCCGTGCATGGTTTCACTGGTGCGTATATAAGCGATGTCTCGCTATGTGTTGGTGGGACACATATGTTCTGGTAACAGAAGGATAGTACTGTATTCACCAGTGACCCGGAGGATTTTGGTATGTTCCTACAACATTTTATTTCAGCTGTGATTTGCCGTTGTTCGATTCTCGTTTTAGTCCGTTGTGCATCCTGTCTGTCTGTCTGTGCGTATTCGTCCAGTAATTGGAGACTCATTTCATTTTTGTAGCCTCTTGAGAACGCTCCAGCGAGCCACATTGGACGTTTTGGTCCACTCGTTGAGGGCAGACCCCAGTCAGTGCAGAGTACAAGGTCGTCCGAGTGTCCCGTACGTCCTGTCTGGCTCAGTGGGTGTGTAGCAGCCCGGGTACGGGTAAGGCCTGTTATTAGAGCAGTGTGTGATAGCTACATCGCGTTCAGCAGACAGTCACAGCCATAGATTAGTGAAGTGAAACGCCATACACACATATCATATCATTATACTACCACCGAGTTGAATGTCACCTAAGTGAAACTTTTCCCGGCGTCTTAGCCAACGTGATAACGCCATTTGTATTATATCGGAACTTACATCCGGTCCTACCACTTCCGGTATTACAACCCATTATTCAACCATGGATACTTTACATCCGGTCCACCACATCCGGGTTGATACAGTCGAGTGATGCCATAGGAACTTTACATCTGGTCCACCATTTCCGGAAATAATACTACCTTTGGAACTTTACTTCCGGTACCAGCTTCCGGAGCATTATCGTTATTGACTATCATGTGATGTAACCACATCCGGCTTTGACTTTGACATTCATACTTTGGAAATATATTGCATAGGCAATACATATGTATACTTTGATAGTGTATGGTAATACTCCTATCATGGCATATCATGGCTAAAGGATTGTAGTAAGACTACATATATTGTTTATGGATTAATCCACTTGAAGTTGGATTATTGTTGACTAGACCTCATACTGCGGGTGAGGTAGACCTTGGGACCTTGATACTCAGTTATTACCACTATCTATTGAGATACGCCAGCACTGGGGTAGCTCAGATGATTGTCATTTGTCCTCCAATGTTCGTTCTGCCATGTTATACTTGTATGTTATTTCACTTTGATTAGCGATCATCAAAGTACTTGTGCATTCATACTATTGTCCACTACGGGACCATTGAGATACCACATACCGAGTTTATTCGTATATAGCTTTTAAGTTGCGTTAAAGTATAACAGTCGATTGGCTTACAACCTTGTAATTGAATAGTATCATGCACAGTACAGTGATGTTCGCATATCAATGTATCATGTATTCCTGTGTGTTCCCCATGTAATATAGTGTACATTATAAGTGATTAAGTGACTACGTGTACTTATCTACTCTAGCCTATCCCTTACACTTCAACTGCATTGTTAACACTTTTCGTTCGTCAGATCAAGCTATATTGGCCATAACGTCATAACAATTGAAGCATACTTGGTTCATATGATAATAGGGGAGACAATTTGTCTCGATCATTCCTGACCTTGGTAATGACCTTGACAACTCGTGGGTGGCTACGCAACAATGGTCATGTAGGTACTCAAAAATAAAAACGTAAACCTTTATAAATGACGTGTATTTGTATGCGTGTGTGCCGTTTGTATTATGATGCTGGTCCCTATTACTACTATGTGGGTGAAAAATACAATAATATCACGATTATTGCGAATCAAATCTGGTTGGTGAAATTAATTAGTTGGTGTGCGAAAAGTTGTTTGTGTCGGCAACATGGACGTTAATCCGCGAGAATGCTCCAGGGATTCCGTTGGCGATCGCCACTTTTGCAATTGGCGATAAAAATAAAGAATTGGCGATAAAAAAATATAATTTTCGAAAAAAATAAATAATTTTTTTTTTATTTATTTTTATCCTATTGGTTATTCCCTTTTTTTTTTCCTGATTTTGTTTATCTTTTTTTTTTTTAAGTGGCGATGTTTTTATTTTCCCCAGCGGAATCCCTGATGCTCCCATCATTACACCTGTCTAATTACCTTGTTTTTAATGGCAATGCAGAATATGTGAGGTCATTTTGTATGATCAAAGGTCCACTCTCGATAATTATCTAGTGCTGAAGCCGTACGACGGTAGATGATTATTTCCGTAATTAGGTGTGATAATCTGTTAATTGTGAAACCATATAGCGGTAGACGATTGACAATGTATTATTGACGTAATTATGGAAAATGTGCCAACAACTGAGAAAACGGATTTTAGAACATGTATGTCCAGTGTAGCAAAAATTAGTTTCAGGAATTTCGGGACCAGTTGAGGATTAATGAGCGGTATATTACCGACACGTAGCCAATTATCACTCTTTCAATTTAAATCGTCAATATTAGATAACAATTAGTCATTAGTTACAAATGAACTATTAAATAGTATTTCTAACCTAAACATTATAGAGTAATTGGAGATTAATGCGGTCTACCACTCTAGCTCTGACCATGTTACATTTATTATTCCCCCTATGCGATAGCAAGGGGGACATATTGTGTTGCTCTTGAGGTTCCGTACGTGCGTCCGTTTGGTGTACATTTACGTCGAAAAGTTTGTAAGAGTTTCTCTAGTTAGAGTCCCGAGTACCATGGGAAATATCCATGTTTTACAAACATAATGTCTAGTTTAGTAGATGTATATTATTCACATACATTTATCAACCGTTTCTAGACAGTAATTTAGTAGATTAGTAGATGCACAAAGTTTTATTTTTAATTCGACCCCTGGGTCATGGATTATCTCCCCTTTTGGACTTGGAATTTTGCCTTGTTTATTTAGCAAAGCAATATGTGAGGCATCCGTGTTATATGAACACATTTGCTAGTTCCATATCGACGTCACAGGTCGAAGTAACAGATCGAGGTACTGTGTATATGAGGGAGTAAAGAAGTTTGTTTAGCTTATTTTTTTTCACTTAATGCTTTTAGGTTTATTTAAATTATTTATAAACCTCGGTCTGTTACTTCAACCTGTGATCGACGTCTTGAGTTCATACCTACATGTATGTTTCACCTCGTAAAATAGTTCCTTCTAAGTAAACACTGATTTGTTTATTTATTTATATTTTGTATATATATATTTTGTATATATGTTTTGAGGCACATGGAAATTGTGAGTGATGTAGGTACAGTGGAACCCCTCTAAACCGAACACCCTGGGGACAGACTGAAAAGTTCGGTTTATAGGGGGTTTCGGTTTAGAGGAGTTTTCTGTTTCCAGTTAAGGAAATGTATGTTTTCCATCATTAACTCTTGGATTTGTATAGTATATACCATTATTACCATATTGAAAGCATATGTACACATTTTTTCAATAAATATGTCAAGTTTCTTTTTATTCTGAGAATTGATATGACTTTATCATTGGATGACATACAAAAGTTAAGTCCCAATGAGACGATTCTAAAGCACTCCCAACTTGCCATTTGTATGGAGAAATAAAAAATGTACCCCCAAATTACGCACCTTAACGCTCGGCTACCCAGTTGTGTTTTATCATGTCAACATGTGTAATTCCCAATAAACAGAGTGCAGATGACATGGGATAAAGGCCCCTAAGTATTTTGTGCCACTGTGGAACTTTCTCGATCAGCTGGAGCGCTCTTTTAAGACCAGAATGTGTTGTTTTTTTATTGACATTGCAAATAGTGCAGATTCGCAAGGGTGTAGCAAATCGTGCAGATTCGCAATGTAATCTGAGTCTACGGTCTACACTGGTCGCAAAGAGCATATGACACATTTCAAGTGTGCTGTGTAGTTACCGCCAGCTGCTACAATAAATAGCCCACAGGCTACAGTCGCGAGTTTACAGCCTCGATAAGTAATTATCAGATTATCTCAATTAATCGGTCGGTGGGTTCACAAATAATGTGCCGATTATTTTATTTCCGTAATTGTTACGTACGCGTATAATTAAATTGTGAACCATGCTATTGTAATGAGCTTGTAAAACAGCAAACATGTACGGTATATAAGCATTGGTAACACACGCATGTGAGCCGCCATTAACATGGCCTTGACCTTTTTTACCTTCATATTTATTTGCGGAAAAACTTGGACATTTTTTTTACGTAAACAAGTTTGTAAAGCTTCGTCATCATGGTATAACTTCAATATTACTGGATGGATTGCTTTAATATTTGGACACTTGATACATATATATATGAGCATTGGGAACACACACATGCCGCCATTAACATGACCTTGGCCTTTTATACCTTCATATTTTTACGGAAACACATAGCCATTTTTTTGCGTCAAAGTTTGTACAAGCTTCTTCATCATTGTACAACTTTATTATTATTTGACTGATTGCTACAATAGTTGGACACTTTATACATGTGATCATTTGGAACACACTCGTGCCGCCATTAACATGGCCTTGACCTTTTTCACCTTCATATGTTTGCGGAAACACTTAGCCATTTGTTTACATCAAAAAGTTTGTACAGGCTTCTTCATCATGGTATAACTATAATATTACTTGACGGATTGCTTCAATATTTGGACACTTGATACATGTGATAATTCGGAACATCCTCATGCAGCCACTAACATGACCTCTACCTTTTTTATTTGTATACATGTGAGCATTTGGAACACACACATGCTCCCATTTAACGTGACCTTGACCTTTTGTACCTTCACATTTTTTGCAGTACACTTAGCCATTTTTTTGCGTCAAAAAGTTGGTACAAGTTTCTTCATCATGGTATAACTTTAATATGACTTGACGGATTGCTTCAATATTTGGACACTTGATACATGTAAGCATTTGGAACACTCATGTCGCCATTGACATAACCTTGACCCTTTTGAATTTCACATGGTTGTGGAAACACTGCCATTTTTTTATGTCAAAGTTACTTCAACCTCGACCTTTTTCGTGTTTTTGTGACGGTTTTTGTGATGCCTACTTGAGCACATGACCATGCTCATGTTAGTCGAATGTCTCCGTAGGCTCGACATCGTTTCCGTGGCGGAATTCTTGTTTTAAAGCCCCTTACAGAAATATCAGGTCTCTGGCAACCAATTGCGGCAAGGCTGCAGCAACTAGTTGCGGCAAGCTTGCAGCAAGATCGTATTTTGTATGCAAATGAGCGTTCTGGCACACAGTTGCGGCAACCTTGCGGCACAACAGTTGCGGCAACCTTGCGGCATTCACAGTTGTTCGGCACACTTGTGGCAAGTTGCGCAAGTTGCCGGAAGGTTGTATTTCGTATGCAAATGAGCGTTCTGGCACACAGTTGCGGCAACCTTGCGGCACACAGTTGTGGCAACTTTGCGGCACACAGTTGCGGCACACTTGTGGCAAGGTTGCCGCAAGGTTGCCGGAAGGTCGTATTTCGTATGCAAATGAGCGTTCTGGCACACAGTTGCGGCAACCTTGCGGCACACAATTGCGGCAACCTTGCGGCACACAGTTGTGGCAACCTTGCGGCACACAGTTGCGGCACACTTGTGGCAAGGTTGCCGCAAGGTTGCCGGAAGGTTGTATTTCGTATGCAAATGAGTGTTCTGGCACACAGTTGCGGCAACCTTGCGGCACACAGTTGTGGCAACTTTGCGGCACACAGTTGCGGCACACTTGTGGCAAGGTTGCCGCAAGGTTGCCGGAAGGTCGTATTTCGTATGCAAATGAGCGTTCTGGCACACAGTTGCGGCAACCTTGCGGCACACAGTTGGGGCAACCTTGCGGCACACAGTTGTGGCAACCTTGCGGCACACAGTTGCGGCACACTTGTGGCAAGGTTGCCGCAAGGTTGTCGGAAGGTTGTATTTCGTATGCAAATGAGCGTTCTGGCACACAGTTGCGGCAACCTTGCGGCACAGTTGCTGCAACCTGGCGGCACACAGTTGCGGCAACCTTACGGCACAGTTGTAGCAGTACGTTATATTTGCAGCATATATAGTTGTGGCACATATAATTATTCTGGCCATATATAGACGGACGGACATTTGCAACACTATTATACACCCTTTTCTTTGAAGGTGCGCAAAATAGACATGTAGTGTGGCTCAGTGGCGAAGCGGGAGAATATCTATGTTAGCAGAACTTTTGTTCATTTTATCTGGTCGAGAGTTCGAACCTCACAAAACGCATTACTTTTGTCGATATCATTCTATTATTTTTATGATTGCCTGCTGGATACGGGAATACGTGAATAGGCAATGATTATCACTATTGTTATATGACCTCAATGTGACACGATCGGCGAGAACATACTCCAGATTCTTCATGTACACATATATGAAATGAGTGTGCATTTAGTTATTAGTTTTCTTCAAAGTGAGACTAACGTTCTACATGTAATCTATCTCATGCTTAATTAATGTAATTTGTAAGAGCAACACACATACAAAAAAATATGTAATAAAACATAAACAAATCAAAATATATGTGTATATATACATGTATGTATGAAAAACTAAGATTCAAACTCACTACCCCTATGAATGGAGAGGGTATGCGGAATATAGTATATCCCTTTGCAAATTGTTTGCAAAAGTGTTTGCAAAGTATGTTCTACAAATATTTGCAGAATATATTCTGCAGTCTGTAGATTTGGAACGACGTGTGCAAACAGACTGCAAACAGATTGCAAAGGGTATGCGCAAGAACTTCAACAACCCTTTGCTGAATGTTTGCCGCAATTATATTCTATCCCTTTGCAAATTGTTTGCAAAAGTGTTTGCAAAGTATGTTCTACAAATATTTGCAGAGTATGTTCTTCTGCAGTCTATAGATTTGGAACGACGTGTGCAAACAGGCTGCAAACAGATTGCAAAGGGTATGCGCAAGAACTTCAACAACCCTTTGCAGAAGGTTTGCCGCAAATAGATTGCAAACCCTGCATGTGCAATTACTTGGCAACTAAAAAACAATTACACTGCAATTATTTTGCAAATGCTTTGCAAATATATTGCAAATAGATAACAAACACTTCGCAAATAGATAGCAAACACTCTGCAAATACATTGCAAACACTCTGCAAATAGATTGTTATATTACCTGTTTCCAGTCATGAAAGATATTTTGCCAAATGTGTATTTGAATCATGCAATATATATATGCTTTTAGTTAATGGCATTTACCTGCTTCTAAAATCAGTTATTACAAATGACGATCTGAAAAATTCTACGTTGTTACTGCAGCATTTCTGTCTGAGAATATATGCCATCGTTGTATTTAGAAAACAAGTGCACATATAACATTTATCAACTTGTACATTTACCTTGCGTTCGGAACCATGGACCTCTGGACATTTTCATGCTTTGCATATCTATGAAGACTTAAATGGAGATCTCGGGGAAACTGTTTCATGGGTCACGGAATTTTGAAATGCAGATTGCAAATGCCAGTTCACTACTTCAGAAATTCTCCAAGAATGAAAATATAATGCACACTAAACAGGGATCGCACATCTACCATAAGCTGACTTATCCTAGAGGCGATGGACCAAGAACAAGACTGCAAGTTTCCGAGGAAATATATAATTTATTTTGGTCGACCACACATACTAACATTAACTCAAAGTGAGAAAGATGCTATTTACTCATATATAGGTTTGAATGTTAATGAAGTTGAACAGTTCTAATAGTGTGGGACAGATTGATTGAACATAAATTAATATGCTACATTTGTAAATGCCCAGATAATGCAGATGTAGATGATTTGTGACCAAAACAGATTGCAAAAAAAGCTTTTCACAGCGGATTTATATTGGTTTCCTTAATATATATGACCCTGCAAATATATAGATAGAATATAGAGATAGATAGATAGGCAGCAATACGTGGAACAGACAGTAGCTATAGCTAGTTCATTTGTTTATGAAATCTCTTACTGTAGTTTGGTTGTGTGCATAATTAAATTATAATCAATCGATCGTCAAGTGTCTGTCAGTCACAGTATATACTATGTGTGTCAGTTAGTCTTTTATCCAATTTGTATTATTATGCCTGTCTTTTGATTTGTAATTGTATTGTGTCTTTAACACTGGAAAGTGATGGAATGCGAGTCCAATATCGCATACGTTGTTTACTGGATCCAGTCGGTTACTGGTTAGTTCTTTCATAATTTGGAACTCAAAATTTTCTTATTAGATTTAAGTGATACATAGACTAGTCTTAATCCTTTCTATGATTCTAGTTCATTGATTGTGAAATAGTTTACTGTGGTTTGATTGTTGACTTACATATTGAAGTAATTCATGTTTAAATCATAAATCATGTAAACCATGTGACAGCTTAACTTCTTGTTGTTGTTGTTGTTGTATGTCTGTAATTCAGGCGCTTATTTTTCGCCTCAATCTCTCTGCAGCCACAAAGACTGCGAGAGCATTGTTCCGACACATATGTGTGTGCATAATCATACATGTGTCTGTCTGTGTCTTGGAGGTTAATAATTCCCTGAAATTTCAGTGAAAGTCTACATTGCAGGCGCGGATACAGGGGGGGGGGGGAGGGGGGTGGGGGGTAGGGGGTCCAGGTCCGGACCCCCCCCACCCCCCCCCTGTTCCCGGCAAAAAAAAAAAAAAAAGAAAGAAAATCTACAATACTCGAATAGTTGGATGACTTTTTTCGTGGCCTAGGTGTCAGGAAATCGCATCTGCGGCGATCTGGCATCTAAAAATTTCCTGGGGAAGGACCCCCACCCCCAGACCCCCTACTTTACGATTTCGCGCTCGCGCAAGTCGGCTATGCCGAATTTTAATTACAGAACCTCCCCCCCCCCCTGCAATTATTTCTGTATCCACGCCTGCATGGATATCTCAAATGGTAATTCCAGTGAGAATCATAGTGGTACACATTCAAGAACCACCAATATTACTAACATTCTCTAAATTTCCATAAAACAAGATGAAAATCCTAAGACTTGGGACATTTAGGAATGTTGTAATGTGTAACATGGCTTAAAAATTCACTCGCCCCGCTCGCCATGGCGATTCAATTTTCATGTTGGCGAGAGGATTTTTACTGGTCCGATTTGGCGAGTGACACATCGGGCAAGGCCATATATATTCTGTATTTTCAGAAAACTAAGAAAATTTGATTAATTTCCAGCTATTTCAAATTTTTATTTTTATTTCACTGGTTTTAAGCAGTTTATGAATTATTTCTGTAACTTTCATACACCCTATAGATTTCTGTTGTGAACCATCATGCCTACCATTCGCGTTGACAGCATGACTTTGTATGAAAAAACATATCGCCGGTTTAACTTTAGCACAGCACAGATTACTGTTTTTGATTTTGTTTTCGTCTGGTGCTACACACCAAACAAGGAGTTCGAAGTTATATACAAATTTGCACTAAAAACAAACTTTCTAGACAAAAATGTGCGTACGTGACAGTAGTCGTGTTCTGACCTAGGGGAGATAACTCTTGTTTACTAATGGACTTCTTATAGTGGACAATTTATTTTTGAAAATAACTGTAGAAATATAATTGTTAACAAATTTAAATGATTTTGTGTTTATAATAATACTCCTTTTTAGGCACCATCTCGTTATTACATTCATACACATGACTCCATTTTCTTGTCCAACATGAAAACGCCAGTAGCAAAATAATTCGAACAAATTGGTTTCACAGTGAAGGAAAGTTTGTATTTTCATTGTTAAATATACAAGGAAGCTCTCACCCACCCCACACATATTGCTGTTGAACATACATGCAACACCATTGGCAATCCATCAGTCATTATTATGTTCTTGTGCTTCATATTTTGAACAAGCTAGTATAATACCAATCTAAGGGTCTGGTCATTATTTATGACCCAGGGGGTTGGGGTGGGAATGGGGCTGGATAAATTTTGTTAACTCACCTTAGAAAAATATATGCCCCCACCTTTTCCAACTGCTTTTTTCATTTAAAATTTTCAAGCCCCCCAAGCCCCCCCCCCCCCATTGAACATTAACTAATGTTCAAACAAGACGGTTCAAATGAGCGGTAACAACACTCCCCCCCCCAACCCCCATTGAACAATTAATAATGTTCAAGCCCAAAACGAAAACGAAACGGTTCAAATGAGTGATATATACGTTTTGTAAGAACTTGTAGCCAAAGCCCATTGTATGTATTAGACTTATTTGCAATAAACTATGTTTATGTTTATACTTTTTCCGATTAAACAACTTAGCCATTTCAGACAACCTTGTGCAATCTGCTATTTCAATCTCACACAAAGTTTCTTTTGTGGCAATGTTATGGCACGCTTATGATGTGCTATCTTGCAAAGTAACGGTTGTGGCAACTTTGTGGCAACCTGCTATTTTCAATCTGGCAACAAGTTTCATTTGTGGCAATGTTCTGGCACGCTTATGATGTGCTATCTTGCAAAGCAACGGTTGTGGCAACTTTGTGGCAACCTGCTATTTTCAATCTGGCAACAAGTTTCATTTGTGGCAATGTTCTGGCACGCTTATCATGGGTCATCTTGCAAAGTACCAGTTGTGGCAACTTTGTGGCAACCTGCTATTTAAATCTCGCACAAAGGTTTGTTTGTGGCATGGTCCTGGCACACTTATGATGCACATTTTGTATAAAGTACCCGTTGTGGCAATGTTCTGGCACATAGTACTATTTTGTGGCACACTTGTGGCAATGTGAGACTGGGCAGAAAAAAGGTTGCCGCTAGCGCACGTATCTGCAACCTTGCGGCACAGTCTTCTGGCACACTGATCAGGTTGCCGCAAGGTTGTGGCAACCTTGCGGCAAGGTTTTCATTTCTGTAAGGGCGCTTGCTTTAATTAGCACATGCCCATGATCATGTTACGGTCAAATGGCACGGCAGGCGCGACACCGCTTCCGTGGCGGAATTCTTGTATAAAAAGTCAATTAGTTTGATTGCATGTACGATTCATTCCATTCATTCATTGAGAATAACAACAACAACAAGCTGTTTGACTTTTCTGAAAATCACCAAATAAAGCTGATAAAACACAACTCTGTAAGTATATATCACCTGAACACTGAAGTAGGCAATCATAGACAACATCGACTAGCTTCGCTGAAGATTTAAGGTTAGTCTGTGCCGTAATTCTCGAGTTATTGACTTTTATATCACTTTCTCCTTTGTCTGAAAATTCCTTCCGCCAATATTTACACCAACATTGAAGTAACCTATAGCCGTCACTGCCTGTACCGGCACATCACTTGTGTAATTTGATAGTGGGGGTTTCCTCAACCGTCACTACCAATTGCTACCAATTGTTGATATAAAAGTCGATACTGCTTGTCTACATTCTACATAAACCACGCGCGCGCACAGATATTTGCACTTTCTTGCGGACATCGGTGCGAACGCGACAAAACAAGATCTTTTCGAAGAATTTTGAAAACCGAAGATAGCGAGAACCGAGGTAAAAAATATTTCTGATTATACCAGTAGCAAATATAGTATAGTAGTATAGAAGGATAGAGTAAAAGTATAATAAAATAATAATCTTGAACATTTGCAAAACTTAGTATAGTGGCATATTACAAAAACTCTGAAATTTGAAACTTCACCACAAAACCACCCAGAACATCAACCATAAGTCATAGTCTCGTGTCTGAACCCTAACCTCGATTAGCAGTAGCAATTAAAACGAATAATCCCACCTAGTCTAGCGGCCACGCTAAATATACACCCGTTATCTATAAAACGTTTATAAAACGAAATATACGAAATATTGGCATCAATTGTTGACGTCGGCCAGTCTCTCAAACTAGGTAATACTAGAAAGATTCATAATAATTGTTACGCCGTAGTGTAATCGGATAGCTAGATAGATATATAGATAGACAGATAGATAAATAGGTAGCTAGGCAGAACATTAATTAATTAAATCCCAAAAAAAACAAAAAAACAAATCTAAACTTGTTAATTGCTTCATTATCACTTCTCAGATTAAATATAATGGCTCAAATACACACCCCCAACACCCCCAACAATAGGAAGAGAGCAAGGGAACAAGACCATTCAGATGATCTATCACCAAACTGCAAATCACCGGATGCAAAACAACCTAACAACAAACAGAGTACCCCACCCCCGTCTCCTTCATCGATACCATCGCCCACTCGTTCTCCACGCACAAATAATAAGGAGCAGCCACAGTCACAATTCGACACATTGCATTTTAAATTACTAGGGGAAGGAAGGGCAGTGATAACAACATTCCAGTTCGCCATTGCGTTAGCAACTTACGTAGGCAAGAATATGTCATCTAACGACGTTAAATGCACCCGGGATGCAGACATCATAAAAGTTAGTACACAGAAAAAAGTGGATTGACAGGGCAAAGTCATTCACTGCACCCGCTAGTATGCGCAACGTAGAGTTTAAATTACTTCAAACACAAACGCAATCAACTAACAATACACAACGCAAACAACAAAACCAGCCACAAACCGCAATCGGAATCGCTAATCATCCCGACTTTATAGGTCTGAGTAAGGAAGACTTAATGTTGGCAGTAAACGCCAATAAGAACAATATCACCGCGGCACATCAAATAGGAAAAACCAAATCTACTCTACTAATTCACTTCAGCACATCCCTGCCCTATCAAATTACACCAGCACCCTACATTAACGAAGGCAACCCCGTTGACATCGGCATAACAATCCAACGACCGATTCGCTGCAATAAGTGTCAGCAATTTGGTCACATACAAAAAGCATGCAAAAACAACACAATAATATGCCCCATCTGCGCGTAAAACCATTATTACAAAGACTGCACGAGCAAACAGGTCAGGGACAATGATTTCTGCAATAACTGTTACGTGGCTGGTGTACAGGCTTGTGGACATCGGTCAAGTGATCCCTACTGCCCGATGCTACTTAAATACAAATCACATCTCGAACAAAAGAACAACACTAGGCAACTGGCACGCAACGCACTAAAAGAACAAATAATGAACCCTGTAACAAAAACACTGCCTATTCAAGTAGTCACCAACAACACACCTGCAAAACAACGAACTACAAAACAGCCTCCAACGAACCCAGCCCCACAAAAGGAAAACATAAAACAAAGAAACCCAAAGAAGATAACATGCAAGGATACGTTTCTAAACAAACAGCTCTTAGAACTAATTTTCTTCGGCTCTTGAAATTGCAATTGAAAAACAACTAGGAGTAACCACCAATGGCATTATAGGACAAATAGCAGAACAACACTTAGGACAAAATGTAACAACAACAACAATTGCTAGCACACCATCCACTGAAAAAATGCACACGTCACAGATGGACAGATCCCAATCAGAAACTTCTATGCTAAACGTTTTAGGTACACTGGCTAATGCGGACAAGGTAATAAAGTCACTAAACAAATTTAAAGAAAGTAAACAATCGACCGTTAGCGGACAAAGTAGTAAGCCCTTTACCACGAAACTGGTGGGAAACAAATCAACACTTACACCCGAGCCCCTAATGTTTGATAGCAGCATGGACGACTCAGACCCAAATAAACTAATAATCGTAACATCAACCGAATCTATAGAGTCTCATCCCATTCAAACACTAACAGGTATCTCCATTATTTCGACCATTTGTGCAGACAACACAACACTACATGAAATAAACGATAATGAGGACACACCAATAAACAAACAAACGTCAAGCAATAGTGTTGCCACATCAACACCCAATAACAGTCCAGCAGAAAAACGTACAACTATAGAAAATTATAATATGCGTAAAACTATAACAGCTAATCGTAAATATACTGAGCAAAACTAGAAACGTCCCTCCATGTTTAAGGAAAGATTCATCAAAAACCAAAAGGGTTACTTTTAAAAATCAAAATGGAAAAACAAGTTCATTCATTTCTGTATCAAAGCCAATAAATTGCATTTGGATATCTTGTTAAATATTCGAGAGATAACCGGCCAAGGGCGGTAGGGGTCAAAATAAAAAAATCACAAAAACTCAGAAATGTGTTACTTAATGTTTAGAGATGGAATTTCAATAATAATGTGGCAAATTCAGTAAATCTCGTTAGTACGAGTGTGGCCACCATTTGCATGAATGCATGCAATTATCCTACGCCGCATCGACGTGACGTAACGCAATACCAGTGCGTTGGGCAAATTCCTCCATTCCCGTTGTAACGCCCGTGTAAGATCGCGAACATTGTCAATCTGATGGTTAGCTCGTGCTTTGCGGCCCAGCTCATCCCATATGTGCTCAATGGGATTGAGATCCGGGAGACCGCGGGCCATGGCATGACGTCGACGTTGTTTTGCTGTAAGTATTGAGTGGTGACCCTGGCTACGTGAGGGCGGGCATTGTCGTGCATCAATGTCACACCAGGACCATGCTGACGGATAAATGGTAAGGCAATGTGCATTTAGCACATCTGCAACATAACGTTGTGCATTGATGTTGCCCTGTACAACAACCAAATCTGTCTTCGGTTTCCCATGATCCCACCCCAGACCATTACGCTCCCTCCCCCAAACCTGTTCTTCTCAACAATGCAACAATCGGTGAATCTTTCATTTTTACGCCTGTATACCCGTAATCTTCCGTCAGCATGACTCACTGTGAACCGAGATTCATCGGTGAAACAAAACATCGGTTCCAGTCAGCCCTTCTCCAGTTCAGATGACGTCGCGCCCATAACAGTCTGGCAGCACGGTGACGTTGGGTCATTATCTGACCAGTGTACGGGCGGCGTGCCCGGATTGGTTGGGCGTTACGACGTAACCGGTTGCGAATGGTCTGCCCTGAGACACCGTATCGCCTAGCAGTGACTGTGGCTGCCAATCGACGTTGACGTAAGTGCGTCAACGTAATGTAACGATCGGCTCTAGCCGTCGTTGCACGAGGCCTACCAGGTCGCTGCCGGTCGTGAACAGCCCCAGTCTGCTGGTACCGGGCGGGCTGCAAGACGATCAATCGTCTTCCGACAGCAACCAAACCGAGGCGCGACCGCCCTGGCGGCCATCCCACCCGCAAGCATCCCAATTGCCTGATTTCGCTCGTTTTCGGAAAGCCGTGGCATATCGAAAACAGTGAAAAATTAAAAAAGTTTTTTAATTTTCCGAATAGCCCCTATCGCATGAATGGTACGACATGAACTGAATCACCTTATCGATGACAAGTATAGCGTGCACGTGAAATCAACGTTCCGGTCACTGGCCGCTATGTAAACCGTGTGTATCGGCTAAACTCTACACGATCGTATTCTGAACATCGCCACGGTTTAAAATACATGTACTTTGAACATGTGGTACATACATAGACAGAGCTACACCGGCTATAAAACAGGGACGTTTCTAGTTTTGTTGAGTATATAATACAAAATCCATAAAAGATAACGAAACCGAAGTTAGTTCAAAAGTGAATACAGGCATGAAAAAACAGAATAAATTTACTAACAAGCAGAAGATAGGTAAAAACGTATTAAAATCAGTGGCACCGTTAGCGGAACAACAACAACAGTGCAATTTAACACCATTTAATGGTAATAAAGTCCTAAATTCACAGAAAAGGAGTCAGGCATATGCACCAACAAGCTCATCATAAGAAAACATATATATAATAAATAAATATGGGTAGAAACAAAAATAAAGGAATGACCCTGACCGTGGAACTGTCGGGGATTTGTAAAAACAAAAGGAGAGCTTATCAATGTTCCAGAAAATAACGTAATGTCACCTGATTTAATATGCCTGCAAGAAATGTCAAAGCCTTCAACATTCACTGGATACAACCTCGTATCCTACGCAACCAATTCTTTCCATGGCAGTGGGGTAGGAATATACGCTAAAAATGGAATATCATGTGTAGAACTTAAAACAAATCACCTTACAGAAAAACTAAATAACCTCTATTGTCGTATTAAGGTACTCAGCAATAAAGGAAACATTGATATATTAAATGTGTACATTGGCCCTGGTAACCATAATCACGAATCAAAACTAAATAACCTCAATAAAATTATCACACAATTAAGCAATAAATCTCTAATATTGGGTGACTTCAACGGGCACAACCCACTATGGGACGTGCATTAAAATGCTAAAACAAACAAAGTAGGTGATGAAATAATACAATTTCTAGATAACACTGATTATGTAGTATTTAACAACGGAGCTGTAACTTATGATACGTCACACATTTCTTCAAGCAAATGTATTGGAACAGCACCCGACATAACATTAGCAACACCTGCTTTAGCCTCCTTGACCCCCTGGTCCGTCCATGACTCTACACTAGGAAGTGACCACTATCCGATAATTACTAAAGTTTCTAGCCAATACCATAGAAGTACTCCAGCCACCATTCCTAAATGGAAGTTAGGTCATGCTAACTGGGAGCTGTTCCAACGACTATGCACTAATAGACTACACACAGATACAAATCTAGATACAAAACAATACCACGATGAATTTGTGAGCACCCTCTATAACATAAGTAAGGAGAGTATACCACAGACAAGTGGTAAAGCTTATAATCGCCCAACCAATCCCTGGTGGACACCAGCTTGCACAGATGCCATTAAAAAACAGGGAGAACTGTGCGTAGATGGAAACAATCACACAAATATCATACAACACTTAAACAAACTAGGCGAGAGGAATATTTGAAAGCTAAGTCCCTTGCGACTGAAGTAATTAACGACGCAAAAAGTTGTGGTTGGGAGAAATTTATATCTGAAATAAATAACGACAAAACGAGTAAAGAATTATGGGACCAATTTAATAGAATCAGAGGAAAAGCTATAAAGCCAATGCCACCTCCACTATTACATAACAATAGCAATGTCTACGACAACAAACAAAAAGCAGAGGTGCTCACAGACCATTATACAACTATGTCAAGTGACAATAATCTTAATCCCGAATTCAAAACAGTTAAGGTTAAGAGAAACCCCGAAATTCAAACAAAAATAGATACTAAACACGTTATGGCCAGAATCTAATGAGGTTGACTGCCTCAATCGGTGCTTTATTATGTCAGAACTGAAATATGCCCTTGAAAATAAGAAAAACTCTGCACCAGGAGCAGACAAGATACACTACGCAATACTAAAGCATCTCCCAAAAGAATCTATGGAACAACTGCTTCTGGTGATAAATAAATCCTGGGTAAATGGTACACTACCAGATACCTGGAAAGAAGCTACCATCATCCCTATATTGAAACCAAAGAAGGACCCAACACTCCCGCCCTCATACAGACCCATTTCTCTAACACCAGCAATATGTAAAATAATGGAAACGATGGTAGCTAACAGATTAAAACATCACTTAGAAACAAATCAGAAAAACTCAGCCGACCCAATCAGGATTCCGAAATAACAGATCTACATTAGATCAACTCGCACGACTAGACACAATTATTAAAACAGCCATGATGGAAAATAAAATGGTCGTTGCAGTATTCCTAAACTTAGAAAAAGCCTTTGACCTAATGTGGACGAAAGGTGCAATAGAACAACTCATCGGGAAGGGCATAAATAATAGAATGTTGTTGTGGCTTGACAACTTTCTAACTGGCAGAAAAATTAGAGTGAGAATAGGATCAGAACACTCCGAATTTCAAAATGTAGATAACGGTAGCCCCCAGGGCAGCGTAGTTAGTCCAACGCTGTTTAACATCATGATAGATACATTGCATAACGAACTCAATGAGAACAACCCAATTACAACTATCAAAAATGATCTATCGCAATTTGCAGATGATAGCTCGATCTGGCATGTACATGCAGATCTCAATATAGCCTTGGGGGCTGTACAGACAACATTAGATAAAATCACAACATGGCAAAAGAAATGGGGGTTTAAAATATCCCCACTAAAAACTGAGGCAGTCATCTTCATAGAGGAGGACACTTATTCTACAAAAGCACGGAGCAACGGTATGCATATAAAGGAGATCAACAATACAAAATTAAAGAACTAGTTGTTAACAATCAGGCAATACCATACAAAAAATGCGCAAAGTTCCTAGGTATGTACTTGGACGATAGACTTACCTGGGGACCTCACATATCAGATATAATTCAAACGTTGTAGGAAGGATCTAAATATAATGAAACTAATCTCGGGTACATCTTATGGTGCAGACAAATCCTCCCTCCTACAACTATATAAAGCATTAATCCTGTCGAAGATGGACTATGGATGCATGCTATACAAAGATGCTGCGGCTGCTCACCTGGATAAGTTAGAATTAATTCAAAGAGCAGCGCTAAGGCTTGCCACGGGTGCCTATAAAACAACAAGAGCCGCAGTAATCGAAGTAGAAACAGCAGTGTTACCACTAGACTTAAGAAGGGAACAAACATTACTCAAATACTGGGTCCGAACCCAACCCCATGGCGCTCACCTACCAATCAACGAACTAATACAACTCAAACCAGCATACAAATACAATATGATTAAACGAAAACGAGACGCATTATTGTTGGCCTGCCTTCTAACCACTCAAGCCAGACTACTTCTGGTATTTTAATCAAACTGCAACAATAGGGTGAGTGGTGGGATTTTACATATATGCAGACGTACTTGTATATATATATCCATGTACATATATAGAGCGTGCACCGTTAGATAACAAAATATATTGGACTCGCAGAGATTGACATCGATCCGTGCATGAAATGCCACGGCTTCGTTCGGTCTCTGCGAAGCTCCGGGACGGCTGGTGTCGTGGGGATATCGTTGTCGGGAACCGTAAAGTCGCCCCGAACCCCTGCGATATCAGCCGTTAGAAACAGTAACAATATACAAAAAAAAAAAAAAAAAAGAAGCAATTACCCAAGGCACACACATTATTCGAAAATAGCACTGTACTCGAGTGAGCAATGACATTGGTTGAACCTAGCCTCTACCCGAATACGTCACAATCCAAATAACTGCATAGCGGTCTGGTCGATGGGTGGGTAGTAAGTCTGAAACAAGTGCCGCTCCTAATATAAACTTGTATTTTAAACTGTAATGTAATTTTAAAATGGCCCTATATACATCAATAAAAAACACATAGGAACACATACGTCTAGGTCCACACTGTCGCCGAGGAGTAATCATAATACACATATGTATACACGTCCATGATATGTACATATGCAAAAATGTATAGCATAACCAGGAGTCCCATTTCCAATACACGAAACAGATAGGGACCATACAATTGATGCTGAATAACCATACATGTTATTCTCCCAAGATTCGTTGTAGCACCAATGCGTCACCAACGAAGCGACACCGAGAGGACCGCATCCAGGTACACCGATACTTGTCTAGTAAGTAGACAAATATCAACGACTCTCACTAGGTCACAACTGGTCTGGTCAATCCCAGGCAAGCGTCCAGGGAGTTCAGAATCTGCGGACGTTATACACTCATGTCACCCATAAGTCCACTCAGTCCATCCTATGATGGACCGCGCGAGACACGGGGGCGGCTCATAGCTCCCTTACGTGTGTCTCGTCCCGAATGGCAGGGTGACAGTTTTTTGTAATTTTTTACTACATCCAAGCACGCAATAATAGCTTACTTCCGCCCAATACGGACGGTCCCTTACACGCATAGGCATTATACATGTACACAATACTCCGCACAGCAGCGTGTAGTATAGTAAAGAATATGCATAACATAAACAAATATAGACTCACACACCCATTGTGTCCGGTAAAACCACTAAGGCGACCAAGTCAACATATGAAGTCATAGAAGACAGAAGCTGCTCCCGCTGATTGAAAGCCGGGAGTGCTTGGTGAACCCGGGTGTCACAAATAACCGGTGGATCCACTCCATACAGACACGACGCTAGAAGACAGAAGCTCAAGAACGGAGGATTTCTGCCTGCAACAATATACCTCAAAGCGCCGAACTGTTTCTGTGCAGTTAGTGGTCGAGCCGGGCATAATGGTCTCATCATATTGTCCATATAGTCAATCAACAGAATCTGGCCCTATGGGGACCAGCTATTTCGCCCTTAGGGCAGTAGATGAGCCAAGTCAATATGACATTGGACATAACCCTGACAGACACACTTAGATAGGCACGCACCCACAACATATACATACACAATCCAGATAAGGGCATCTGTGATTTTCATGCACACAGCTCACTCAAACACACAAACCAGATGCGGTCCTCGCGGTGTAGCCAGACGCCTACGACACCAACAAAGAGAAGATCAGAACCAAATAAAACAAACTTAGTCCCCCCCTCCTCGGGGACAAGGCCTCGCTCGTGTCTACCACCCACTGAGTGGGAGGTGGCCTAGGCCTCTGTGGACCCGACATCGGGTCGTTCCTCTGTGTTGCATACTGGCAGTGTCATGCTATATGCGCCTTGGGATCTGTGGCGGAATGAGCTGCCTGGGTGTTGCAGTGGCGGCCTTGTGGGTGACTTGGGCATGGCTTGCCTGTCTCCTCGTCGCTGCGGGTGGCGGTTGCGGTGCGGAGCCTCCGGTTGTCACTGACTGCGGTGTCCCGGTCTGCTGTGGGTGGGTCGGTGGCTCGGCTCCGGCTCGGCCTGCCGCTGTTGCTCCTCTGTGGGCGTTGGATTTGCCCATATCACGTGGATCCGTCTCTGCTTGGTCTGTCTTGCCTCGTCCAACCCTCTAATAGCATTAGCAGGTAATATAACAATGTAACGGCTGAGTATCCATATATCATGTGCACGCACACTCGGCCCTCTTCACGGTCTGACATATCGGCATTGTGCAATAGGAGAATGAACTAATTAGGTCAAACTCACCGCCTCATCGTCTCCTTCATTTAATGCACATATTTCGACTGTATAGCATATATTAGTAAATTCGGAAACAAATGGGCCAACGGCCATTGGCCTGCTCATTTACGGGCACATGCCCGGGTATGGAAGGTCTTCGAGCCATTTCCCACCCTTAAATATAAGAATACAGATTGCATGTACTATATTTATTTTGTGACACGCAATTGCGTCTGCTGGATGTTACAAGTGAAAACAATATTTTTGGTAAGAGAATAGTGTATTCAATACACGACTGTTTATATGGCGTTAAATCGTATTAACATTGTGTTTTATTGCAATCATAATGCACACTAATACATTGATCTACATGGGGGAAAATAACGCTTTCGAGTTGTTTACAAGAAAATCTATTTTAACTCTATTTAAATTACTCTAGAAGTCACTCATTTCTCAAGAATAGCAGTCATTGTGGACGTCATTTTGTATGTACATGCATATACATTTTAAATACTATAGATTATAAATACTAGTGCACATCATAATGCTCATGTGACGAAAAGTATGAAAATGTAATATAGTTATTTTAAAGTTACCATTTGAATTGTATGTATGCTTTTTGTGCCCTTTGACCCAAAAAGTGTTAAAATTATTATTGTTTAATGTTTTGATTTGTTATATCAAGTCGCCCGATTGTTAAAAACCGGGTCCTGGATACCGACTCGTCATACATGTAGTGCAGCCAATTAAAAACTAGCAATCCGCTGAGTGCTTAAATCATACATTTGTATGGCAATTGGCAGCCATTTTGGATCTTGACATTCTTGCAACATAAACATGTAGTTTCAATAATGCCATTTCATAATAAGTATGCGAGACTACTACTGATGTTTTGATTTGTTATTGCCGTGGCCTAATCTACACCATCAAGAACCAAGCCCAAATGTACGGAGCCCCGCAGGGGACATGAATTTTGTTTTATTAATTTATTTCCCACAAAATAACAATTTGTTCCCTCGAATTAACCCTTTCACCCCTATAAAGTAACTGAATGGGCTGCGATATATTAATTTTGCAACCAATCAAATCATCGCAAAATGATTTTCAGACTATTCCTAGTGTTTCCCCTAGCAAGGTTTATGAGGGCGCTGCGCCTTGCCCGGTTTACAGCCGGCAAAACCCCGCCCTGCTGCCCTAAAATCCAAATCTACCCGCCCCGCTACGCCCAAATTACAAAACCTGTGACCTAGTTGTGTCTGTATAAACTTACACGTAATCGCTAACAAATCCCAGAATATGAAAGTCAATTCCCACCTCACATGGCTCGCGCCCCGCGGAGAGATAAAACGAGATGGCACCTGGGCCCAGTATAGCGTGTATGATTTATATGAAACTGAATCAATACTGGTTTAGAGCGGCATGTTAATTTTGTCCTGTCATAAAGCTGGTCTGAACACGGTCAGGCTCGAGAGAAAACATGCGGTTGTCATGCGGTTGTCAAACCAACTGCTTTTGTGAGTGGATTTCACGACCAGTGTAGATTAAGATCAGATCAAATGAGATTATGCATCCTCTTAGTTCGATCCGGATTTGCGAGGTTCACCATTTCCATTTATAAATATGGGGTATTTGTTGTTCTCAATAATATGAAAATTGCTTTCAAACAGTGCAGATCCTGATGAGACGGCTTGTTGCGAGCCGGCTCATCTGGATCTGCACTGTTTGCATAAACCAATATAGCGGGCTTTTGGGTTCAAAGGGTTAACAATTTGTTCCCTCAAATTAACAATTCGTTCCCACAAAATGACAATTCGTTCCCAATTTTTATTTTGTGGGAAGGAATTGTTAAATTAAGGGAACAAATTGTTATTTCGTAAATTAATAAAAAAATTATACGTCCCGTGCGGGGCTCCGTACAAATGAGCTGTTTGGCTACCAACTACTTATAGTGCGGCCAATTAGAGACTGGCACTTGGCTGAGTGCTTAAATCGTACATTTGTATGGAAAATGGCAGCCATTTTGGAAGCTAGCTTGACATTCTTGCAACATCAAATGTACCGGTAGTTTCAAAAATACCATTGCATAATGATATGTATGCCTGTTCAATACAGTAACGAGATCAAGTAAAAACTATCACCATTGCTGGATGCAACACAGGTTGGAACATATTTGTTTGAATTTTATCATACTTGACCTTTCAAATAGGTCGGGTTAAATAAAATAAAATGATGCTTGCTTTTAGTTTTAATTGCTATAAATATAACAAAATTTAATGCTGAAAATTGTTACATTTATTTATTGCGTACAAAAAAAGACAGTTATTGTGGACGCCATCTTGCAATATATGCATACATTTTGAAATAGCTGTTGTCAGATTCCGATAGCAGGATCACTTCTGCAACTGATAATATACAAAAAGGCCCATTTTCACATCATATCCTATCATCTTGTAAATATAAGGTTCGACCATACCCAGCCGTGGGTAAACGTTTGCCATGGCACGTGGGAATTGTTTGAACCCCAAGGCTGCATGTAGGTAGGGTTCATATTGAGATTTTTCTATGAGCTTAAATGGTGAATCCTCAGATTGTCTGTGTAAATGTGTGTGTCAATTTGAAAACAGACATTTATTTCATTTATGCTAGCAATATAAACACTGTTAGCAATTAACACATTGCCAAATGAGACACACCATATGTTTAACCCTTAGACCGCTACTCACAACAATTGTCGTCTGCTGTTGCTTTTATATCTTGCCTTTTTTCTCAATAAAAACATGGTTTGACAGCACTTCAGAATCATTTCCAAAGCATGTTGTAAATTATTCTAAAGTGCTGTCTGTCAACGCATGTTTTTGATGATAAAAATGGAAAATAGAAAATAAACAGCAGACGACAAAAAAACTAAGATAGCGGTGTGCGGGTTAAACTAGTATACATGTAGGCGTTGTTCAGACTGCAGATCCTGGTCTGTTTGCAACTTATCACCTTGTACATTTTCATAAAGACAGACGCTCTTTACAAGAAAGATTAGTGTAAACTATGTTTATTGACAGGACAACATTGTTTCCTTCAACGATATTTTACCCACAAATATTCCCCTGTGGTATGTGAGGTGGGATCAGCTGCAGTCCTGGGGGGCGTTACACTAAACTTCCTACGACTTAAATGTTTGTAAGTGCAAAATTATGATAGTCTATAACTTTCACATTAACAATGATTTCTTGTAAACAATTATTGGATTTACATTTATTGAGCATATGCAGCCTATGCTCAATAAATGTAAAGCCATCAATTGAAATTTACAGACTATTCTAAATATGCACTTGCGAACATTTTAGTGGTACATAGTCTAGTGAAACAAGCCCCTGATTCCTAGGATAGATTAGAATACAGGCTGTTAGAATAAGCCATAGTAATATGACCTCTGCTTCTTGTAAGTGGCAAGTACTAGGATGTGGGGAGCCAAATGATTTAGTGTTGTAAAGGCCACCCGATTTTGTAAATTCAGAGCTGAATTACTACTCTCCCACACACTGGTGTATTCCAGGCTCGAAATGGCTCAAGTTCTGAGTCCTTGAATTTCGAAAGCAGGTCCTTGAAAGTCATGGAAAAGTCATAGAATTTGGTTGTCCCAAAAGAGTGGGAATCGCAGAGATCCAGTTAAGGTGCGTAATTTGATTTGAGGTGAAATTTTGTTATTCTTCATAAAAAATGGCTAGTTGGGAGTCCTTTAGAATCGTCTCATTTAGGCGATTCTAAAGCACTCCCAACTTGCCATTTTTGATGGAGAAATACGAAATTTACCTCCAAATTACGCACCTTAACTGGAGCTCTGGAACCCTGGTTGAAACAGTTCCCGAGTGCCATGGCAAACGCTTACCCACGGCTGGACATGGTCAGACGTTATCGTTACATTTCCGTCGGAAATATCATGCAAATTTAGCATATATATGCAATACTTTCGGGACTTTGATAACTTGCTCCATTCAAACAGCTGATTTGCTCATACATGTTCCGGGGCTGCAGTACACGTCGCGTGATTCAGCCGCATCAATTTCAGTGCCACCGTTGTGTACTAGTCTGGTGACGTAATGTTCTAGTAACAGAACGATACACATGCATTAAGTATGTGTTGGCTTGGCTCCGGAATGAGCATTGTCTACAGCCATGGTCAAAACAGCACTCGCTGTACATTTGAACATGGCTGTGAGCAATGTCGAACAGCAGTCATGTAACGATATAAATTTAATATTCAGACGACAGGTCGGGATCGACCATTTTCTATAGACTTCACTACTGACCCTGCAAGTTACACCTGTTTGTCTAGAAAAGTATGTTTATGAATATTTCTCAACTTTGTGAGGTTTGACTACGTGTATATCTCAAGAGTTTCATAATTCTACGAAACTCCGGGTCAGCTCTGCTCGATTTCTTCATGTTTGAAAATGGCGCCTGCCATGCTGTTTTGCAGGTACTGTTTTGAGCCAGCTTTTGAGGTATCTTTTGGGCATTTGTAGCGAAAAATTGAGGTGGTTATGGACGAACGCTGTGCTTGTGGACAACCGTCAATTTCTATTTTTACTAGAATGTACAAAAAATACTTTTTCACCATGTAGGACACATTTTGCATTTTCAACCATACAGCTGTTTTTAAATTATTCTGAACACGGTGATAACAGCAACATTTTGCAACATCTAATGCTATAGGTGAACAATTTGCTGGTCAACATTTTATGTTCAATTGCAGGGCTCCAGATAAGAAATTAGTAATTGAGTATTGTGTCTACCATCATTTCTGAAGCAATTGTGTAATTCAAAATTTTGGGTAAAATAAAATCACACTACTGTTTACACATCAGAGGACCGCACTTATTGAATAGTTTGCTTCTAAATGAAAACACATCTTGGTATTTCATTAGAATTGTCTCCTTGGATGTGTTTTCAAGGAAAAATAAGAAAATATGCTATATTTGTGGTCTGTTCATTGTTTTCTGTAGCATGATAAAGATACCACAAATTTTTCATTGCTTTTTGATACTCACTACTTCTGATTTCAATTGGGTTTTTGGCAATTTTAATTGGGTATTTTAATTGGGTATTTGTGGGTGGAAGGTGGGTGCAAGCGATGGGTAATTTAACGATCGGGGTTCATCCTTACCGGAATCCCGACTGGAGACCTGGTTTGGCCCTCACATACGTCTTTGAAATTTTGTATGCGACAGTTGAATCTGGTTATACCCCTTATAAGAGTAATCCTACCGGTATTACTTTTAAATAGGGGAAGGGGCCAAGTGACTTTGGTGCGGTATCGACCTGGCACCAGGTCAGGTTATTCTATCTCGATGTAAATATTCCGTTCTGATTTTGGGATTTTCCCACCAATGCAGCAGGTTAAAACGGGGTCGAACCTGTTTGCCCGGCCTTACATGACCTTAGCTGTTGATAGGCCGTTAAACACCAATAAACAAAACAAACATAATTGGGTATTTACGCAAATACGCAGCTTATCTGGAGCGCTGCAATTGAGTAGATCCACATTTAAACTTGGTACCTATAACATTTGTTACTGTAACTGGAGAAATGGGGCTCATTGTTTTGTGACCAGTGTGGATCCTGATCAGCCTGTGCATCAGCACAGTCTGATCTAGATTCGCACTCGTCGCCATTTCCTCAATAAAACAGTCATGCTTCTAACAAGTAATATAGATTGTAATCAGGCTGCAGAAGTGATATTTGACCCAAGAGCTACTGGTCACAAATCCCATATGCCACAATTCCCAGTTGCAGCCACATTGGAGTCACTGTAAATAATCTCAGTCCATCATTATGCACAGAAATGTGGCTGCGACTGGAGAAGTGAGAATGGAATTTGTGACTAGTGTAGCTCCTGATCGAATAGCACTCTTCGAAGCCTGCGGGTGATCTATATTGCTTGTTAGAAGAATGACGCATGATGCTTTTAAGGACTGACTAAATAGAATGACATTTTGTTTCAAATGTAGTAGCATCATACATGTGACTAAATATAGATCTATGTAAAGTATATCTCACCTTTTTCTTTCGAGTGTATATTATTAGAGCATTGAGTTGCCATCTGTCATTTTTGTTTGTACATGCTATCTATCGGATTGTTTCACCACGTGTAGCGTTTGACACATACAGCAAATAATATGGCAGAAAATATAATACAATTTGGTTCAATAGGTCCCAGACATACTTGACAACAACGTCCTATAAATATTATTGCAGCAGATTACGCAAAAAAGTTATATATCTGAGTTTTTCTACCATCATTCACAAAATATACAATGGACACTGTTTCAATGTCAAACTGATGCACTGTATATTATTAGAAGTACATCTGCCACTCGACATTTTAACAAAGGGTCAAAACACCCTTCAGATACCAGTAGCCGATTTCATCAAAATTGCAAAGTATACTTTACTAGCAAAGTCTACTTTGAGGGAGAAATTTTCACTCTTAGGATAAATTTATTAATTTTTATTATACTGAATTTATTACATTATCACAGCCAATTTGGCTGTGATAATGTAATAAATTCAGTATAATAATTCTGCATACTTTTAATCATCAAATATATGCAGTTGTTAGTTTTATATGAAATAATGCATTTCAGGAAAAATATATGATTACTCCCTCAAAGTATACTTTGCTAGAAAAGTATACTTTGCAATATTGGTGAAATAGGCTACAGAGTTTGTATATAAATTTGATGAAAATGATTCATAGCATGCTGTTCTCTTGTGTGTTCCCATCATGCTCATATTTTATTAATGTATTTGTCATATTATTAGTGGTATGTGTCAACGCCATAAGAGGTAAAACTGGTCGATGGTTTGTACACACTAAGATGGCAACTCCATGAACCATGTAGGATATAGTAAGAAGATAATGTTCACATGTATGTCGTCATGCATATATGCCATCACATTTACGAAGCAATTATGCATGAATCATATGATGATCTGGGGACCCACGATAGCTCCCAAGTAGAGCTGAGTGCAATCTCGTCATATGAGATGCGCCATGTGATTTTGTACCTATCTACAAACTACGATAATTTCCGTAAATGACGTCAAAAGTTGAGGAAATTTTAAAAGCGAATGGTAAATTCAATTCCGCATTTGCTATAAATATTTTGTTATCTTTCGACGTCAATTACACTCTAAATATTTTTATTGAAAAAAACTCACAACTTATAAGGTATAAAATCACATGGCATGTCTCGTATCGGGATATCGGTGCATTTTTATACCCCTGATCTCGGTAGAGCCAGGCATATAGTGTTTGGACTGTCTGTCTGTCTGTGTTTCCGGCACATTAAGAAGTTCGTCCGAGTTTCTCAATTATGTCATAACTTCTATATGCCTTGAAGGATTACTTAAATATTACAATACACAATATACCTGTGGACAAATTCCATACATCCATGCGGCCATTAATATGACCTTGACCTTCACAACTTTGAACTTTTTCCCTCCTGAACAAGTTCGCCGAAGTTTATCAATTCTGTCATAACTTCTATTTTCCCTGAAGGATTACTATAATATTTCAACACAGCATATTTGTGGACAAATGTCACACATCCATGCTGCCCTTAATATGACCATGACCTTTTGACCTTCACAATTTTGTACTTTTTGCCATATTAATAAATTCCTCTGAGTTTCTCAATTCTGTCATTATAGTAACTTCTATGTCCCTTGAATGATTACTTTAATTGTTCAATACATGATACTTGTGGACAAATGCCACACATCCATGCTGCCCTGAATATGACCTTGATCTTTTTGACATTGAAAACTTTGAATTTGTTCACACATTAATAAGTTCTCCGGTTACTTAATTCTGTTCTATAGAGTGGTAGGCCAATGCTCGAGTGGTAGGCCAATGCTCGCATATTTTGATCATATTTAGGCATATATCAGAATTGGGAGATAACAGGATAGTTGTGTTGCTCCACCTCACAAGGTGTCCTTCATTTATTACTGGCATTTCAAGTTTTACTGGTGATCACGCTACTCGTTCATCGTCTCCAAGTTAGGGAAGTACAACAAAAGTCTGACCTGGGTCGAAGTGTGCCAATGCTCGTGTATGTATAAAATAGTGTTGAATACAAACGTGTGAAGTCGAAATACGTAACATATTATTACTTGTAAGCATAAATAAATAAGAACATAAATTAGGAAAACCTTTTATTCAGGACACAGTGTCCTTTTGAAATGTGTTCATGGGCGGCAGGGTGTTTTAACTAGTTTTGTAAAAAATGTGAGAACTTGCTCGCAAGAGTTGTTGATAGTTATACCCAACGCAACGTGTGGTGGGGGGAGGGGCGGGAGTCGGGTTGTCTGTCCGTCGGTCTGTCCGTCCGTCACTTAAATTTACCATCAGAGAAATGTTATAACTTCTATTTCCTTCATCTAAAATGCTTAATATTTCACACGTGCATTCCTGTAAGGCTCTACTACCATGCTATGCCAATTCCACGACAGTCCAACCAAAGCTGATCTCAAGATCAAGGTCAAATACTTGGTCACTTTACAAAACTTAACATCAGAGAAATATGTTGTAACTTCTATTTCTTTCATCGAAAATTCTTAATATTTCATGCATGCATTCATCTAAGGCTCTACTATCATGCTGTGACAAATCCCCACTGATCTCGAGGTCAAGGTCACATACTTAGTCTCTTTACAAAACTTAACATCAGAGAAACGGTTATAACTTCTATTTCCTTGCTCGGATCTGCTTCACATTTCACTCGCATTGCTCCAATGGACCTTTGCCACCGTGTGTTCACGATTGTGCCACCCCTGCTAAGCCCAGAGTCAAGGTCACAAGCCCACACACTTGGAAATATTTCACATATTTAGGGGTACCTGGGCCCACGCAGCCTCGCTTACTGACCATTCTAGCTCCAATGGAAATAATGTCTGCCCGAGATGTCACATGATCTCTAAGTCGCATGACAGTTGGTCAAAAATGGCGAAATGATGCATGTCTAAATAATACAGTCTCAAAACATGACCATGAAGATGATTTTGACCTTAATTTGCCACAAATTGTAATGCGCGAGCATTGGCACTGCACGGGTGTTGGCATACCCACATTATCTCTTGATGGATTACTATAATATTTGTGGGAGGCAGGTGGGAGAATGCGATGGGTAATTTAACGATCGGGGTTCATCCTTATTGGAATTCCGACTGGAGACCTAGTTTGGCCCTCACATACGTCTTAGTATGTGACAGTTGGATCTGGTTATACCCATTATGTGAGTTACGATTATTCGTAATCCTATTTTAGGGAAGGGGCCAAGTGACTTTGGTGTGATATGGACCTGGCACCAGGTCGGGTTATTCCATAATTTCAGGGTTGAATATACTTTTTCTCGATGTAAATATTCCGTTCTGGTTTTGTGATTTTTCACCCCAATGCTGCAGGTTAAAACGGGATCGAACCCGTTTACCCGGCCTTACATGACCTTAGCTGTTGATATGCCGTTAAACACCAATAAACAAACAAACAAACAAACAAACTATAATATTTCGATACATCACACTTATGGACAAATGCCACACATCCATGCTGCATGCACTTAATGACCTTGACCTTTTGACCTTCACAACTTTGAAATTTTTCGCAAATTAATAGGTTCGCCGGAGTTTCTCAATTCTATCATCTTATATAGCCCTTGAAGGATTAATTTCAATACATCATACTTTTTGATAATTTACTTTGCCACAGTTTCTATCTGCCACCAGGTGCATTTGTGTGCCGAAAGGCCACATTTTCTTGTTCGACGTGAAACATTTACGCCGAAGTGCAGCAAAAGTGAAATAATGTACACCTGTTATATCACAATACTTTTGAACAAGAGTATTTTCAAATATTTGAGAGCCTTTATATTATCATGATTATTGCTCCTTATTTTGAAGAAAAGAAAAAATGACTTTCAAGAGCGTATTTAAGTAAATAATGGGGTAAATATATAAATTGAGCCTAATCTATGGAGCTCCACATGCGTATGTTTGAGAGTCAAATGTGGCTGTCAATGCTGAAATGTGGCTGTCAATGCTGAAATGTGACTGTCAATGCTGAAATGTGGCTGTCAATGCTGAAATGTGACTGTCAATGCTGAAATGTGACTGTCAATGCTTGTCAATGCTGAAATGTGACTGTCAATGCTGAAATGTGACTGTCAATGCTGAAATGTGTGTCAATGCTGAAATGTGACTGTCAATGCTGAAATGTGACTGTCAATGATGAAATGTGACTGTCAATGCTGAAATGGGGCTTATGGGATTTGTGACCAGTGTAGCTCCTGGTCAAATTGCACAATCATGTCATCTGACGATCTATGTTGTCATTAGAAGCATGACTAGTGTTTCATTGGTGGAATGGCAAACAGTGAAGATACAGTCAGACTGCGGATGCACAAGCTGATCTGGATCAGCACTGGATGCAAAACCCATATGCCCCATTTCTCCAGTCACAAGCACAAATTACTGAATAACCGTAGAACATAAGATGGTCACCCCGCGGACGTCAGTGTTTTGGTTTATGGTGGTTCTACTGTATTAGATATATGTAACCTGTTCACACGACCAACACAGTTTGAATTTTGTTCCAGCAGATGTGTACAGAACACAGATGATCAAAGACAGAAGACAGAAGACAGAAGACGGACAGAATACAGACAGAATACAGACATGTTCCTCTTAAGCTAAGTGTTTATAGGTGTAATAGATGTCGGAGCACTAGGTTTTGGTATAATATATGTAGATTATGGAGTAGGTGTAGGTGCAATAAATGAAGGTGCATTAGGTGTAATAGGTAGCTGTACTAGGTGTAGTATGTGTATGTCTTGTCTATCAGGTATAGGTGCTGCAGGATCTGTTTGATGTTGGTGGAGGTGTGTGTTGGTGGTGGTGGTGGTGGTGTGTGCATGCGGTACTGGTGTTTATTTTGGTAGTGGTGTTGTGTTGTAAAATGTATTGCATACATGTACAGTATTCCATGCGACTTATTCCATATTCTTGCAGGTGATGAAAGTAAGGACAAGGACCGTGATACGAGGGTGCTGTATTGGTAAGGTTGGTGATGTGTTCAGGTAATTTATTCAGATTGTATTTTAAAATGTATTGCATGTACTATATTGTTTGTAAAATGTATTGCATGTACTGTAATCCAACTTTTTATGCCACCGGGTTTCGAAGAAACGGGTGGCATATAGTGTTTGGACCATCAGTCTGTCCATCTGTTCGTCTGTCCGACGGACAATCCGTCTGTCCGTCTGTCCGTCCGTCACACTTTTCGGTTAACCACTTTGTCACAGTTTCTCAAATATGCTGCAGGTGGCATCCGCGTTCGACAGACGCATTTCTTGTTTTCCATATTCTTGTACATGATGAAAGTAACGACAAGGGTCGTGATACGAAGGTACTGTGTTGGTAAGGTTGGTGATGTGTTCAGGTAATTTATTCAGATTGTGTTGTAAAATGTATTGCATGTACTGTAATCCATGTAACTTTTTTTCCATATTCTTGTAGATGATGAAAGTAAGGACAAGGGCCGTGATACGAAGGTGCTGTGTTGGTAAGGTCGGTGATGTGTTCAGGTAATTTATTCAGATTGTGTTGTAAAATGTATAGCATGTACTGTATTACATGTAACTTTTTATGCCACCGGGTTTCGAAGAAACGGGTGGCATATAGTGTTTAGACCGTCAGTCTGTCCGTCCGTCCGTCCGTCCGTCATACTTTTCGGTTAACCACTTCGTCACAGTTTCTCAAATATGCTGCAGGTGGCATCCACGTTCTACAGACGCATTTCTTGTTATGCCACCGGGTTTCGAAGAAACGGGTGGCATATAGTGTTTGGACCGTCCGTCTGTCCGTCCGTCCGTCACACTTTTCCGTTAACCACTTTGTCACAGTTTCTCAAATATGCTGCAGGTGGCATCCGCGTTCGACAGACGCATTTCTTGTTTTCCATGTTCTTGTAGATGATGAAAGTAAGGACAAGGGCCGTGATACGAGGTTGCTGTGTTGGTAAGGTCGGTGATGTGTTCAGGTAATTTATTCATATTGTGTTTTAAAATGTGTTGCATGTACTGTAATCCATTTAACTTGTTTTCCATATTCTTGTAGATGATGAAAGTAAGGACAAGGGCCGTGATACGAGGGTACTGTGTTGGTAAGGTCGGTGATGGTTCAGGTAATTTATTCAGATTGTGTTGTAAAATGTATTCCATGTACTGTAATCCATGTAACTTTTTATGCCACCGGGTTTCGAAGAAACGGGTGGCATATAGTGTTTGGACCGTCCGTCCGTCCGTCTGTCTGTCCGTCCGTCCCTCCGTCCGTCACACTTTTCGGTTAACCACTTTGTCACAGTTTCTCAAATATGCTGCAGGTGCATCCGCGTTCGACAGACGCATTTCCTGTTTTCCATATTCTTGTAGATGAAAGTAACGACAAGGGCCGTGATACGAGGGTGCTGTGTTGGTAAGGTCGGTGATGGTTTAGGTAATTTTTTCGGATTGTGTTATAAAATGTATTGCATGTACTGTAATACATGTAACTTTATGCCACCGGGTTTCGAAGAAACGGGTGGCATATAGTGTTTGGACCGTCCGTCCGTCCGTCCGTCCGTCACACTTTTCGGTTAACCACTTTGTCACAGTTTCTCAAATATGCTGCAGGTGGCATCCGCGTTCGACAGACGCATTTCTTGTTTTCCATGTTCTTGTAGATGATGAAAGTGAGGACAAGGGCCGTGATACGAGGGTGCTGTGTTGGCAAGGTCAGTGATGGTTCAGGTAATTTATTCAGATTGTGTTGTAAAATGTATTGCATGTACTGCAATCCATGTAACTTTTTATGTCAACGGTCTCGAAGAGCCGGGTGGCATATTGTTTTTGGACCGTCCGTCCGTCCGTCCGTCCGTCCGTCACACTTTTCGGTTAACCACTTTGTCACAGTTTCTCAAACTGGCCATAGCATCTACATAAGTTGCTTAATCGCTTCAATACTTCAACACTTCATTCATTGGTATGTGTGCCACACCTGCCTTTTCATAATTTATATAACCTTCACCTTTTAACCTTCACCAGGTTACTTAAATGACTTAACAATTTTGGTTAACCAGTTCGTCAGTTTCTCAAACTGGCCATATCATCTACATAAGTTGCTTAATCGCTTCAATACTTCAACATTTCATTCATTGGTATGTGTACCACACCTGCCTTTTCATAATGTATATGACCTTCGCCTTTTGACCTTCACCAGGTTACTTAAATGACTTCATAATTTTGGTTAACCAGTTCGTCAGTTTCTCAAACTGGCCATAACATCTACATAAGTTGCTTAATCGCTTCAATACTTCAACACTTCATTCATTGGTATGTGTGCCACACCTGCCTTTTCATAATTTATATGACCTTCGCCTTTTCACCTTCACCAGGTTACTTAAATGACTTAACCACTTTGTCACAGTTTCTCAAATATGCTGCAGGTGGCATCCGCGTTCGACAGACGCAGTTCTTGTTTTCCATGTTCTTGTAGATGATGAAAGTAACGACAAGGGCTGTGATACGAGGGTGCTGTGTTGGTAAGGTCGGTGATGTGTTCAGGTAATTTATTCATATTGTGTTTTAAAATGTATTGCCTGTACTGTAATCCATGTAACTTTTTTTCCATATTATTGTAGATGATGAAAGTAAGGACAAGGGCCGTGATACGAGGGTGCTGTGTTGGTATACAGGTTGGTGATGTGTTCAGGTAATTTATTCAGATTGTCTTGTAAAATATTGCATGTATACTGTAATCCATGTAACTTTTTTTTCCATATTATTGTAGATGATGAAAGTAAGGACAAGGGCCGTGCTACGAGGGTACTGTGTTGGTAAGGTCGGTGATGTGTTCAGGTCATTTATTCATATTGTGTTTTAAAATGTATTGTATGTACTGTAATCCATGTAACTTTTTTTTTCATATTGTTGTAGATGATGAAAGTAAGGCCGTGATACGAGGGTGCTGTGTTGGCAAGGTTGGTGATGTGTTCAGGTAATTCATTCAGTTTGTGTTGTAAAATGCATTGCATGTAATGTAATTCATGTATCTTTTTTTCCATATTCTTGTAGATGATGAAAGTAACGAAAAGGGCCGTGATACGAGGGTGCTGTGTTGGTAAGGTCGGTGATATGTTCAGGTAATTTATTGAGATTGTGTTGTAAAATGTATTGCATGTACTGTATTCCATGTGACTTATTCCATATTCTTGTAGATGATGAAAGTAAGGACAAGGGCCGTGATACGAGGGTGCTGTATTGGCAAGGTGGGTGATGGTTCAGGTAATTTATTCAGATTGTGTTGTAAAATGTATTGCATATACAGTAATCCATGTAACTTTTTATTCCACCGGGTTTCGAAGAAACGGGTGGCATATAGTGTTTGGACCGTCCGTCTGTCCGTCCCGTCCGTCCGTCCGTCCGTCTGTCTGTCCGTCCGTCCGTCCGTCCGTCCCACTTTTCGGTTAACCACTTTGTCACAATTTCTCAAATATGCTGCAGGCGGCATCCGCGTTCGACAGATGCATTTCTTGTTTTCCATGTTCTTGTAGATGATGAAAGTTAGGACAAGGGCTGTGGTACGAGGGTGCTGTGTTGGCAAGGTTGGTGATGTGTTCAGGTAATTTATTCAGATTGTGTTGTAAAATGTATTGCATATAATGTAGTTCATGTAACTTTCTTTTCCATACTGTAGATGATGAAAGTAACGACAAGGGCCGAGATACGAGGGTGCTGTGTTGGTAAGGTCGGTGATATGTTCAGGTAATTTATTGAGATTGTGTTGTAAAATATATTGCATGTACTGTATTCCATGTGACTTATTCCATATTCTTGTAGATGATGAAAGTAACGACAAGGGCCGTGATAAGAGGGCGCTGTGTAATTGGTAAGGTCGGTGATGTGTTCAGGTAATTTATTCATATTATGTTGTAAAATGTATTGCATGTACTGTAATAACTTTTTATGCCACCGGGTTTCGAAGAAACGGGTGGCATATAGTGTTTGGACCGTCCGTCTGTCCGTCCGTCCGTCACACTTTTCCGTTAACCACTTTGTCACAGTTTCTCAAATATGCTGCAGGTGGCATCCGCGTTCGACAGACGCATTTCTTGTTTTCCATGTTCTTGTAGATGATGAAAGTAAGGACAAGGGCCTTGATACGAGGTTGCTGTGTTGGTAAGGTCGGTGATGTGTTCAGGTAATTTATTCATATTGTGTTTTAAAATGTATTGCATGTACTGTAATCCATTTAACTTTTTTTCCATATTCTTGTAGATGATGAAAGTAAGGACAAGGGCCGTGATACGAGGGTACTGTGTTGGTAAGGTCGGTGATGGTTCAGGTAATTTATTCAGATTGTGTTGTAAAATGTATTCCATGTACTGTAATCCATGTAACTTTTTATGCCACCGGGTTTCGAAGAAACGGGTGGCATATAGTGTTTGGACCGTCCGTCCGTCTGTCTGTCCGTCCATCCCTCCGTCCGTCACACTTTTCGGTTAACCACTTTGTCACAGTTTCTCAAATATGCTGCAGGTGGCATCCGCGTTCGACAGACGCATTTCTTGTTTTCCATATTCTTGTAGATGAAAGTAACGACAAGGGCCGTGATACGAGGGTGCTGTGTTGGTAAGGTCGGTGATGGTTTAGGTAATTTTTTCGGATTGTGTTGTAAAATGTATTGCATTAAAGATAAACAGCAGACAACAAAATTTACGACCAGTGTAGATCCAAATCGGCATGTGTATCTGCTCAGTCCGATCAGGATCTGCACTGTTCGCCATTCCACCAATGAAACACAGGTCATGTTTCTTACAAGCAATATATAATATGTATCGTGCTACATGAGTATATTTGATCAGGAACTACACTGGTCACAAAATCCATTTATCTAGTGACAGCCACATATGACCGGGTATATTTTCTCGTTTGGTGCAACATGCTGTTTTGTCATATTTGCATTATAATTTATTACAGTTATTTAAATGATCACTATGTGTTGTTTCGATACCACCACCCCTGCCCTGGCGTACAAAGTATGCCAAAGCGTATATAGTTTCGCTTTTCCGTCCAGTCATCCGTCCATCCGTTCGTTCGTCAGTCCTCCTTCCACCTGTCCGTAACATATAAACTTAACATTTCGTATTGCGGTCCCGGCAGAGGCCAGGGGTATCCGTGAGCCTCTGCACTTTCTCTGGTTGCCAGTGTATTAATGGTACTTAGTCTCGGACATGCACATAAAGTTGGGAAAACTATTGCATTAATACAACACAATTTAATTGCAGATTTGAACATTATTTTGCCTAAGAACTGCCTGAAAAAGAAATCGTTGGAATTTGATCAAATTAATGTTGCGTTTGGTTGGTACACGGTCATAATTCCAGCACAAAAATATTTACACAATTCCCCAACATTTGATTGGCTCGTAGCAAGTCTCTGTCCAAAATTTATATCCCAGTAATCTCCCACCCTGAACTACTTTCCGTAACCGTGAGGCGCAGTTAAAATAATTATCATGATTATTAAGAAAAAAGAAAATAAAGACATTTTCTTGATGAATTTATTTCAAATGCTGGAATTGTAAGGAATGAATGGCCTTTTTGTTGAATTTATCGGGGATATAAACTTGGAAAAGTCGCGGGAATACTGGACGAGGCCTTCCGGCCTTCGTCCAGTATTCCCGCGACTTTTCCAAGTTTATACCCGGATAAATTCCACAAAAAGGCCATTCATTCCTATAATAAAATGAGACTCCACACATTGAATATCTCAGACAGACCCTTTAATGTTCAAGTTACCCGTCGACTGCATGTTGCTGCAAATACTTAATATTGGTTGTTGTTCTGAAAACATTAAAAGCCTTTCAACCTGAAAGACGATGAAGCCAGCGTTTGCAAACACTAGATTGTGATGAGCCGGCTTATAACAAGTCTTCTCATCATGATCTGCAGCGTTTGTCGGTATCTTTCAGAGCTTGTAACATGTGTAATACTGCCCATAATGAACGGTCCAGAAATGAGCATGGGACTATTTAGGGGTTAAAGTTACTCGAGTTAAGTATAGTGTAAATCCTGATCCGCTACAACACTACTAATAAAATGTGGTGAAATATTATGATCATTTTCATAGTGTGAATTTTTGCAACTACAGTCGTCACTTTTTTTCGTATTCATCCGAAATGTCAAAGTTTGTACAAGCTTCGTCATTTTGGTATAACTTTAATATTAATTTACGGAGTGCTACACTATTTGGACAATTGATATATGTGAGCATTTCGAACACTCATGCCACCATTAACATGACCTTGGCCGTTTTACCTTCACATTTTTGCAGAAACACTTAGTCATTGCTTGCATCAAAAACTCTGTACAAGTTGCTTCATCATGATGCAACTTTACTATTACTTAACAGATTGCTTAAATATTTGGGCACCTGATACATGTGTGCATTTAGAACACCGTCATGCCGCCATTAACAGGACCTTGACCTTGTTTACCTTCACATTTTTTGCGGAAAAACTTGGTCATTTATTTGCGTCAAAAAGTTTGTACAAGCTTCTTCATCATGGTAACACTTGGCCTTTTTTATTGTCAAAATGTTTGTACAAGTTTCTTCATCGTATACCATTAATATTACTTAGATTGCATCAATACTTGGTACATGTAAGCATTTGGAACACACCCATGCCGCCATTAACATGACCTTGAGCTTTTTAACCTTCGCATGGTTGTGGAAACAATTAGCCATTTTTGTCGCGCCTGCTTTAGTATAAGTCGCGCTTTTTCCGTCGTCCGAAATGTCAAAATTTGTACAAATTTTTCATCATGGTATAACTTTAATGACTTGACGGATTGCTGCAATATTTGGTAAATTGATATGTGAGCATTTGGAACACACTCATGCCGCCATTGACATGATCTTAACCTTTTTTACCTTCACATTTTTGCGGAAACACTTGGCCATTTATTTGCGTCAAAAGGTTTATACAAGCTTCATCATGGTATAACTTTAATACTACTTGACGGATTGCTTCAATATTTGGACACATGATATATGTGAGCATTTTGAATACACTCATGTCGCCATTAACATGACCTTGACCTATTTACCTTCACATTGTTGCGGAAACACCTGGCCATTTGTGTGCGTCAAAATGTTTGTACACGTTTCATCATGGTATAACTTTAATAAGACTTGGCAGATTGCTGCAATATTTGAGCACTTGATATATGTTAGCCTTTTGAACACTCATGCCGCCATTAACATGACCTTGACCTTTTTTACCTTCACATTTTGACACAAACACTTGGCCATTTGTTTTCATCAAAAAGTTTGTACAATCTTTATCATGGTATAACTTTATATTATGACTTGACGGATTGCTGAAATATGTGTACACTTGATATATGTGAGATTGTGGAACACACTCATGCCGCCATTAACATGACCTTGGCCTTTTTTACCATCACATTTTTGTGGAAACACTTAGTCATTTTTTTGTGTCGAAAATTTTGTACAAGATTTTTCATCCTCGTATAACATTACTACTACTTGATTGATTGCTTCAATAGTTGGAAACTTGATACATGTAAGCATTTGGAACACTATTATCATGACCTTGCCATTTTCACCTTTGCATGGTTGTGAAAATACTTAGCCATTCTTGTCGCGCCTGCTTCAGCAGAAGTTGCGACTATAGTCGCCGCCGTCGTCGTCCGAAATGTCAAGAAGTTTGTACAAGCTTTGTCATCATGGTATAAGCTTAATATTACTTAATGGATTGCTTCAATATTTGGACACTTGATATATGCGAGTATTTAATCGTCACATGGTTGTGGAAACACTTAGCCATTTTTGTCGCACCTGCTTTAGCAGAAGTCACGACGTTTCCGCCGCCATCGTCGTTCGAAATGTACAAACTGTGTCATCATGGTATAACTTTAATATAATTGACCGATTGCTTCAATATTTGGACACTTGATATATGTGAGCATTTGGAACACACTCATGCACCCATTAACATGACCTTCACCTGTTTTACCTTCATATTTTGCGGAAACATATTATGGCATAACTAACAAGACTTGACGGATTGCTTCAATATTTGGACACTTACTATATGTGAGCATTGCTATATGTGAGCATTTGGAACACACTCCATTAACGTGACCTTGGTCTTTTTTACCATCACAGTTTTGCGGAAACGCGTAATAGCCATTTGTTTGCCTCAAAAACGGATTGCTTCAATATTTGGACACCTGACCTGATACATATGAGCATTTGGAACACACCCATGCCGCCATTAACATGACCTTGGCCTTTTTAACCTTCACATGGTTGTAGAAACACTATAGTCGCGACTATAGTTGCCGCTTTTTCCGCCGCCGTCTGAAATGTCAAAAAGTTTGTACAAACTTTGTCATCATGGTATAACCTTAATATTACTTACTGGATTGATTCAATATTTGGACACTTGCTGTATGTGAGCATTTGGAACACACTCGTGCCGCCATTAACATGACCTTGATCTTTTTAGGCCGTGGCTGAAAATACTCAATAAATATATTGGGACATCATTATTCTTGAATTAAACAACACTGCTGAAACATTTAGGGAACATTATCTGTATGCGTGGGTTTAAATGCAGGACGGGGTGATTACTATCCGACACTCCTTCGGTAAACTGTTAGAATTGTAGTTAATTAATGTGAATGGACCCTAACTGGCTGGACATGTAATGGCTATCGGCAAAGCCATCTGTATAGTGACTGTATCAAGCAAACCATTCTTCTGATAGCCAGCACATGACCGTTTAGTATTGCACCAATAGTATTATACCATCAAATATTTAACAATGGAAATTGTCTTGAATATATTCCATACCAATAATATGAACAGATCAATTGTCGTCAATGGAGTCATGTGCCCTAAAGCATAGGAATATGGGGTGGGGGTGGGCTATTGTTGCTCGTTGTTGTTTCGAGTGTTTCAATATTATCATAATATATGCAGGAACAAGAGTCAAAAGCCATGTATTTGCATTGCTTTAACCCTTCAAACGTAGGAAACGAAATTGTCGTCTGCTGCTGATTTATATAATTATTGTCGTCTTTATCAGTAAAGACATGATTTGTCAGCACTTTAAAATCATTATACCTCCGCACCGAGTTGTGTGTGTTTGGGGGAGAGGATGGGCTGGAGGCAGGTTGTCCGTCTGTCCGTCACATTTTCCATTCGCATATAACTTCTGTACTGTATGACTTTGCATACATGTTCATTATCATCCATATTTCTTCCCTGCGCCACCCATGCTCTCCCAAGGTCAATGTCAAATAACTTATAAATGTATATCAAGTCGATGTGTGCTCGTTTCTCCATTCTCCTATAACTTGTTTGATCTACGACCAATTGACTGGAAACTTCATGTGCATATTTCTTATCATCCATATTTCCATTGCCCACTACACTCATGCTCTCCCCATGCCCAATGTCAAGGTCAAATAACTTTTGAGTATTCCGTCCTGTATACATGGTATATGCGTGTGCCTTTTTCTATTCTCCTGTAACCTTTTTATTGTATAACCGATTGTCGTGACATTTCATGTGCATGTTTTCTATCACCCATATTTCCATTCCCCACCCCACCCTTGCTCTCCACATGCTCCTAGTCAAGGTGAAATAACATAGACATTTGCGTCCAGTGTGTTTGAACGTTTCTCCATTCTCCTATAACTTCTTTACTGTACAACTAATTGGCTTCAAACTTCATGTGCATGTTTATTATCATCCATTTTCATTTCACTCCCCATCATGCTCCCTCCCCCTTGGCATCGGTCAATGTCAAATAATTCTGAAATTCCCACTTCAGTACATTCATTCTGCTATAAGCTCTTTACAATATGAGTGATTCACTCGAAACTTCATATGCATCCTTGTCCTTATCCATGTTATCTTTCAGTAGATGCCTTCGCATTCCTCTATTCTCCTATAACTTATTTACCGTATCAATGTGCATGTTTGTGATCCAGCCACCACAGCGATGGGATACATGCCGTTGACGTCGTTCTTGTCATTATATTTGTATTATGAACTAATGGCAAATAAATACTATTTGCAAGACTCCTTTTTGTCAAACAACCGTCCAATTCCATGTCCTGTAGATGTACAAAGTACATATATTCGCATATATTCGTATGCGATATTTACATGTGCACTGTATCTGAACTGTAATAGAACACACTGTAATTGCATTCGCGTGACAATTACCTACTTATCACAAACTATGGGTCAAGTCCAATGGTTTCAGATCTACCAGTATAGTCACTATGCAGCGCAATAGCCGGAGCCAGTGATCAGAAACGAATGAAACATACGTGACCTTCAATTAGCATGCATTGCTCTTTTTGACCGTCGCAAGATCGCTGAAACACTTAGCCATGTATTTACGTCAAACGTTTGTAAGAATTTCTCCATTAAATAAATTAAATACAGTGGATGATCGTTTACTCGAAGTCCGTCGGACTGTGATAAATCATTCGAGTATACCGAAGTTCGACGTTACGAAATCTGAACAACACCTCGAAATATTGGCATACACGTTATGGGACGCAACTCCCATACGACCTGTGACACACGGAGCTACACTTTTGCAACTATAATGTGTTTACTTGCGTTTGCCTATACACGCATGTGTGTAGTCGAACTAAGTATACATATCTGTATTATCAGGGTGGAACAATAAAAGACAATTCAAAGCAGTAAAGTGACTAACATTTTATTATGCTTAATAACTAAAACATGCAAACCGCGGTGTCGGGTAATACCTTTAACACTTATTCAAAGTTTGTTTACACAGCCTCATACAGGTACACAAGTCCAGTCTTTGATCCGGTAAATTGGCGCCGCGAATTCGCTTGGTCATGGATTTGGCACTGCATGATTTATCCGATGTTAAGTTTTGTGAAGAAGAGACAAAAGTATATGACATTGACCTTGAGATCAGCGCGGGATCAATTCGTGCGTACAAGTGGTAATTGTGCAACATTATTTTCTTGTGCATTACAGGTGCACAAATGGGTTTGCAAGTATACCGCGTCCGTCCGTCCGCCACTATATGCACATCAGAGAAATATGTTATAACTTATATTTCCTTCATCGAACATTCTTGATATTTCACGCATGCATTCCTCTAAGGGTCTACTACCATGCTGTGACAAATCCACAACCGTCCAACACCCGCTGATCCCAAGATCAAGGTCACATACTTGGTCTCTTCACAAAACCTAATATCAGAGAAATCTGCTAGAACCTTTATTTCCTTCATCAAAAATTCTTAATATTTCGCACATGCATTCCTCTAAATCTTAACATCAGAGAAATCATGCTATGACAAACCCATGACCGCGCCGCCCCCGCTAAGCACAGGGTCAAGGTCACACACCCACAGACGACTACAAATATACAGATTTGGGGACACCTGGGCCCACGCAGGGATATTCCGTAAGCATCGCTTACTGACAAATCTTGTTTTCATTGAAAAGTGATTCCCAAGTACTGCCAAAGAATGTTTTTTATGAGAAAAATGAAAATTAGAAAATAAACAGAAGACAACAAATATTAATTCAGCAATGTAATGGTTAATGCTGTTAAGTTTATATAACTACATACTTATTATGTCATACCTGCACCATGAAATTACCAGGCAAAACTATATATTATGTTTGTATTTCACCCCTAAGTAACTGGAATGGATTTTGATATGTTACTTTTGCAACCAATCCAATTGTCACAAAATGATTTTCAGACTAGTCCATTTATGAAAAGTGGGTGTATTTGTTCTCAAAAACATAAAAATTGCGTGCAAAAAGTGCAGATCCTGATGAGACGGCTCGTCACGAGCCGGCTCATCTGGATCTACACGTTTTGCCAACCAATACCACTATACAGGCCTGTGGTGTTGATGGAGAAATTCTTACAAACGTTGCAACGTAAATAATTGGCCAAGTGTTTCCGCGATCTTTTAACGGTCAAAAAGAGCAAGGGCATGCTAATTGGAGGTCATTCATTTCTGATCATTGGCTGTAGTGTCTTTACTGTCAGAGCTGAAACCATTGGAATTGGCCCATAGTTTGCGATAAGTAGGTAATTGTCGCGCGAATGCCATTGTACTGTTTTCTATTACAGTTCGAATCCAATGCACATGTAAATATCGCGTACATGTACTTTGTGTATATAATATCTCAGATTTGTCACGTGACAAACATGGCAGCCATTTTCCAAACGTATTATGTTGATAAAAGTAAATAACATTATTTTGCCGAAGAATTACTGTTACCATCATGCTTATTATGTTCTTATTGCTTATACAACACCACTTGCCCTGTTATAGTGTTGACTATTAGTTCCATAAATATTCTATCTTTATAAGATTTATGTACAACTGTGTATGGATTGCCCGGTGCTAACCTGCTTATAGCTTATGAGTTGTCTAATGCGTGACATATGGATTGTCATGTCAATATTCTACAACTTATACAAGTATATGTAAATTACGATCACATATTAATCTTGGAATTGGTATCAGAATATCACCAGCATTAATGCTTCTATGGAATAGAGACAAGAAGGCTTTACGAAATAAACAAAATCAGTAGCCAACGTATCTATCTTATATTATTATATACTGGTATTAATATTATAATGTACTATAGTTATATCCGGCGGCCATCTTAGACTTCTGTTATTGACACAGCTGTCTACTGGTGTATAGTAATGCATATAGTACACTTACATTCTTAGATGTGACATACAAGAGTAATTGCATACGTTATTTACTACACGAATTGATTATCAGGTAATATCATGATATTTGGCGGCCATCTTGGACTAATGATATTGAACAATATATTTCATTGCATACCCAAGGTACTGAAATAAATATAGATCTAAATACAATGTTGATATACAAACTGATATGGAGTCCGAGTGCAAATATATATTGGTTCATATTTCAAGATACGATTGCAAGTGTATTGGCGGCTATCTTGGACATTTGCTATTTAGATAATTATACACTTTCACATCAATGATAGAAAAACACAACATTCATTGTTTCAATAAACATAGAATTAGCAAACTGTTATTCATTACCAGCTGAAATAAGTAAAATGATCAAATTTGGAAGCCATCTTGGATTGTTTCCATATGCAGTTAAGGAATTGAATTGTAACGTTGCTCATTTGTGTCAACATGTTAAACACATTCATTATACTATCTTAAATTGCTTCTTTTAACTACTGTGGGTGCAATTATATGGCACACTATTTCTAGTTGGCAGCCATCTTGAATTCATGCATATTTCTCAAAACGCTCAAGGTTGACAGGTTGTCATCAGTCGGATTCCAAAGCTAGAAGATCTAGAGATGCAAAATCAGTAATAAAAAAACTATGTTATTCAAAACAAGGTTAAGCCTAAAATCGGCTTTTGGCTGCCGGAATATTAAAAGTATGCACACTTAATACATATACTGTAATTATCACATGAAAACCTTGTTATCACGTGGTGTTACCCATTTCATAAATGTGATATGACGAACGTGTAATAACACCTGGAGCGAATGTGATTGGCTGGCCGCATCACAGTAATTAGGTATTCGTATTATGCGCCAACGTTATGTCAAACGAATAAAACAAAGGTGTTACAAATAACATCCCTAATGGCACGACAAAGAACGTTGTTTTTACGTTGACGTCATCCTACTTCATTTGCAGCGTCGGTGACTCAGTACAATCACTAAAATTGTTAAAATGCGCTCACGTTTGGTAATATGACGAACCTACATATGGCATATTTATAATTTAGTTTTGCTAAGTATTTTTTAAACTCCATGTGAAATTAGTCAATGGCGTCTTCTCAACGAAATGTATCGGATATCTCAAAGTTGTTCGCTACTTGGAGTGTGAAGTCATGTGATAAACAGAATCTCAAACTCGTTTCCATTTGATATGAGATTTATGAAACTCGTCTGCAGAGGCTCGGGGCATAAATTGTGTTTTACTAGTTTCATAAATCTCATACCAAATGGAAACGAGTTTGAGCTCCTCTGTTTATTACATTATCACATCATTTTGCTTTGGTTAGAAAATAAAAGTTTTATTTCATTAAATAAAACTTCAGTTAATTTAGGAATAAACAGAAAATTTCTCCCTCAAAGTTTACTTTGCAATTTTGGTGAAATCGGATACTGGTCTTTTACTGGCAACAGTATTTCCTCGGCAAAATAATGTTATTTTCTTTTATCAACGTAATATTTTTGACGGCCATCTTGAAAAATGGCCCGCCATTTTTGTCACGTGACGAATCTGAGATATACTATAGCTGAAAATATTTAAAACAATGTTCCGTACATGTGTACCAAATTCGATGCTTGTATAAACTAGATGACTGCGGCCTGTATGTCGCGCCTTGTGGCGAGTCATGGACACTAACAAAATAGACATAGTATAACGAAAAACTTTAACCAAAAACTTTTAGCAAAAACTTTAACCGGACACACGTACGTACGTACGCCAAAGTGCCGACTATATCGCACTTTCCGCAAGCGGGCGCGACAAAATGCACAATCATCTGACATATCTACTCCGCTGTATGAGCTCTAACAAAGACATCCTTCCGCCTTGTTGTCTGTTACAATAATCGTGCACATAGTGCGCTGGCGGGATATAACATATACATAGTCATCCCACGGTGAGACACGCCATGTTAATTGGTACCATTTTTCATGATATTATATTACAGAAACTGTGATATTTGCTGTAAATGACGGCGAAACGTTCATAGCAAATGCTCTAATTTGTCACAGAACAACCAAACAAACAATATAACCGTGAAGTTTCCCTCGCCGCTGCCTGGTGTATATATGTAGGTGACAACACCAACTATTGTTGGTATATTGTTAGTGGTGAATAATTGTCCAGCATATGTGACTGTGACTGGAGAAATATGGTTTATGGGTTTTGCGACCAGTGTAGATCCAGATCACATCCACACAGAGTTTACTAATTAACATATTAAATCATCACATATGTTTGTTCATATTTATTGCATAAGGACACCATCACACATTGAAGATGTACTGGTCACTTCACCATTTCACCAATGAAACATCCGTCATGTTTCTGACAAGCAATATATACCGTTATCAGGCTACACGAGCGTGTTATATGAGCTACACTGGTTACAAAGTTCATAAGCCCCTGTTCTCCAGTCGTCACATGCACATAGAATGAATGCAAATACTGTGTCATAGAACACAAACACCAATAAAACAAAGGCCACATGAGATAGAAAAAAATACGTTGAAATACACTGCAAGCAAACATGACGGGAGCACAGTCCGAATTGGAACGGTTAAATAGAGAATAGCAGGCTGGTTTCTTTTGTTATCAAGTTTATCAGGCAAGGCTAGGAAACGCGTAGGAATTCGAGGACTGATTCGTGACTGATTTTCGAAATAACTATTGGTCAAAAACCGCGATGCCATAATTGATATAATTCTAGAGCCAGATCGCCATAGCAACTAAACTTATCACGTCATAGTACGCGATAACTGCGAACAAACGGACGTTCATATTTCTATAAACGATGAATATGCCACAAATTGTTTGTTGATAAGCACACTATGACGGGATTCTGTATTTAAACTATTTATTTTTTATATTAATTTTATTTTCGACCACATTGTCCTTATGAAAATAGTTAGAAACTGTATTGGCAGTCTTATGTGATTATTCGCAGATTATTGGAAATTACTAATTATTATTAAATTTTAAAAAATCATAGTGAGTACTTAGTCGTCGGCGTCATTTGGGGAAAAGTATAGTCGATTTTTTAGAAATCAATATCGCCAAAATACGGCGTTACGTTAAGGGATGTACCTACAAAGGCGGCCGGCGGATGGACCTACAAAAGCGTCGGATGATGGAGCGGAAAAATAACTAAACGGACGTGATACTTGGTACGTAGTCTCTAGGAGTTGTCGTTAGAAGGGGTCAGTGGGAGAAGGGGGCTAAGTCCATGAGGGACTTAGCCCCCTTCTTCCACTGACCCCTTCATGTGTGGCTGTGACTGGATAAATGTGGCTTATGAGTCTAGCTCCTTATCTGTGACTGTGACTGGAGAAATGAGTATTATGACATACGTTGTAGTAAAGCGCTCCAGGGGCCCGTTTCACTAAACTTCTTACGACTAAAATGTTCGTAAGTGCATATTTTCGATCGTCTGTAAACGTCAATTGATGGATTTACATTTATTGAGCATAGGCTGCATATGCAGCCTATGCTCAATAAATGTAATTCCAATAATTGTTTACAAGAAAACATTGTTAATTCGAAATTGACATACTATCATAATTTTACACTTACGAACATTTTAGTCGTACGAAGTTTAGTGAAACGGGCCCCAGATTTACCTGTGTCTGTGACTGGTTAGATTAGTCTTATGGCACGTGCGACCAGTTTAGCTGCTGATCTGTGGCTTGACTGGAGAAATGAGTCCTATGTCATTTGTAGTAATTCAACTCCTGATACGTGGCTGTGACTGGGGAAATGTGGCTTACAACTTTTGTGGTAACCTAGCTCCTGATCTGTAGCTGTGACTGGACAAATGGAGTCTATGCTTTTGGCGGCAGCTTATCGGCTGCTCGGTAGCTGTGACTGGAGAGGTGGGGCTTATGACGATTGTGCCCGTCTTGCAATTCCCATATCGCCAAGCATATAATTGCACCTTCACGTTCATCCATCACAGGTAATCCAGGTGGCGCCGTACAGCAATCGGTATGACGTAGATGTTGTACAACGTCTCGATTGGTGCACACAAGTTTCAGTGTTGATTTATTTCGTATTGACTTCGTTGTTTATCGTTTCATACGTACTAGTAATTACCTGTGTTAATTATATAATATAGGAATGAATGGCCTTTTTGTGGAATTTATCGGGGTATAAACTTGGAAAAGTCGCGGGAATACTGGACGAAGGCCGGAAGGCCTCGTCCAGTATTCCCGCGACTTTTCCAAGTTTATATCCCCGATAAATTCCACAAAAAGGCCATTCATTCTTTATAATTCCAGAATTTTAAATAAATTCATCAAGATAATGTGTTTATTTTCCATTTTCTTAAGAATTATTTTAACTGCGCCTCACGATTACGGAAAGTAGTTCAGCGTGGGAGTTTACTGGAATATAAACTTTGGACAGAGACTTGCTACGGGCCAATCAAATGTTAGGGAATTGTGTAAATATCTTTGTGCTGGAATTATTGAGTTGTATACGTTCTTTATAACTTATGTAACGTTTGATAGTTACTGGTTTACTTTCAGCAAACGGTTCTAGAATGGAAACCACGTTCTATATATTGCTCAGTAAGAAAATAAAACTATTAAGAATGATCCTTCTTCTTATTTTGTAAAATTATGTACAATATTGATATTATTGCGAAAAAATACAATTTCCCCATGTTAAATCCCCATAGCTATCTTCACAGAGTGAAGATGTCTACGGGGATTTTAACATGGTGTCTGTGAAGATGTCTATGGGGATTTAATACTAGGAACTTTTTCTAATTTCGGAAACAGTAGACCGTTTTTCAAATTTTCAAAATTACTCCTCACAACCGACTTTTCACCTATATTAAATTCACATAGAGAAATATTTATTTTTTCGTAATAAAATCAATGATAGTCCAAATTTCAAGAAATAAAAAGAAGGATCATTCTTAAAGATTGCAAAAATTTAATAGTATCGAAAGAAATACATGTATTGTTTTTACGTTGCGGATATATACATAAAAGTTTTGCAGGTTTCGTGAAACAGAGAGTAGTAACACATACACATTCTCGTTTCAGCAATAGTCTGCGATACTTGAAGGAAACAGACGGCTAACAATTTGACAGTTCCCTCATCGAGACTTACACATGCAGGAGTGACCGTGCATACCATTAAACATCAATGAAAAACTGTACTCGTGGTCTCTACTCCGAAATGTAAAACGCCACGACCACCATGGAAAGCAACTATGGCGACACACCACAATTCTCAATATTGAACAGTACGGTTATTGTGACGTCACTCTGTGTAATATTCATGGTCTGTGTAATGGTTTCGATGCTCTCCAAATATAAGAGACTTGCTTTCCCGATATACTACTTAACTATCAACTATCTAATTTGTGAAATACTCACGCATGTTTCAATCGTAACACATAATGCTGTATTGTTTTTTGTAGGACGCGAGTATTTTAACTTTCTGTTTGAGTTGAGAAATATATGTACGTGCGTAATGTGTGCTTTGATGTTTACATGTGTGGCATCAATGACTCTGGAAAGGCTATTGGCGCTAACTTGCACCATGAAATATTTCAAGTTGGTCAATAGGAGCAATATATTTATTTGTATTTGCCTTATTTGGATGGCCAACTTCGGGATCCCAGTTGCTATTGTTTTATTCGTTATGCACTACTCGTGCTCCTGGGACATGAATAGCTGTCGTACGTACGAGATAATGAAGCCATGCCGAGTGTTCATTACAATGTCTTTGGCTTTAACCATCATCACGGTGTTAGTAGCGTATGCGCGCATTAGCTATATCGTTTACCAGCATTCGAAACGCAACATTCGATCTCAACATTCAAGCCATATTCACATTCACGAACCTATTGGTACCAACACGAACTGCGTACAGAAGAAAGCAAAATCGCCGCTTCACACAACACGTCGCATCATTAAATTTGTTCTTTCTTTTGTGATCCTGAAAACACCATATATTGTGCGTACCATACTATTTGAAGTTGCGCCTAACTTACGAGATACGAAGCTAACAATACCTTTAAGTCTCATAATTTACATTGGATTAGTGATTAACTCTTTTCTCATTGGGTATTTCCATGTGTGGGTATATCGAGAGTGTCGTATGCACTTTTACATAAGTTTTCTATCATGGAGCGAAACCTATCGCATGAAAAGTGAGCAATTGCGACTGGATGTGTTCAACATCGTCATTGCTGAGAAAAGTAAAACTAAAATTCTACGCAGTATTAGTCAAGGTGTGTGATCACGTGTTTTCGAACGGCGTGGCGCCATGTTTTTTATTAGAGGTGGCTATAGTAGATTTCCATTAAAATCTTTCTAATGGAATTACACATTTTTATTAAACATACAGAAGCAAATTCGGTACACGTTGCCCTTTATTTTATAGGGGGCTTTAATCTCATAATTATGTCGTTTTGACGAAGAATCGGTTATCGTGAATGTAAATAAAAACTTGAGCACGTGGATGTAAGAAATAAACGGTACTCGATTCTTTGTGAAAGTTCTAAGTTATTGAAAATAACTTTCAAAGCATTCATAAAACACATATGCCATTGTATTTGGTGCGCTACATATCATCAAAATCCATCCGTTCGTTAGGAAGATTTCAAAGAATGTCTACTGTAAAAATGACGTCACAGATTACCTCACGTTGGAAAATCGGCTTCGGAAACCACGTGATCACACACATTGATAGTTAATGAGGAAATAATACGCGAGTGTGCGTCGGTTTCCGCGCCAACAGCGAATAATGGAACGAATACGTTGCTTGCATTGACTCCGACGGAAGTAGTGTATTGTTTTTGCTATTCAAACTGCTATGTAAGATGGATATTTATGCATGTTTAGCTCATTCTTAAGACTATGTCAATAAACTACGCTGCGTGCATTAATAGTTACACAAATATGTGGTTCCCACGTCTTGCATCACGTTGTTAGACGTCAAACGTCATAATCACGCAACTGTTTGTATGACATAAATGAATTTTATGCCCCAGTCATAGTGTCACGTTTAGGCCGCGCCGTTGTGCCCCGTTTCTTACACCCACGATTTGCAAATATCCGAAGATGAAAGTCGGGTTATGCCTCGCTGTTGCCACGTTGTATGCCTTGCTGCCACATAGCGTATCATAGCGTACCACAACGTATAATAACGTACCAAGATACAAGATACAAGATTTTATTTCAAATTATGTGTCCACAAGAGACAAATGATTTCATAATTTGATTGTAATGATTTGAAAACTACATGTAATCAACAAACAAGTAACACCTGAAACTCTGGATCAATTTACATGTACTACTAGACAGGAATAACTGAATTAGTAGCAGCAGCGATGAACATGATCAGTCTGTACTGTACTGTTTCGGAAATACCTAAATCTCCAATGAGACACAAGATCACAAGGCAGCAGAAACGTAGCACAATGTCGTACAACGTAACATAACACAGGAGGGCACAACGAGGCCACAACGTAGCATACCTAAGCACAACGTGTCAACAAACGCAACAGAACGTAGCAACCGGCGGGAAACGTTATGTTCACGTTCTGTCACGTTTTTGTTAATTTGTAGCCACGCTGTACTACTTTGTACCACGTTCTGCCACGTACGTTGTGGGGAAAAAGTCAGCGAATGTTGAACATGTCCTAAATTATTTTTCTTCAGTTCACGTTGTGTCATGACATTTAACAATGTAACCATTTCACACCAATGTATGTACTTTTGACATAACAACATTTGGATTATACTAATCTATAGGTTAATGGGTATTGTTTATACATATGCTTATGCATTTACGTGCACATACATCCGTTTATATGTATGTGTATCTATATATGTGTGTATATGTGTGTGTGGTGTGTGTGTGTGTGTGTGTGTGTGTACATGTGTGTGTATACATATATATACACATATATATATATATATATATATGCGTGTATATGTGTATATATATATAGTGTGTGTATATATACACATATACATATATATACATATATATATATGTATATATATATATATATATATATATAATGTTGTACATCATGATGGGGAGACATCAGACTACAGCGTGCTATGACTTGTTTTCATATTTATATATATATATATATATATATGTGTGTGTGCCTGTGTGTGTGTATATATGGTCTCACGATAACATGTAATAAGACCAAACACGTGATACCGATTGAATTAAGGACTGACTTTATAGAATATGACATTTTGTTTCAAATGTAATAGAATCATATATGTGACAGAATATGTATATAAAGTATATCTGACACATACAGCAAATACTACAGCAGAAAATATCATAACATTTGGTGCAATACGTCCCAGATATATATAAATATTGTTTCAGCAGACTGCATAAAATCACTCACAAAATATACAATTGACACTTTTTAAATGTGTAATGTGTCAAACTGATACACAGTATATTATTAGAAGTACACCTGTCACATGTAAAAGCAGTATTTACTGGCATAGCAGGTACGTAGACAATAGTGAAAAGTCACTGGATTCGATACAGTATGTAAGGTAATACAGGTATATATATACATCACTGTGTATTGTTCTTACTGCTACACAGTCTTTACTGAATGCTTAAACATTTCAACAGGGTTAACAAACCCTTAATATATCAGACTTTGTATATACATTTGATGAAAACAAGGCATAGCACGCTGTAGTCTGATGTCTCACCATCATGATGTACACCATTGTATTCATGTGTTTCTTATATTATTAGTGGTATGTGTCAAACGCAATAAGAGGTAAAACTGGCCGATGGCTTGTACACACTAAGATGGCCGACATGGTAACTCCGTGAACTGTGTAGGATATAGGAAGAGGAGAGTGATAACATGTATGTTATGTATATATCACATTTACGAAGCAATTATGCATGAATCACAGGATGATCCGGGGTCTCACGGGTCCTGACGGTAGTTGTACTCTTCTTGTGGCCGTATGCTATGTACATGTATATCTAAATCTAATTAAAAAAAAGCTACAAATAAAACAATAGCTACTTATATAAATAAACCATATGGATGTGATATGTATGTCTTTTTGCAGCAAATAATAGACCATTGTTCATGTAGCACATGTACATTTACTTCTCTACCCAGGTGTGTTGTAGATAAATGTGGCGGTGACTGGAGAAATGGGGCTTATGGGGTTTGTGACCAGTGTAGCACCTGATCAAATAACACACTCATGTATCCTGTATGAGCTATCTTGTTTGTTTGTTAGAAGCATGGCATGTGTTTCATTGATGAAATGGCGAACAGTGCAGGTCTGTGCTGATCGCAAAACCCATAAGCCCCATTTCTCCAGTCACAGCCATAATTATACGTGCAATACACACATATGTGCTTATTATGTTCTAACTACAGCATATGGTGCGATTTCCATGCTGGCAGCATCTGCACAAACACGTATTGAACACATATATATGGTTTATAGGCAAAAGTATATATCGGTTTATGAGCATGTTTATTTTTATTAAGCCCTGTTCATGTGCCCAACTTTACTCGTGTGTAAAATTACATGTTATGTTAATATACTCCCAGACGTAAAAGCAAATTTACATTGCGTTCACCTGAACAATGTATGTAGATTCGTGAACTGAAGTTCAAACGTGCAACATCTCGAGATGGATAGACAGCTGCAGCTTAGGGAGACAAATGCCATATTTTATCAGCACAGGACAAACATGTAGCTAGTGAACCAGAGTCGATGAGGGTTAACGTTTCTTCGTCGTTCCAGCGGATTCTCCTTCTTTTCTACAATCATTGTTGCCAGTTGATACAACACGAAGGATAATGGTAGATAATAGTACTTATCACGTCTTTGATACATTTCCGGATGTTGTTTCTGTATTATGGTATTTTTTAATTATTTATACTAATTAAATGCGTCACCTCAACAAATAAGATTTTCGACAGATTATAAAGTATGATAATTGCATATAACAAATAAATCCAGAGTATAAATAGTAATGTCCGTTAACATTTTACGGAAACACGGTTATCGTCTGATATAAAATGTATAATAATGGTAATCAATACGTGGGGCAATGGTGAATGAATGTTTATTTTGCCAGAAAATGTCACAGATGATGTCTCTGATATAAAGAACATTTTATGCCTACTGAGTGGGCATGTATTCTCATGCCGTATTTCATTGTAGTGTTACTCTTCAATACTTGTGTTCAATAATGAATCGACTGTGCATTGCAGTTGATGAAATGTATGAATGGACCTTGTCCTCTCTATTGTCAGAACTTTGTGGTTATTATTTTCTCGTCCTGTACACATTTGCAGGGGCGGATCCAGAATTTATGTCTAGAAGGGGCGTATATTTCAATTTTCATACAATTCAGATTATTTGTTCTGCATTTTTTCTTATTTCTCATCAAAAACAGTGCCAGTGACGGATATGGAGGGGGGGGGGGGGTCCGGGGTTGCCCCCCCCCCCCCCGCCAATTCACAATTCATCTACGGAGTTTACATCGATCTAACTGCTTTGAACAAGTCATATGGTGTCCACAGTTTACACCAGTTCGAGTCCGAATTTAAATGCCGTAAAACACAGGAAAGTGCATTTCCGGACATCTAGATTAAAAAAAATAACCCGTGAGGGGGGCGGGGGGGGGGGTGGGGCCTCGGAAAATAGGACAACCCCCCCCCCCCCCCCCGTACCCAAACCAAATGCCTGAGTGCAGATCCTGGTCAGACTGTGCGATCTGGCTGATGTGGATCTACACGGATCGCAAAATTCATAAGCCCACAGTCACATGTATGAGCAATGGTAATGCATGATGTATAGTGTAAAGTAGTAAGTTAGTTATATTAGTGAATCTCAATTTCTACATGTATCGGCATTGTGTCATCCAACTATTATATTGTATACCTCATATTGTCAAGCCACGTGACATGAGTGAATACAATATTACGATTTGTATTCCTGTAATGTTGCTGCCTGTATATATGAACAACGATAATTAATTGCTGGAGGTGAATCGACGAGTCCAAAAATGTTAATCAGATACATTACCATATCATAGCAATGTGATATAAGTCCCATTACTCCAGCCACATCCACAAATGACATAATTATCATTTCTCCAGCCACATCAACATATGCCATAATCTCTATTTCTCTAATTACAGCCACAAATGACATAAGCCCCATTTCTCCAGCCTACATCTACAAACGACATAAGCCCCATTTATCCAGCCTACATCTATAAACGACATAAGCCCCATTATTCCAGTCACATCCACATATAAATATAACATAAGCCCCATTTCTTCAGTCACAAATGACATAACCCCCATTACTCCAGCCACATCCACAAACGACATAAACCCCATTTATCCAGCCACAGTCACAAATGACATAAGCCCCATTTCTCCAGCGACAGACACAAATGACATAAGCCCCATTTCTCCAGCCACAGTCACAAATGACATAAGCCCCATTTCTCCAGCCACAGTCATAAATGACATAAGACCCATTTCTCCAGCCACAGTCACAAATGACATAAGCCCCATTTCTCCAGCCACATACACAAATGACATAAGACCCATTTCTCCAGCTACAGCCACAAATTGCATAAGCCCCATCTCTCCAGACCACATATACAAATAACATAAGCCCCATTTCTCCACCCTACTTCTACAAATGACATAAGCCCCATTTCTCCAGTTCAAGTCACAAATGACATAAGCCCCATTTCTCCAGCCACAGCCACAAATTACAATAAGCCCATTTGTCCAGTTACAAAGCCACAAATTACATAAGACCCATTTCTCAGTTTTTGCAGCCACAAATTACATAAGCCCCCATTTTTCCAGCCACAGCCACAAATGATTTTCCATAAATGCCCCATTTTTCCAGCACAGCCACAACTGACATAAGCCCCATTTCTCCAGCCACATCCACAAATGATATACTCCCATCACTCCAGCCAAACATGACATTAACCTAATTTCTCCAGTCACAGCCACAAGTGACATAAGCCCCATTTCTCCAGCCACATCCACAATTTCTGACCATACTCACCCCATTACTCCAGCCAAACATGACTTTAACCTAATTTCTCCAGTCCCATTTCAGCACAGCAACTGACATAAGCCCCATTTCTCCAGCCACATCCACAAAGATACTCCCATACTCCAGCCAAACATTGACATAACTATTTCTCAGTCACAGCCACAAGTGACATAAGCCCCATTTCTCCAGCCACATCCACAACTGACATACTCCCCATTACTCCAGCCAAACATGACATTAACCTAATTTCTCCAGTCACAGCCACAAGTGACATAAGGCCCATCTCTCCAGCCACATCCACAACTGACATACTCCCCATTACTCCAGCAACTCATGACATAAGCCCCATGTCTCCAGTCAGAAATGATAGAGGCCCAATTACTCACAGCCACAAATGGCGTAATTTTAGTATGTTTATGAAGAAATAAACACCCCCTTTTAATAAATGGACGAGTCTGAAAATCATTTTGTGACAATTATTCCGAAAATTAACATATCATGGTCCATTCCTGGTACTTAGGGGTGAAAGTGTTAAGTCCATTGTTATTTATTTTCTGGATTTTACAGTACCATATAAGTGTAAAAGTACAATACACGAAGAGGATCGACAGTCGGCTGGACGAGTATACTGACAGAGGAGTGACGTCCGACAGTCGACTATACAGTCGGCTGGACGAGTATACAGACCGAGGAGTGACGTCCAACAGTCGGCTGGACGAGTAAACAGACCGAGGAGTGACGTCCAACAGTCGACATAACCAACATTGACGTCCACACAATATACCGACATACATAACGCAGTCGCTTATAAACATGAAAAAAGTTGAAAATGCACTTAGTTGAGCTGCAACAAGCAAACAGTGTGGCTGTGACTGGAGAAATGGGGCGCATAGGCATATTTGCAACCAGTGTAAATCCAGATCAGCATGTGCATCCACATAGTCTGATCAGGATCTGCACTGTTCGCCATTTTATCAATGAAACACCTGTCATGCTTCTAACAAGCAACATAGATCGTTATCAGGCAACAGGAGTGTGCTATTTGATCAGGAGCTACACTGGTCACAAAGCCCATTTCTCCAGTTATATGTTATATTCCATGCTAATTTGTTATTATTCAATTAATCAAAATAGGGGTATATGGGAGTGACTTCCACCAGTAGACATAACCAACATTGACGTCAAGACATGCATGTACGTTTTTACAGAACATGGTGACTTTTAAAGGTGAATATCAGGATTTTTGTCGAGCCCGTTTGCGGAAAGTGTGACATTGTGATCACAATGACGTCCGGGTGTCCGTGCGTCCGTTCGTCCGTTCGTACGTGCGTTCGTCCGAAATATGCGTTAACGTTTTTAAATACCTTATATCATTGTAGTCCTAAGTCATCATCCATATATTCATGATGTATCCCACTCATGCGGCCCATGTGCCCCAATGTCAAGGTCAAATGACAAATGTCCAAATTTGCGTTAAACTGTTAACACACCTACTATCTCTGTAACCGTAAGTGATATTTACTTGAAGCTCATGCGGCCCCTGTGCCCAATGTCAAGGGTAAAGCACTTCGAAGTATGCATTAAAATTTCTGTCAACATTTTCATTGAATTGTTCAGGTACCTACATTGTACTTTCTCAATAACCGTAAGTCGGATTGGCTTGAAACAGTATATGCTTATTAGTCATCATGCATATATTCATTCTCTGTCCCATTCATGCAACCATTGTGCCAGCGTCAATGTCAACTGAGTTAGAAGTTCATCTTGTTTGTAAGGAAAAACTGTTTTTTGTTGTGTTTTTTTCAATAACTCATCACGGATTTTGATACTATTTGGCCACAATGTGTGTCTAGGCATCGTGCTTTGTTTTGCATACGAGCCACGTCCGAAAGCTCAACGTCAAGGTCACTGAGCTTTTTTTATTACCAAGGCTGCCAGCGAGGAGATTAGCTTCGTTTCACGATGCCAGTTCTTGTTTGTCAATGTATATGTTGCTACATTATATATATCTTACCCTGAGATTACCAGATGCTTTGGCGGGCTCGACATGCAGGCCGCGGCCATCTGATTTGAAATACTATACAATAAAAATAAAAACGTGTTTTCTTCATGGCCCTGTGTAATGTGGTTTAATGGAACATACATAACGATACTAGCACCGCTGGATTTTTCATATTTTCACCCGTATAGGTACATAAATGTCGGATGTCCTTTCTTGTTGCCCGCCAACCACCCGTACAATGTGAATACATAATAGATCTACGTCCCGTTTTTGCTGGCGTATATAAATCTTAAAAATAATAGCAATAACTGCAATATCCGAATGAAATGGCTCATCTGGATCTACAGCGTTCGCACATATCGGTTGTATGGTATATGTAGGGTTGAAAGGGTTGATTAACATTTCTAAATAACGGCGTATCAACAGCTGACGCCATTTAAGGTCGGGATCGATCGCATATTTTAACCTGCTGCATTGGGGGAGGGGGTGGGGGATCCCAGAATCAGAGCGGAATATTTACATCGAGAAAATATATTCAGCCCTGAAATAAAAACAACAGCATACATATGATTGTGAATAACTGTATTGTAAACATTACATTTTACTTTATTCTCAAATACAACATGAAATTCAAATGTCTTGCGATAATTTCATTAGCAAAATGTCAAGTTAACCACCAGATACAGACCTTTGCGAATCACGTAGGGGTCACCATGTCAAGTCACACAGAAGTCAGTAGCGCGTATAGCCACCATTTGCATCCATAACAGCAATACAGCGGCGACGCATGTCTGGATTTCATTATGTGGTATCGCGTTCCACTCTTGTTCAAGAAAGAGTTCTAACTGAGCCAACGGCGCCGGTTGCCGACGTCTTACTTGACGATCCAACACATCCCGGAGGTGCTCTATTGGCGACAGATCTGGAGACGTTGTCGGCCAAGGAAGAACGTCCAACTGCTGCTGCTGCTGCTGGCGATAGGGCGGTGCAGACACGAGCAGTGTGGCGTTGTCCTCTGGAATAACGTCAGTTGTCTGTTGACGTTAGTCAGGGGAACAACAATAGGTGCCAGTATCTCGTCCCGATAACGTACTCCTGTCAGGTTTCCTGGTACGACAACTATCCTGCAGCGATGGTGGAAGGAAATGGCATCCCATACCATTGACGCTGCCGCCTCCATACCGGTCCACTTAACGTACGCACGTGTCAGCGAAGCGTTCTCCGCGTCTCCTGTAGACACAGCCACGTCCGTCTGTACGTTCCAAAAGAAATCTGGATTCGTCACAGAATAACACCTTATTCCATTGATTCTGAGTCCATCGCATTTGCCGACGTGCCCACAGTGCCCTGTCACGTCGATTTTCGTCAACAGCGTAGGAAGGGTTAATACCGTGCTCAGCGAGTCTTCGCCGAACTGTTTGCGGACTAATCCCGTTGTTGGTTCGACCAGGCGTAACAGCAACAGTTGATGGAGCGGATAGAAACATGTAGTTCACATTCCTGCATAGGTAAAGTGAGGAGCACTAATATAGCAGCATATTTGTGTTTATGTAAACGCTTCTAGTGTGTCTTGTTCACAAATGTCGAACACGTTTTTCTGTCTGCCCACTTATTTGGAATATTTCATTAAATACTTACTCACCAAGGGCGTGAAATTGATAATTTGAAATTAACTGCCCCCGTAGCTGTGGTCAGGGTCGATTTGTATCTGCAGATGCATGACGAACACTTGATTTAACCAGACTATATGAACCAGTCAGTGAATTGAATACATGTTAGTCTGTATTATATACAGTAGTATATAGGGAGTCAAAACGATACCACCTACGGTGATATCGTTTATAACCCTCTATACTACCCCCACCACCCCCGAAAAATCAAAAATTGGTTAACGAGGAAATTGTCTCCCGACAGCAAATTTATGATTTTTTTAGAAAAGTCGAAATCATTAATATGCGTCCGCGCGCGATAGTTTATATTCCAACACCCCATTTTTCTCCTCCAATATAGCTAATTTATTTCGTAGATCAGCAACTAATTCTACCAGTTCGAGTCTACCACGTTCACCTTTAGCCACCTGACAGCGCAGTTGCTTATGTCTACAAAGAGTTTGGGCACTAACGAATTTACAAGGGCATCTGGGGCATTGAAATTGCGGGGCGACACAAGGATATTTCTTTGCTAGATGCCTTCGCACGTTGATCGGTCGTGCAAAAGTTTTACAACATGTAACACACTCCATTTATACTATGAGATATAAATGTTCAATTGGTGTCATAAATACATAAGTTAAAAGGGGTCCAATTGAACAGATACATTTCATAGATTATAACAATAGAAAATATGATAACGCCAGAAATAGAAAGTTTGAGAAGAGAAGCCGAATATCTAGGGATTACTTATAGTAAACGGTTGAGAGCTAGGGGGTTGACAAAGCTGATAAACGCCACAAAGAATGAGGCGTTTATGAAGCGATTTGCCCACGCCCACAAACGAGGAGCCTTTAAAGACCTCTCACTAGCGGAAGAAGTTGGTAACAGAATCCAAAAATAAAGTATTGCGGGGTTAAGGGCTAGTGTAATAAAACCGTCAAGCACCAATAATTTGTCCCAAATTAAACGCACAGGTGACCCAATACCAAATAATAAGAACAAATCTATCGTTCGCGCGATAGTGGAAAAAGGTGAAGAAATATTGGGGGCTCATGATGAAACGTTGGAAAAGGTAGAAAATGGAAGACGGGTAGTTACATTATCCTTTCGTAAAAACATTGACATCAACGAGTCTGAACGCATGTCCGATAAACTCGCTCCGTATCTAACAACAAATTTTTATTTGAGATATTCATATTCTTACAAGCTAGAACATATGGAGGAAACTAAAAATGGAAAACCTATAACTCTAATATTTCACAAAAATCTCGGTAGCGAACCACTATCATCAATGAAAACCGTTAAAAAATGGCTGTCGGATAAGGAGCAAACACGAATAATGTCAGATAAAATAGACAGACCGAATACAAAATGGAAGTTTGTAAGATGGGTAGAGGTTTTTGTAAAGCTAATACAGGGCAGTAGGGGAATAGATTTGGGACTACAATCCAAAGAAGCAGCAGGAGGAGAACTTCCAGAATGGTTGAAGAATAAAAAAGGTATGTATTCTTTAGATAAGTATAATGACGACCTTTGTCTGTTCAGATGTTTAGCGATGCACACAACAGGTAAAAGATCCGACAGATGTACGGACAAAGCGAGAGAATTTAGTAAGCAATATTTCGGTAGTAATGTGGTTTCACCAATTCCTTTTTCAGATCTGAAAAAGGCTAAATAGTTTTTTAAAATCGGTATATAAGTATATCAACCGACTGAATGTATGGTGGTTGAAAAAGGTACCAGCGCACTACAAGGAAATAGGTAATAAACCAATGACAATAGGACTGTTTTATAATCACGCATTTCAGATAAAAAACTTTAAAAACCTATCTAAAATTTACGCCTGCGATAATTGCAAACAGAAATTCACGAAAGCGAGTAATATGAAGAGACACGGACCAAAATGTATGAAAGGTGAGACAAAATAGTATGTGATGGTAATTATTTAGAGCGCCCGCGTTCGTCGTTCGAGAAAGCGTTTTACCCAAAAGGTTCTAACAGTTATGGGGCGATCGATTGGATGTACTCTGTGGAAAAGCGGGAAGGAATTCACATTCACCACGAACAGTGCGGACATGGGGGTGAAAGATGGATTTTAGGAGCTCCAGTAGATGGATACTGCCAAGAAAACAATACCGTATATCAATATCACGGCTGTTACTGGCACGGGTGCGAGATTCATGCAAAGCATAGAAATAAAGAACGCGCATCCACTATAAGAAGAGATACATTTATTAGAAGAAGCAAAGAATTCAACCTAGTAGTTATGTGGGAATGCGAATTCCAAAGAACGGGTAAAGATATAAAGATCGGTTGCGACACTACTATTTATCCATATCAGATAGTATATGATTTTGAGGCGTATCTCAACCTAGAATTTAAAACGCTAGGTAATAGTTTAGAGTACGAAGCTGAGCACGTTCCGGTAAGTGTTAGTATAGGAGATAATTTCTCAGGAACTGTAACTCATATTTGTGATAAAGATCCTGCAAAACTTATAGAAATATTCGTAGAAGATTTGAAAGTCAGGAGAAAAGCTATAGGAGAGAAGAAGTTTGGTTAAGATATGGGTTTAATACAGAACATTTACATAAAAAGCGGGTTTCTCAGATCGAACAGTGGATAGAGCAAGTACCGGTTATAGGTTTTAACAGCAGTAAGCACGATATAAACTTAATAAAGAAATATTTAGTAGGCGAATTGGCATCAACAACAAAGAAAGTAATGGTCGGAAAACGGGCAAACGCAACAATATTTCTATTTACTCCGGAGTTTAGATTTCTTGATATAATACTTTACCTAGGACCGGGTGTAAGTTACGATAGTTGGATAAAAGCCTACGACTGCAAAGGACAGAAATCTTTCTTTCCTTACGAGTGGTTCGATTCTCCAGACAAACTGGATTACCCAGGACTGCCTGATATAGAGAATTGGTATTCCAAACTATCTGGGAAAATGTTACTAGACGAAACAGAATTAAGCTAATGTCGTAGAATTTTCGAAGAAAAGAATATGAAAACTTTCAGAGATTGGTTGAAATATTATAACGATTTAGATGTAGCACCGTTCCTAGAAGCGGTGGAACAAATGTGTGAATTTTATAAACACAGAGGTGCGGATATTTTCAAAGATGCGGTAACACTACCGGGTGTGGCTATACAATATTTATTGAGAGGAACCATTAAAGAACAAAAATCTTCAAAGGTTGTTATACCGGAGGGGCTCTATATGCACCAAAAGAAGAAACATACGAAATGATGAAAGACGCTCTAGTCGGGGGTCCATCAATCGTATTTACACGCTATGCAGAAGCCGGTCAAATATTAGAGTAAGTTCCAAACCTTGCAAAGCTATTTTGGGGTATGATGCAAACGCGTTATATTTATCTACGTTAAATAAAGATATGCCGTATGGGAGAGAAACTATACACCATATAGATACCCCACATAATCCTAAATTTATTAAAAAGTTTTGTAAAAGAGTTTTATCTGGAGACTGGTTTCGGTTTGCGGAGGTGGATATAGAAGTTCCACACAACTTGGTGGATAAGTTTTCTGAAATGTCTCCACTTTTTATAAACAGAGAAGTAGATGTTGATGAGGTTCCGGAACACATGATAAAATATTTGGAAGATACTGGAAGAACTAGAGGAAATGGAAGAAAATTGGTGGGATCTATGTCGGCCACCAAAGTACTGCTGTACGCGCCACTATTGAAATGGTATTTAAAACACGGCCTAGAAATAACCGGAGTTTATCGTATTATAGATTATATTAGTGGTAAACCCTTCGAATGGTTCGCAGAAGAAGTTGCAGGCGATGTAGAACCAAATAAGAAACCATTAGCGGATATAATGAAATTATTAGGCAATTCGTGTTGTGGAAAAATGATAGAGGCAAAAGAGAGACATTTAAATACGACATATACACAAGACGAAACCTGTGTTGACAAAGCGTTAAGATCTGCATTCTTTGACGATTTGGAAGAGATAGGAGATGCGTACGAAATATCTTCCCGAAAACCCCGGTGTGCAGTAAAGAGCCCCTTCCACTGTGGAATAGCGGTTTATCAACTAGCTAAATTGAGAATGTTGGAATTTTAATAAAAAAAATTCTCGACAAATACGTAAAAAGAGAAGACTTTGAATTAATACAGATGGACACGGATAGTATGTATATAGGAGTTAGTGGAAAAACGATAGAGGAATTGATTAGACCTAACTTACTAGACGAGTTTGAAAAAGAAAAAAAGAAATGGTTGGCTTGGGATAAATGGAGCGAAAGAGAGCCAGGACTTTTCAAAATGGAATTTAGCGGAGATAGGGCGTTAGCGTTATCTAGTAAGTGTTATTTCGTAGAAAAATTTAATTCCACTAAAATTAATAAAAACTCTGCGAAAGGAATGTCCAAGACAACTAACAATTTAAATTGGGATATATATAAACGAGTACTAAGTGAAACTACAGAAGATGGAAAACACATTATAGATGTAGCACAAAATAGAGGATTTAAAATGAAAGACGGCGTTATGAAAACGTACTGTCAACAAAAAATAGGACTCTCGGCGTACTACGATAATAGACGCGTGTTACCAGACGGAATACATACAGAACCTCTCTAACGATCCGGGGGTAGCTGGGTGTCAGAAGGTACCATCTTCGCGAACAAAACCGCGAGATGGACCATCAGCCAAATAGTAAAGCACGGGCTCATCGGGTTTGGTAATAGAGCGATCCAGATGATATACATTCAGAGAACACACGGGATCAGTCGTACGGCGGCTGCCACCTTCGAGCTCTCCCGGTTGATAGAGGTACCGGACGTCAACATCCGATGGAAGCCGTTGCTCCTCTAAACCAACGGGTCGCCCGCGCGAGACGGCAGAGGGCTTGCTCGTCACCTTTTTAGACTTGATGGCATCTACGGGCTTCTTATTGATCAATCTGGTTACCTCTCCGTTCAGTGCGGAGACCACGGCGGGCAGTCTGGCCACCCACTCGGTCGATCGCGAATGAGGGTCTACAAGTTCTTTGGCATATTGGTGTCCGAACAGCCTCTCAGCCAGGGTTCGATTGAACCGCTCCACGATCCCCTTGTCTCGGTGGATGTTGACGCGGCCGCGTCTGGTAGAAACTTTGTGTTTAGCCAATAGATGAACTCTCGGCCGGGATCGACCTGGAGAAGATTCGGCCATTTGAGAGGACTCCTTTTATATATTCGAGAAAGAGCCTCGGCCACCTCCTTAGACTCTTTCGTAGCCAGCTGCTCAGCCCCCTTATAGCGACTCGCTACGTCAACGATTGTCAGTGCGTACTTGTACGTCTTGCGACCGACGCGATCGTGAGGGAGAAACAGGAGATCCGCTTGGTTCGGCACCGGCACATCGAATTTCGGGCGCGGAATATTGTGAGGCGCGGGTAAATAGATCTGCCAGATGGCCTGCTTCTTGAGCCATTCTTGACAACGTTTTCTGAAACCTTGGTCGCCGCCGCGAGGTTCTTGATGGCCGCGAGTCCCTTCCAGTAGCCGCGTGGGCTATAGTATGTATTCGCTAGCTTGCGCGTTAGTTTGGTATCAAGTTTGCGCGTGTTCATCGTATGCGAAGTATTCTAATATATCGGACAATCTCCAACATGCCCTCGCCAGTTCGTCCGGTAACTGCGTCGTTAATAATAAACCTTTGTTGGAAGTACAATCACATTTGGAGGTTAAGTTCTGAAGGAACTCGGAGGAATCTAATTCATCGATTGGAGTTGAGGAGGAATCTAACATCCGCTTTGCGAAAAGGGTGGCCGCTTTTTCGTCCTCGCGCCACGTCTCGAGAGAATCTCGGGCCAGACGAATCATACCCTTTGCGCCAGCTATACGGTTTTTAAGGGCAGTATAGCCTACATCGATCATAGCTTCCATGCTTCCTTTGCGCTATTGAGTTGTTCTACAGCTAAATCGTGACGCTTCAGCTCCTCATCTACGTTCGAGCTTCCCATTTTCGAGAATATAAAGTTGCTACCGCTGAACGCCAATGCGTTCACAAGCGCACCACCTATCATTATTCCGATCGAAGCCATTATTTCCATATATTAGCGGGTAGAATTCCAGCTTTAGTTAGAGCATCTCGGACAAATATTGCGCTCGCTACATCCAAGGTCATGAATACTACGTCTCTCACGGTAAAGTCCAATTTGGTAGAGGGCCCTCCTGAGATCATCTTTGATAGTCGAGCCGATCCGATACTGAGGCCCGATATCACCACGCCGTGATAAAGTCCATTCACAAACGTTTTACCAGTGTTTTCAGCCATTATTGCATATAAAAGGGATCGCGATCAATGTTTAAACGGGGTGCATCCAATCGTGATTGGTGTTTCGTAACTTTTTTAGGAACCGTCGTTGGTGTTGGGGTTCTGTTGTTGAAATGGTAAAGCACATACTGGGTGCCCACAACCGTCAGACCACCACCAACAACCCAACTCCAATTCGTGAATTGGGGTTCAATCGGGTTCGTCCAATCTCGATTGGGTGTTGAGTGCGCTTCCAATTCAATCGGGGGTGTTGTTGCACTCAACACTGTTGAACCCGATTGCTCTGTCTTCAGATGTTTTGCTGTCTCCGTCCCCGATTGCAACGACTGTTTGGCCTCCCGAAGCTCGGCGAGTATTTTATCTTGTTTAACTTTTCGGGTGGCAGACGCCGCCCGCCCAGCTGCCTGTCTGTTTGGGTTTTTATGTCGTGCAACCCCCAACTCCAATCGCGATTGGGTTGTAGGATCAATCGGAGTTGGAAGTGCTGCAATCGGGTTCAACCCGATCGAAATTGGAGCTGGAGAAATCCCCAACGCCGTTGGAGATTGTGGTTCCGTCACTCTCGCAGGTGTGTCTTGTGTCATCATTTTCTGGGTTTATTGTTCGTGGGCATATATGTCCAAATTGACAGTGTTTACCCGTGGTCATTCGGTTGTCAGTGGAGCTAAGTACATTCCAAACTTGTGATAAATTGATCAGCAGGCTGTTCTAAGAGTGTGTCCTATAAAAGGGTCAGTCTCTAGATCGTGAATCAACCCCTCGGTGTTTGGTATAGGGAGAAGTATACTAACGGCGGGAGCGTACAAATGAATAGCCGCCGATCCAAGAGTTTTTGTCATCTCCGCACCCAATTTGGATTCGTATCGCGCATACATTTTATCAATCTCCGCATCTGACATCTTATCCACCTGACAAACTGAGAGACGCCTACCGAGATAATGCTCTATCCAGCAACCAGCGCAGCTAGCCGCTCGCGTCGCGCCGTTTTTTCATTTTCATTCGGAGTCGTTGCACTCAACCCAATACCAACTGCCGTTGGAGTTGAAGTTGAACCTGAATGGGTTGAGGTTTCAGTTCCTTCCAATTCGCGATTGGTGTTGGGGTTCAACGGAGTTGAGGTTTCTTCCATTAGCTGATCGAGAAGTTCGTCGAAGTTCATTATTGCTAATTTTCTTAAAATTATTCTTACAAGTCTCATAAGTCTAACATATTGCCAAGCGCACCACCCGATACTTATGATCACCGCTATGTCGAACCTCCAGGCGCTCCTCGCGGGTTGGGATAACGTCATTCTCTCGAAGACAGTCATCGAATGAGTCTCGGTCCTTGCAGTGAAAGAGGGCGACCCATTTCGTTTGCTCGCGCAGATCCTTGAGGACGGCGTTGTATTTTTGAGTGGAGATCCATACGCTTTGCCTCGCATGGCGGCCAGAAAATGCGAGCTCGGAGAGCATGTCCTTCTTTTTGGTCATCACCGCCTTGGCCGAACAATCGTCAATCACATATAGGGTGGGCTCACCCTGGACTTTTTGATATAAACCACGCAGCCAATCGTGAAGCCTGTCTCCGGGGTCAATAACGTATACCTCAGGGTCGGTCCATATCCACGGGCGCCGCTGATAAGTATCGTTGTGCCGCACAGTGGGACATAGGATCACAATGTGACGAAAGGCATCGCGGTATGACCCCTCGAATAAGTCGAGGACGTTTTTCCACATCCTGTCTGCCCACATATTATGGCAGAGTGGGCATCTCCAATCGTGAATTGGTATTGATTTTTAGTAGATCGCTGATACGTATCGGCCATCTTCGATGTTCAGTTGTGCGTCTGTAATTATATATAAGTACACGTTCAATGCGCCATTTCCATCCGCCTCTTTGGTTATCTGGATCGTCACACCCTCGCTAGCGTTCTCAACTTGACGTCCGCTACCATGCATTTGGTCGTCGTCGCTGGCTCGCATGTCTAGCCATAACGCGTATTTGGTAGTCAGGAACTCCGCGAGGGAGACGGCCGATAGCTGCAGGTCTTTGGCAACCGCCGCAACCTCCGGGGAGCGTTTAGAGCCGGCAGAAAACTGCTTTCTGACTTCGTCCCACTGCTGGTGCGCGCGAAGGCCCGCGCTGTAGAGTTGATTGGGGACTCCCTCGATCGTCACCTCTACCTTCGTGATTTTGGGGTTATAGAATTTGTCGGTTTTTCTAGCACCGAACGCGAACCGAGCATCCTCGAACAGAATCAGTATACCTTTCATCTAGCGGGCGGCGACGTTGACATTAATATTCCACAATGTGTCGCTTTTGTCTTTCGTCATCTTTGCAGTGGCGAATAACTCGGTCGTAAAGTATGGCAACGCGCCCGGCGTACTGGGTTCTGATCAATCGCGCGAGTTCGGACATCGTGACCATGTCGTACTCCAGCGAAACATTGTCGATCGCATACGTCGATGCCATGTCGGTGGCTATGAGAGCTCGGCCGTAGTCGTTGAATGTTAGTTCGTATTCGAGGCGGTCCACTCTGATAGTATGGCATGTGACTCTCCAACACCTCAAAGTCGAGCGGGATGTAGAAGCGGTTGCCGTAAGCGGCCACGATCGCGTTGTCGCTCGCGTTGTTATCTGCCTTGTTACCAGCCCCGATTCTAAGTTTGGTTACGTTCTTATTTTTGCTGGTGTCAATACCCTGATAGACCGCATTTTCGCGCTCTTGCGCCGTCTTCCACAGGTCCTGATAGCAATGGTAGACGTCGCTGCCATCGATCGACATCACCTCATTACCAGAAATCTTTATCATGGTCTTCTTGACTATGGCGCGACCCAGGTTCTGAACGACGGTTCGGTCCGCGTCCGTCGACGTTAGCGAAATAGTGAAAGCGAGGCGAACAGTACCCGGCACAATGAAGTCGTGAGTTGCGAGGTTGGGGAAGCGGACTAAGAGCTGCTGGTTCTGGTCGGTCGTCGATGGGTTGTTCGTAATAACGACACTCTGTCTCACGCCTTTTGCCCCGAGGGGCTCACGCAGTCTGCGGTATGGATTGAGTTTGCGACCGTATTGACTCGAAGACATAATTTAGTGAAACTAAGTTACTCTATTAAACTCGTATGATTTTGTCTTTAATACATAATTATAAAGATGGTTGATTACGATGTTAACATGGATGAAATCGACAGAGACGATGAGGATGATGATGATGATAACTTCGAGGATTCCATCACAACCTTCGACAAAACACCCGGCGAGGAAATAGGTGGCGCTACCACAAGTCAAAGTCTGGAATTGCTCGAGGGAGCTGTAAACGACTACTACAACAATTTGGCAGAAAACGGTCTGGTTCCATCTGTCGTTCGCGACTACTCCAAGTTCGAATTGGATATGCGTGGTAGGTTGCGACTAAAATCATCAAATATCCCGATCATCAACATGAATACCGGTAAACCCCTATCGCTAAACACCATTGCCGGAAACCGGGGCGGTGGCGAAATCATAAAGAACGAACTAGGATTCGTAGATTGGGCGCGTGGTAAAACAATTATGCCGGCCCGCGCTGTAGAGGCCCTACAGTCTACCGACGAAACGATGGCAAAGACGGCCACCGCGATAGAAACGGTAGAGCTCAGCGAGGTACCTCAAATAGCACCGACGCTATTAACACGATGGAGACCACGTTCAGCGAAAACGAAATACTCAACGATGACCCACCGTTACCTCTTCGAGAACTCCGTGGACTCGATAAGGCTCTACAAACGGTCCGGGGCGAACTGGTCCTTAACCTCTCCAAACTCACGGCGCTGGATGAACATATCGCGCTAGAAGAAAGAAAACTGGAGGAAGCCGGTGACGATAGAGAATCTACCGAGCGAATCACCGAACGCCTGCGGTCGTTGTGGGACGAAAGAGAAGCTCGATTGGAGGCTGATTGGAGCTCGATTGGACACGACACTCGGTGAGCCTCTTCGCACTCTGTTACCATAGTTCTAGCTTTCACTGATGGTGCGGTGCCACTACCCGCGCTACCACCAGCACCCGCGCCATCCGGTGGAGCTAAGGAGTGGGTAAAAAAAACACTAAAAGCCCTCGCCAGTCTCCTGGCTAAATTAGCCGAAAAGGCGGCTGCCGCACTACCTGGACTGATCGGAAGTATCGTTTCTTACTTGTTATCTATATTAGCAAAAACGGCCGGATGGCTCGCCAAAAATACTTGGGCTTTAATCGTGGCAATCGCCGGTCTCCTACTTTTACTCTCTCGAGACTTTCTAAAACCAAAGCACGAGTAGTCCTATCACCATGAGGGCGACGACGAGCCATAATTTCTCCTCCTCGTGGGTTGCGCTTCCAATCTCGATTGGTGTTTCCGCTCCTGTTCCAATTCGTGAATTGGGGGAACTTGCTGTGGGTGAAACAACGGGTTCAAATGAACTTGATGGGGTGGCCAATTCGTGAATTGGGGTGGGTGTATCCAATTCGTGAATTTGGGGTTTTATGAAATCGGTTCCACTTACAACTCCGCGCCCGATCATGTTGGGGGTGCGCTTGATGATATCCGTGTTCACGTTACCGCTGTGGCCGATTTTTTGATTGGTGGTGGCGATTACGATCTGATTATTGTAACCGTCAACCGGGTCGTCTCGTAGTATCATATTGCTCGGCGCCATATAAAGACCTATTCCAAATGCATAGTCTACTGGGGTGCTGGCATTTTGCAAAACGTCTTGATAATTCTGGATCGCCTTCTCCAGGTCCACCTTAGCTGAGATGGCGTCCTCGACAAGAACTGTTTTTGCGCGTCAAAGGCCGTTCCGACTCCTATTATAGAACTGCGAGTTTGCTTCTGTGCGCCGAGGATGGCCCAGACATATGTGCGAATGGAGTCGTTGAGGCGGGTAACACCGGCCTGCGTAAACCCTAGACCGTCGTCCAATATAAAGGTTTCTATACCCTTATGCACATTTCTGTCTTGTAAAATATACTGTACGTGAGCCTTTGATGGTGATAACCATGTACAGTATTTGGAATCACACGTGTACCCTCTAGCCACTTCAGCCCCGAATGTCATGTTGGAGGTATTAAAATTGTTGTCCGTCCAATTTACCGTGTTTCTGAATGGTGGTGGTGTTGGGTAACTCGGAGTATAACCCCCGACCGCCAACCCCGTAAAAGCAGGTTTCGTTCTGACATAGTATGTCCCGTGCTCTAGACCCCTAAGATGAACGGTGCCAATGCTGTTGCTGTTCGGGTATACTTGTTGTCTCCAATCTGAATCTTTTGAAACGTTAAATTCGTTACACAGTCTTTCGAACGCCCTACGGTCGTATGTGTTGGAAATGGGGTTCCAGCCGTCGTCTTGAGGTAGTGGAATACCTAGTTCTTTGATAATCCTCCTAATAGTATAATACACATGAACGTTGTAGAAGCTACTGCTCAGCATGCTGTTACTGGCTTTTATGTGGTCTTTGAAAGAGATGCCACACCCAATTGTGGCACACCTCACGGCAAAATTTAGTTGGTTCTGCCAGAACTGCATAGGGTTGTTGTTCCAGTTTGTTGTGACATCCTGTGTAATGGTTTTAGGAAGTCTGTACTTTTCAAACATGTTAGGGAAATTGGTGTCGAAACCCAGGCCCAAACTGACTCTTATTTGGGGGTACACAAGCTCACCAATGGTGTTCTTTTGAGTGTATACACCACCAACTTTATAGTTTGCATTACAATTAAAGCTAAGTGCTTTGGTATCCATTGAAAGATATTATTATGTTTGCTACTATCACTAATGTTCAAAAAGAGAGTTGTGAACTTCAAAAGTCAATCGACAACTGCTGCGGAAAACGCCGGGTAGGCCTCAGATCAATCACCTTCACGGTCGGGTGGAGAATGTGGGAAAGAGTGAAGGGTTTTACTATGTGAAGGATGAACAACAATTAGGTGTAAAGCTGCCTCACGGACTGTGGGGAATAAGAGAGCTCAAAGAGTTTGTCACCTCAGAGCTTGACGGTATAGTCTACCTCACAGTATCGAAGGCTACCGGGCTCGCAACAATGACCATCAGCCCTGATGATAAGGTAGTGGTCTCCCCGGGGTTGGGTATTCAACTCGGTTTTAGAGAGACATACTCCGCAAATAAAGGGGTGTTTGCCCCGGGTGAGTACGTCGGTGATAACCCGGTGGACTTCACCTTCACGAAAACTCTCAGGGTGCACTTGGATCGGGTGAACACATCGTACAACACGGTAGACGGATCCCCCAGCACATTACTGAAAACTGTGCAAGCCAGTGATTGCTTCTTTGGGGAGACTGTTACCTTAGACTTCCCACACCCCGAGATGAAAGTTTTAGAATCGGGGCACATCCACGAATTTACGGTCTCTATTCTCGATGATCAAGCGAGAAAGTTGAATAACTATTACCCGATTTCGGTCGTTCTCGAAATTTCCAATTGAGTATAGGTGTCCCAATATTATAATAAAATTATGAGTATATACGGACCAGGTAGTTATTCCGATTGGGTGACAAATTCAAAGAATTTGGAACCGGCAGAAGGGGGATTCATCCCGACAGAGAGCGACTTTTTAACTACCGGAAAAACCAAGGCCCTGATCAATAAAACTATATCGAAGGCCACAAACGGGATTCACAGGAGTATATCAGATGTTAGAGTAGAAGTGCTGACGGCGACTGCACAAGTTGGGGAAGAGGCCCGGGTGAAAATTGAGGGAGTCCGAACGGATATTGAGAAAGATCAGGCGGCTTATAAGGTGTTGCGCTCAGAGGACTCTCTCATCAGTGAAGCAGCACTTACTAAACTAGGAGGAAAAATAACCGAATTTCGAAAAGAGGCCCGGTTGGGGATTGAGGGAGTCCGAACGGGTATTGAGAAAGATCAGGCGACCCTTACGGAGGCTTATAAGGTGTTGCGCTCAGATAACTCTCTCGTCATAGAAGCAGCACTTACTAAAATAGACCAAAAAAATAACAGAATTTCAAAAAAAGACCCGGTTGGGGGTTGAGGGACTCCAAGAAGACCACCAGGCGGCCCTTATGGAGGCTTATAGGGTGTTTCACTCAGAAGACTCTCTCAACAGAGAAGCAGCACTTATTAAACTAGACGAAAAAATAACAGAATTTCAAAAAGAGGCCCGGTTGGGGGTTGAGAAAGCCCGAGAAGACCACCAGGCGGCCCTTACGGATGCTTATAGGGTGTTTCGCACAGAGTACTCTCTCAACAGAGAAGCAACACTTACTGAACTAGGTGAAAAAATAACAGAATTTCAAAAAGAGGCCCGGTTGGGGGTTGAGAAAGACCAGACGGCCCTTACGGAGGCTTATAAGGTGTTGCGCTCAGATATCTATCTCGTCATAGAAGCAGCACTTACTAAAATAGATAAAAAAATAACAGAATTTCAAAAACAGGCCCGGTTGGGGGTTCAGAAAGTCCGAGAAGACCACCAGGCGGCCCTTGCGGAGGCTTATCGGGTGTTGCACTCAGAGGACTCTGCATCACTTACTGAACTAGGTGAAAAAATAACAGAATTTCGGGAAGAGGCCAGGTTGGGTATTGAGGGAGTCCGAACGGGTATTGAGAAAGCCAGAGAAGACCACCATGCAGCCCTTACAGAGGCGTATGGGGTGTTGCGCTCAGAAGACTCTGTAGCACTTACTGAACTAGATGGAAAAATAACCGAAGTTTCCGAAAAACTGAAACGTGTTTGTAGAGCCACGAACAAAGCACTTGAGGAGACCTCTGAAAAAATTCGTGCTGAGGCCCATACCTCTATCGGGGGGCTTGCCGGATTGGTGGAAACATTGAAAACGCAAAAACGTGTCATCACAGTTTGGGCTGAGAAGCGGGGCCCCCTGAATGAGGGGCTCTATGAATATTCGTTCGGTTCCAAAGCGACCAATACATATGGGGGATACGCCATGACATCTCCAGGTACGCTTCTCCGAATGGCTGTCTGCTCGGTTAATGCTAATGGTAAACCTGTGGGCGCGGTCGTGATAAATCTTGTAGTGGATGGGGAAGAACGGGGGGTTGGAATCAATAAACTCGCTGGAGATATTTCATCGGTGGTTTTGTTCGCCGGTAACGATACAATTGGACTTTCAGAAGGTAGTGTTATTAACTTTGTTACGAAAATCGCTGACCCCGCGAGTTCTTCCACTATTGTTACATTGTTAATTGAACTTAATTTGTAAAATACTAATATATTGAAAATCATGAACGAATCACCGTATCCAATTCTCAATACCACTCCATCAACACTGTATCCAATTGTCAATACCACTCCATCAACACTGTATCCAATTAACGAAAGAAGTTAAGATTTTAGGTTGAATAATATCGTCGCTATGCAGGATATTTTAGTTAGAGAATGTGCAAATAGAAAAAGACATGCTAAAAAATATAAGCGCGCGGCGAACATAGCTGAAGCATCTAGTACGCTTCTGGCAAGTTTATCTGTAATGAGTTGTGCGGGGACTGCTGCAACGCTATCTACAATTGTAACGGTTCCACTTGCAGGGGTTTTGAGTGGAATTACCGTTTTATCTGGAATACTTTGTATGGTAATTAGGGCGGCGGGTGGAAAACTCGAGAAAAAAGTAGAAAAAATGATAGAATATCCGTTCTCGCTAGGTCTAAGAAAAATAGCATCGACGTTATGGTGTCCAAAGCATTGGCAGGTAAGAAAATATCAAATTTAGAGTTTGAATCCGTGGTGGAAGAAATGGGGAGATATGAAGAATTAAAAAATTATATTAGAATCAAAGCGCACGCCACCATGCCAAAAATTGAGTGTACTGATTGGGATAAATTTAGGGTAAAACTTGGAAATAAAGTCGGAGGAAATGTTACAGCACCACCTTCCTGAAATTGTGATATTATCGAACTCGCGCCGGAAAAACCTAATTTTGTTGGTGGAAATAGTTGTGTTTTGTTTTTTTTTCTTATATTAATTTTTATGTAATAATAGGGGGTGTTCAGCTTTAAATTATTAAAAAAATTTGCAAAATTAATTATAAAATTAACAAAATAACGAACCATCCCATGTTTTCATTCGACAATAGGTATTAATACATAATTATAATTTGCACACCATTTGTATTTTGTATAGGAAACTGATGAGTATATATACGTTTGTTGACCTTACAACAATTGGTCTCATCTCGTGCATGCCATGTTGTTGATCCGGTATGACGTCCGTCTCGTCTGTTTAATGGTAGCAGTCTATAAATATGTGTGAATTTGGCGATGTAATTGCATAGCTCAAAGGTGCCGGCCTAACAGATTTCTGCCTAAGAGCTTGCACTTTCGGAAACCAAATTCACACATAGGCTCGCCTTACTTCGCTGGTTTCTCTTAATTCGTTTCGGAGAGGAATTGGCAATGGGGTTAAAGGCGACCCGTAAAACTAGACTGTGAGCCAACAGATGCGCGGGCTTAAGAAAGGTCCCAACACCCCAGTGGCTGGGTGCCGGCTAAGAAATCTGCCCAGTCGTTGGGGGTGTTGTGCACAAGTGGAGCCGTTTGCTATTTTTCGTTCAATATATCTTTGTAAGCGATATCGTAGAAATGTATATTCGTAAACGAATCGTTGGGTTTTAACAATTTTATATAATACTCCCTAGTTTTATATCCGATACGCATTATTTGTCTTAATGTTTGTATTTGCCTCTTGTATAGTTCACATAATTGCCGGTATAATATTGTAAATGCAGCGTTTTTATCGTAGCGTAATAAATTACGCTGATATTTCATGTATTCGATATCGCCTAGTGTTTTCATTTTATAGAATGTATATATAGGACTATAACCCCCGTATTCTTCGTAAACTTCTTCAACACAACCATTATAAGCTTTCAATTCCCATTGTATTTTATTATCCATTTTCTCTAATAATAGTGTGTTTCTGTTCAATATAATTTTGACTCCCTCTTTTCAAAAATTCATAAATTTGCTGTCGGGAGCCAATTTCCTTGTTAACCAATTTTTGATTTTTCGGGGGTGGTGGGGGTAGTATAGAGGGTTATAAATGATATCACCGTAGGTGGTATCATTTTGACTCCCTATATACTACTTATACCCATATGTAACAAGGTGAGCTGATTATCATTAAGTAATGTCTTAGTGAGTGGGTTCTGCCGCTCAACAAACTCGATTAGGTATGTTTACTCGTTTCTTTAGCGTAAGGACCCAATCACTCGTGCATTATTTCAAGATAAAGTTCTCTAGCTCACCTGATTATAAAATAAACGATTTGTAGTTTGTTTTAAAGGACTCTGAATCCCAATCAACAAGTTTAATTAAAAAAAATCAAAAACAAAATCCGAGATTGTATTTTGTTATCGCCAATTGTTTATTTTTCTCGCCAATTGCGAAAGTGGCGATCGCCAGCTGCCACGCCAGACAATCTCTTCCATCCAATCCCCACACAACGCTCATCCCCACACAACCCTCCAAGAAAATGTTTAGGGATTGAGGACAATTTTCTGTTAGTATGTCTCTGACCTCATGAATGTATGCAACAATATAACACGTGCAAGTATTCGGCGGTGAAGCCTCCATGCAGGCCCTCATCCATGTCAATGTTCCATGAAAGAACTCTGATATCATGTGAACTTATGGAGGAAGGGTTGCAATCTTTGTTAATAATTTCCATTTGTTCAATGAAGTCGTTTATCATGTTTATGGTAACTTGTTTTATACTTTTCTTCTTATGGGCACGGCACGAAAACCGGTAACTCACCTGGTACATGTTTAGCGGTCACTAGTCCTCGAATAAACCCAGAATAATGTTGTTATTTGCACAGCATCATGTAGTCGGTGAATAACTAGAGCTGCATAGACAACCAGGTGACGAGTGTTCGATAAAGGCAGGATATATTTGCTACTTGCACATGTAGCTTGTATTGGGTCCAACTCGATTTGGCAATCATCGACACTTACTTAAGTTTGAAACACATAACTAATGCCATAAACATTACTTTGATTTTCAGACACTGGGTTTGTGGAATGTGACGCGAGAGGGCGGGTCTTTTTAATATGTTTTTTTTGTTTGAGATGTTCGTCTCTGATTTGTTCAAGTCGCCAGATGCATATAGTTCTATCAAGTTACCTATCAATAACCTATTTCAGATGTGAAGAATCCAATTATTTTCATCAGACACAATTGGAGTTAACATATTGATCATGTGGCAAATTTACAATACAACTTATTTATCCATTACGATAAAATGCTCTACGCGTCGATATCTGAGAACCAGAGTAGTTTTTTATGGCCTTAGTTAACTGTATTGCCGGTGTCTTCGGGTAGTGTTTTTGTTTTATCCTTCATGTTTGTCAAGCTATGGTGCTGACATAGTATAGCCAACTTCGTGTTTCACCGGCGCCATGCATATACATGGCAAATGTCTCCGTGTGAAACTGTCGATGTACTGACCGTACAGACATTGTTTTGCTCCACAGGCTTCCGGAGTCTTTAAATACAGTCCTTTGGTGATTTTTTCTAAGTCATTTTTGACATACATGTATTTACAATTAAAGTGTGGAAACGAGTGGCCCATATTCGGAAAGATCATCAATCAATGATGTCATATCCAGTGACAGATTCAAAATTCATGCAGAAATGAGTCGTTTGGTCGTTCCTGCTTATATTAGCGAGAGATGGACCCTGACAAGTGCAACCGAGGCTTAAGACAACATTTATACACATGATTATCACGTTTAGTTCATGATTTTTGATATTTTTAAACTGGAAAACAGTAAACATTGAAGCACTTACCTTTCACGTTTTTTCACGTCCGCCATTTACGGGTGTCTTAATTTACCGGCCCGTACAGCTTACAGTACAGTGTCTATTGCCCTATACTCCTGGCCCTGCTCATAACCCCGTATACATTTCATCCGCAAGAGATTTTGAAAATTGATTTGAGATATTGGAACATTTACCTTTAAAAATCACACAGGTGCTTTTTCGTAACCGGCTGCGAATGGCCGCCAGGGCTGTAAATCCATGATGGCCACCGGTAACCTATTTAAAATCTAATTTTTGAACCATACACTGTAGAAGTAAGTGGAATGCCTCGTGTTATAGGGTTTTGGACGTGGGAAATTCATTTGTGGCATCTTCTTCGTGATTGGAGGTCACAATCACATGCTAAGGTCAATGTCAAGGTCGAACATCACAAAAAAACGGATGATTTCAAATTATGTTATTGTACAACTTCTCATTCGGCTCACTATATCGTAGACTGACGAATTGTTCACTTATGAAATTGAACACACAATCCGAAAATTAGGAAAGACTACAGTCAAACCTGTGGTAAAGGCAGGCCTTTATTAATTTGCGCCGATATGAGCATATGACTTAAGCAGCCACTGTTCTAGGTCCGCGGCCGTATATTTACTATGTATATAAGTGTCTCCTGTTCAGCAGCCATCCGACTTAAAATGCCAATTTTGTTGCATCATGTTGTGGATGTTTTCGACATGTTTAACGTTAGCTACATAGTAGTGCCAAGTAATACCTGCATATATGCCATATTCCATATAATTATGACGAAACGTGAACGTTATACGAGTCAGCTATCCGTCCTGACGAAAGTGGAAATGAGTTATCTGGGTATATGTTTATTTATTTGCACAGATCGGCTCAACGACCTTCTTGTGGCAGTAGATCACACACATAACATCTGCTGCTTTGCAGAAATAGCGCTTTGAGTTGCATTTTCCACACATGGTTAGGATCTTGGCGGGGATCGGTTTTAGCGACTTAAGTGGCAGTAGGGTTCCGTTTTGGTTGATCCAACCATAATCAATGGGGTCAAGTTGAATGGCATCAGCTATTAAGGTAAGGCATTGCGGATCACATAAAATAACCTCATCAAATGTCCTCGGATGATGCTGGATGTGGGTGGTAGTCCCTCAAACCCTACCACTGAATGCCTGTGGACTGTTCCACCTGATGTAGCTCCTCTACAGTGCACGGCATAACTCGTCTCCTAGTTTCATGTGCATGACATGAAGCGGAATCATCCGTCGCTTCTCTCCAGTCCCGTACTGAACCCAACGCTCTTGCAAACCATCCTCTTTGAACACACTAATGTAGCGCAGAAGCAGAATTACAATATCTGTGTCATTAGACACTACAATAGCTATCTCGCAGCACCTTCCGACTGCCCATTGCACGTGATATATTATGCGACAGTCTGACAGATCACTCGCAGGTGATCCAGCCAGCTTCAGTCTCGTATATATTAACTCTTCATTGATCACCATCCCACTCAGAACCACGTCCTGTATATCCCGTTCCGTCATATCCCGCGTCAGTAGCTGAAGGTTCTGTTTGTCATAGATGCACAAAACTTGTACAGCTGGTGTGGAATAGGCACATACTCATCCACGACGGCCATATCAACATCGCTATCTTCAACAGCTCTACTGTTCCGCTCACCCTCCTTGATGCTCAATTCATTGTAGCTATCGAATACTATGTGAGTAATTTCCAGTGTTGGACAAACTGGACGGGCAGTCTTCAAATCTTTCGGATGACTCCACCAAAGTTTATAGATACAGACTGGAGATTGGGAAATTATTGTATTTTCGACATAAATTCAAGCAAAACGTGTGTTGCTTATGGGCTGTCTAGGGTGAATTTGTAATCATCTGAGGTAAGATTAGTTTCCAGCTCAGTGACCAATTGTGCTTTGTCATGCTTTGTTGTAATGTCGCTGACAAATAGTTGGCTAGATTGAGGAGGTCATGCCAATACATCTATTCTGGCGACATTCCACGCTGTGTAGCAATTTCTGCCTCCCTCTGTGCAGATGTGGTGTCCTGTGTGGACACGGTAGTCTTGGTTGGAACAGTATTGGTCTTCGTTGTACACTGTGAGTCAAAGGCAGGATGATTCACCTTAGATATGATGGGCTAAGTTTCTTAGACCTGACCACTTACCGCTCATTACGGTATGCTATGTCACCGTTCTCCAGCGCCTTCAGAAGTCTCGCCTTTACGATGTCATTGACAATGTGCTTTGTCACGATGTTGTAGAGTGGCATATTTGGCGCCAGAATAATGAAGGGGTTTTCCCGCGCCTTCACAAAGTCTAGCAATCGTGCCACATTTCGGTCGAATATCAAACCCTTTCGGCCACCGAGCTCATGCCGTATCGCAAGGATCTCATGAAATAGAAGTCCAAACTCGGCCACAACAAGAGCATCTCCAACGCTCCCAACAATTACATGTCCACCTGGACCCTGTGAGAACATGTTCTGTGACTGCTCCAGCTTCATATCCCCTGTCACAGCAGTAAATACCGCACCCGGTCGGCCCATCACAAAAAAAACTGACCCATACAGATACGGGGGTAGAGTGTGGGATAGGTGACCTCCAGAACCTGAATCCTCTCCAAGTACAATGATGCGTACCGCAGATAATTGATAGCATCAAACTCACGTAGGATCGATATCCCCATGAAGTATTCACTGTTCCGACATGCAATGGCCAGTTACTATCACAAAGGGTCACTCATGACTATATCAACAACAATGTGATACACACAATCATCAGAAACTATGGCCATATTATATTGATTCAACTGGCGCCGGGATGCCTGGAAATTGGTCAGTGCCTTACGGACAGTGGCATATTCTGTCACAGAAGAAGAGGATACTAGGAAGGAAACCAACTCTCATCAGTGGCATGTTTGCTGTCGTGACCAGTGCATGAATGCCACCCCAAGGAGGTAGCTCGCCAGGAGCAGCAGCTGAGTATGGGAGTCCACAGCGAATACGTGATATGAGGAATTGGCTCTCTACAGCTAGTTCATCTACAGCTTCCTCAGCATCAAATTTCATGTTCACGTCGATGTTTTCTACAAGCCTAACGTTGGGTGGTAAGGTATGTTTCACCACGGGTTTGTGGTGAGAGGGTACAATTTGGCAATGAAGTTTTTCTTTTGACGGACGCGAACATTTTGAGAGATTCGTGCATGATACGGAAGATTTTGACTTAGCTGGCGAAGTGGTCTCCTGGTAGAGCACCTGCGCTGTATAATGTTTACCTTGGATACCGGAAATGGAGGAATTATCTTTGAAATCATCATTGTCAAAGGCACCAAATGCCCAGCCATCATCAGGAAAATGGCTTGGAATGGGCACCCCAGTGACCTCTGATGACTATTGTGTAAGCACACATGACACACCGTGATAGCTTCACTTCACTGTAGCTGGCAGCGGTCCCTATACTCTGTTTAGTGTTGTGAGTATCTCCCTGCTGCGTGTCAGTATTCCCATACATACTGTCCTAGCATTGTGTGGAGTGGAGTTTTTCTTCGGCCGTGGTGAATATGGTTATATGTCATCTGGAATTGACAGTTAAGTTTTGAATGCCGATTTTTCATAGCCCATCTATCCTGTACATTGGCGTATTACATGTTAACAACGATTTCCTTAAAGGTAATCGGGATACGATACACTGTATATGGAGAGTGGCGCGAAAGATCAATACAGCAGAGTGAGCGAGATTATTTTGCTTTTTTGGTGATTTTCGACCTTGACCTTGACCTTAGTATGTGAAGTTGACCTCAAATCATGAATATGATGTTAACAATGGATTCCCCAGACCCTAAAACCTATAAAACGATGTATTTCACATATTTATATGGTGTGTGGTTTATTATTTACATTTTCAATATGTCTATCGGCGGCCATCTTGGACTTACACCCCTGGCGGCCATTCGCAGCCGGTTTCAAAAAAGCACCTGTGTGATTTCTATAAAGGTGAATGGTCCAATAACTCAAATCAAGTTTCAAAATATCTTGCGGATGAGTTGTATACGGTCTTTTAAGCAGGGCCTGGACTACTAGCCGATTTTACCAAAACTGTTAAGCATACTTATCTCGCTAAGTATTCTTTGCGGGAGTAATCTTTTATTTTTCACGAAATGCATTATTCATATACATAATGCATTATTCACTAACGACTGCATATATTTGATGATTAAAAGTATGCAGAATTATTATACTGTAGATATCCCTCAAATTGTACTTAGCAAGATAAGTATATTTTAAAATGTTGGTGGAATTTGATTTGGGCCAGCCGCGGCAGAAATCCAACAACCAGCTGGCACAGTGGGCTAGCAGAATTGTTGATTAGTTATTTCTTTGTTATCAAATCTGAAACAAATGCTGAATATCATTATTTTGTGCCAGGAAAATATCGTTCGGGCCGGCAGTTTACTGTGGACGACCCGATACACTATTGCCCAGAGGCTTAAGGCCGAAGAAAATAGTGCATCGGGTCGTCCACAGCACCGAGGGGCACTACTCAATGTGTAAATAGCGTATGTGACACAATGAACGTAACTTGGCGTGCGATGCGTCAATTGACCAATCTAAATTATGTTGAATTTTATGACGTAATCTTCGACAAAAATCATGACGTCATGATTTTCAGGGGTGAAATAGATTTGACTATTGACAGGACACGCGGAACTATTGCCCAGGTACGTGAAAATCCAGGGAATTAGTCAAAACTACCGAATATCAACTTATATAGGGAGTTGGGTAATAAACAGAAATAAAGCAGACAGACCTTGGATTCGTGGAACATAATGACAGCTATGATAATACCACACAATAAGCACAAGTCAATAGGATGATAATGGTAATAGTAACGAGGCACTTGGAGAGAAAGAGGAAGAGCTATATTCGTCAATATCAGTGGCTGTGGATAATAATATATGACTGTCTATTACTGTATTTTATGTGGAACGGAGCATACACCATCAGGAATTAAACTCAAATTTATTTTAAACACGCGGGAATTAGACTTAGAATTAGTTTTTGAACTGTGCATATATCGGCGCATGTTTGGCGATCTAAGGATCAGGGATTAGTTCGCTGTCTAACAATTCCCCGTATACAGTGGAACCTCTCTAAGCCGGACACCAAGAAAACACCTGTAATCTTATTTGATAAATTCCTTGGCCATTTATCTCAGGTGATAATGCTTGCTCTTGATCGCAGAGCACACATATATGGCGCAGAATGATCAAATGTCTGATTTACAATGAAACCTCTCTAAGCCGGAAACCATGGGGACCTCCCAGGGTGTACGGTTTAGAGAGGTTTCACTGTATAGTCGGTATATTATATCCTCATTTGTCTCGCTGTTTATGGACTCCATGAGGGAGTGTGTTCACCTTTTCCCACAAACCCCCTCACTTGTCATTTGTGGCTGCGACTGGAGAAATGGCGCGTATTGAATCGGTTGCCAATCTGATAGTAGTTTCTGGTCAGCTGGTCAGATAGCTGGCACATGTAGCCTGACAACGACCTATATTGCTTGCGAGTAGCTTGACGGAGCTTTCATTGATGACATGGCGAATAGTGCAGATTATGATCAGACTGTGTGGATGCACAGGGTGATCTGGATCTTCACTGGTCACAATATACATATATCCCATCGATATGGACGATATACTTTCGGTTCACCCCTCTCTACATTTATCAATGTTAAATATTATATTGAACACGGGAGCACACACGGTCGGTATTACTTTTGTAGCAAACTCATCTCGGGATGGATTGGTTTATAAAATGTGACAGTTAACTGAATCAGTTAATGGAATAACTTATTCTAATTGCCGCTACATTTACACCATAACTATGAAGACATGTCGACGAAGACTTGCGTCATGGATGTGTGTACTTTGTGTTGTATATATAGGTGAGTTACGTACGGAGCCCCGCAGTGGACATGGATTACGAAATAACAATTCGTTCCCTCAATATAACAATTCGTTCCCACGAATTAACAATTCGTTCCCTCAATTTAACAATTCGTTCCCTCAAATTAAGAATTTGTTTCCACGATATAACAATTCGTTCTCACAATTTAACAATTCGTTCCCACGAAGTAACAATTTGTTCCCACGATATAACAATTCGTTCCCTCGAATGAACAATTTGATCCCGCGATATAATAATTCGTTCCCTGGTATTAACAATTCGTTCCCACGATATAACAATTCATTCCCACGAATTAAAAATTCGTTCCCGTGGGAACGAATTGTTAAATTGAGGGAACGAATTGTTAATACCAGGGAACGAATTCCACGTCCCCTGCGGGGCTCCGTATAATGGAATAGCATGGATGTGTGTATTTTGTGTTGTATATATAGGTGAGTTACTTACGGAGCCCCGCAGGGGACATGGATTACTAAATAGCAATTCGTTCCATCAATTTAACAATTCGTTTCCATGAAATAACAATTCGTTCCCACGGGAACGAATTATTAATTCGTGGGAACGAATTGTTATATTGTGGGAACGAATTGTCAATTCGAGGGAACGATTTGTTAAATTCGAGGGAACGAATTGTTAAATCCTGGAAACGAATTGTTATATCATGGGAACGAATTGTTATTTCGTGGGAACGAATTGTTATTTCGTAGGAACGAATAAATGAAAAATATCCATGTTCCATGCGGGGCTCCGTAAGTTACGCAACTTCACAAGTCAGGATTTTTGTTGATTACGCTTTGCCTAGTAGCTCCAAATTATGACGGCAAATGGGACGTTTTACTATATAAGTATTATATAGTCGTTGTGTACAGTACAAGCACATGAAAAGTGTAATATCGTAATACCTTTTTTTTACCGCCACTTTTCGCCGATATTAATTTAAAAAATATTCATTTTTCCTTAAATGACGGCGAAATTTGACACAAAATTCGGAGCACATGCGCAAATGTGCTCCGAATTTTGTGTCAAATTTGCGCATGAGCTCAAATTTGCGCATGTGCTCCGAATTTTGTGTCAAATTTGCGCATGTGCTCCGATATTTTGTGTGAAATTTCACATGAGCTCCGATATTTTATTGTCAAATATGACCGACTTTCAAAATTGTATTTTCGAAATACGACGATATAACAAGTGTCGGGTTGGTTTATCAAACTATCGAATGGTACCACAGGTTCTTGAAGAACGGTTTCATATTTCGGTGTTTTATGGATTATTTCGGTATATCTGGTGTTTCACTGATGGAATGGCGAACAGTGCAGATCCTGATCAGACATACTGATCTGGATCTACACTTGTTGCAAAACCGATAAGCCCCCAGTTCTCCATTTAGAACCACACATGACTTTACAGTAGCTGTTGCCGGAATGTAATGAATTTTCTCATGAAACATTTCCAGTATCTGTTTGCATACACAGGTTCTTGAAGAACGGTTCATATTTCGGTGTTTTATGGGTTATATGGTGGTTTTGGTATATCTGGTGGTTTGTGTGCTGTGTTACAAACATAAAAGTTACGTCATCTCTCGCGAGTTAGTACACGTATAAGTACGCTAATTTACATTTTATTGAAAAATCTTTCATTCCTTTGTTCATTTGTGGGTATTTTGACAGCAAAAATGGGTCCGTAAGTTCGGAACGGTGAATGTGCAGATAATTGACGATTTATGTCGTGTGTAATAATTGACAAAACTATGTAAATAACACAAAACCAACGAAATCCACACAAATCTACACAAAAGTCACCAAAACACTCAAATGACACCAACATACTGACCATCTGTTCAAACACATGCGCTATCGAATGGAAGGCGTATGGAGTGTTCTATGTTTTGCTTCGAGTCACACTGCAGGTTGTCCAAAAAAAAACAAAACAAGAACATACTGGGAGATCGTAGCTAGCTATCTCCCGTTTCATTTACTTATAGAAATCCGGTCCAAATTGTGTATTCATTAAAATATTAGGTTTTATACAACACCACTATGCAGGTCGTTTGAGCAAAAGAGACAGACGTCATGTAACAGCGACGTCAAGCGACGTCAAAACGACGTTACAGTATATACCGTTATACATAGAGTATACGCCAACATTTACAATAGTTTGCATGTTGACATAATCAAACTAGAAACATGTTTGGCATTGAATAATGAATACTCACAGTGTGTGTGTAGTTTTAAACAAAAAACATGCATTTAATACTTCTTAGACGCCTAAATGTTTATCAATCCTATTTTATTAGGATATCATGTGTAGAAATCCAACATGGCCGCCACTTTACATGAATTATATGAACAATTTAAGTATTTACACCACACGTAGATCATCAGTGAAACTAACACAGTCCCAAGTTGTTTAACATATTGGTATTCATAATAATACGTAACAGAAAATAACATCTGTGGTATAAACGGGTTATATTGCAGAAGCAATAGGGACGACCTTATGCTTAAAAGCAAACTACTTTCGAGACCTACCATAGACAAGGTTTCCCGCCATATATCACAATCATGGATGAATTGGATAACAAGAGATAGCAGCAATTATACAACATTGTCTACTTAGACTGTGATACCTTGAGCTACGGTGCCTCGGCTGTGTGTTGGGTTGCTACATGTACCTATGGACCATCCCATATAACAGAATATGTAACTGTTTTTCAATCTTTAAAGTATAGTATGTTGACGGGCCAACCCCTCCCAGTCTCCATTCCAGTATTTCGCGATGAAGACATATCCAGTTGTCATACTCATGGTGGTCGAAAGTCATTACCATGTTGACCTTGGGTCGTAGCTCAAACCGTATGAACGTTAAATAGATTGTGATACGGTGGCACGTGCAGCAGTATTTTGTAAATGTTTGTGCAGGAAAGACAATGATATGACAAAGGTATCATTAAGTGAGGTGCTTGCCAACTCAGGTTAGATTCAAGAACTGTGCCATCCCTATATGTCATGTGAACACGTCTCTGTTTAAACTGTGTCAGTTATATATAATGCTGACCTTGCCGTAGGAAACAATCCGAGTTGAACTTTAGTGGAGTCCGACTGTGAAGCAGTTGTTATACTGGAATGTACATCAATGATCTGGGGTCTGTTTCACTAAACTTCGTATGGCTAAATGTTCGTAACTGCAAAGCTAAAGTTTGCAACAAAGTTTGTAATAACAACCGATTTTGAGACATGTGTTGTGGATTCGTTCAGATTTAATGACCGCTATGTGTATTCAGTAACTGGTAGCATTAGTGAACACCATTAATGTGTTAAGTAACATTACAGAAATCTTCCTACGAACATATGTATCGTACGATGTTTAGTGAAACGGGCCCCAGGATATTTACAGATCAGTCTTACTTTGGTAAGCCACTGGTTTTGGCGCTCTTTGTATCAAATGACATACATTGATCAACATGTCAAGTACTGGAAAAGGATTTGGGCATCGACAAGTAATAAAATAAACGTGATAGCCACTGAATATGACGCTGGGCTTCCCATCATTCTCAGTAGCAGCTGTATAAATGATTCAGAAGTTCCAGCACAGTTAATATGCTCTGAATGACCAATGGAGAAATTAGCACAGATTGAAAATATTGATGCACTGGAATGTCGGATTGAAGAGAAGACAATTAATTCTTGATGTTTGTGGCCCACGTCATAACGTGCATGGGAGATGGACATATCCTTCCACAAGATACCGGTTATATTGAATGATACGGACACAGCAGTAAGTCATCATTCATCGAGGCGTGGCAACAGCAATGTTTGAATCAGCTATGGGTGAGTTTGCTTCTGATAAGGACTAACAACAACTTCCACTGCATATTTTTGCAGATGGATGGGTGAAGTGGAACATGCAAACTTGGGAAATATCTCGTTACCTTTTCCAAGTCTAATGCATTCGCGCGATCGGTTATGAATGATGTGGAGGAAACGTCGCTCATGTGTGGACCATGGCCGGATGCAGAACCTGTCAAACATTTGTTCAGACCAATCTTGATAATTATGTCAAGGATGCTCCACCAACATCAAACACACATGCCACCCACATAAAGTGTCATTCAAACTCATAGTCAAAGATGGTTTTGCTATACGCAATGTACATGTAATACCTTCCACAATGACGCCATCAGTAGCATCGTGCCATAGTGGCAAATCGACGTGTTGGATAGATAAATAGAGAATAGTAGGTTAGTGCCGTGAAAGGGAAAAAATATCTGACAAGGCTCAGGAAACGGGATGGGCGAGGCTCTGCCGAGCACATCCCGTTTCCGTGCCGCGCCAGATATTTGTTCTCATTCACGGCACTAACCTACTATTCTATTTATCCCGTCAACACCTACAAATGGCTGTAAAATGCAAAAATATAACCCCAGCCACCGCACATATTCATACGCAGTGATGAGGTCGTATTGACAGGATACCAAAAGGGTTTCACGGCACCGTGTTTCACGGCACATACGCACTGTGTTGACGGGTTAACGTAAGAATAAATAGCAAGCAGGGTCCGGTTGCTCAAAACCTCTGTTAGCTTAACAGACTGTTAAATCCTTAGCAATGCTAAGGATTTAACATTCTGTTAAGCTAACAGATGCTTTGAGCAACCGGGCTCAGGCTAATTCTGTAAATATATTGACAAATGTTACACTAAATATTACACCATATGTAGCTATGTTACATGCCACCCAGTGATTTACCGTGATTCTGGAGCGATTTCCTTGAAGGAAATATTTCCTTCTAGACGTTCGCGGTACGTAAATGATGTCACGTGTTGACGTCATTTCCGGCGAAGAAACAATTCACACGCTATTTTTTACAACGTTATCAGCTGGTCTAAGAGCAAATTTCACATTTTTCGAAGAGTAATTAATATACAATTTATTCCACTACTGCATTTATTTTGAAATACCGGATTTATTTCCCGTGACATCTGCAAATCGTTTCTTTATCGCCATTTCCAGATGTCTCGTGAAATAAATCCTGTATTTCAAAATGGTAGTTGAATAAACTATATGTAACCGTCGCTTCTAACAATAACTAATATACACGGTAATGCCAGTATATAATACTGCATCCCATGGGTGACAATCGTAATTGGTAACTCAAGGAACATTAGTTTCCGAGGTCAACAATATCCACTGTCACCTGAGCATGGATGCAACATTTATTTATGTTATAAATATTAAACGGGACAAATCGTATGTCTGATCTATTCCATGATTGTTGACATTTTCTGCAGACATGATGCATCAAAGGCTTTCTGCCTTCACGTGGTACTAACAACAACAACAAGTACCGATTCAAAGTACGTATTCTTTCATAGTGTCCTTATTACGTAACGGATTTTGATGAAATATGGCGCATCAAACGCGTCTTGTTAAGCTGCATTTGGTGGTCTCTGTATTTTCGCCGAAACTTCTGTCGTTTTTGCGAAGAATCGATTTCCGTGTCTCCGACACGGAAATCGATTCTTCGCAAAAACGACTAAAATCTGTGCCAAACTCCACAGACCACCAAATGCAGCTCATGAAGACGCGTTTGCTGCGCCATATGTCCTCAAAATCCGTTGCATATTAAAAGAAAATATAAAATAATACTTACTTTGGAGTGGGTGACGTTGTTGTTGTTGTAATCACGTGATCATGCACCTTGACTGCGCAACGACTCAGCGCATCAGATATTACGTTGTGGACCGGCGACAGTACAGTTTGGGATGGGGAGACATTGTGATATATGTAAAGCAGTGAAATAACTACTTCAAGGGATCTTTATACAGTGCAATTGCCGCGAGGTTTAAGAATATATCTGAAAAGCGGGCACTCGTAATGTTTAGAACTGGTGGGATAGAGACACAATTCCTATAAATAACAGTTTGCGCCTACTGAGTGGGCATGTACCTTTAAGATTATGATCAAATTTCGCATGTTGCTTTGGCGGCCATCTTGCATGTTAGTATTTAGGCAACACCAAAGTTATATTTGATAATGATATTCAATACAACGTGCATAATAACAACATTAGTGTCATTAAAATATTATTTTACAATGTTATGTTTAAATAGGATATGCATTTCACGTTCGCTGACTGCCATTTGGTCACCAAATATCCATGGCCAGTTTTTCAAATTTCCACCTAGTATATTGTTTAAGTCATACGTATCAGTTACTCAAAATTAACATTCAAAGTATCTCAAGTAGTGTATGTATACGGGTCTTTAGGACAGGGCCAGGACTAAATAGAACATATTACGTTTTCACCTGATATTGACGAAATATATACATTGTATGTGTCGACACCAATATATGTAGTCGGATTCCATATTTCTATTTTTCGCTTTTTTATTTGATACACGATCTCTCAAAACCAGTCTTGATACATAGAGACTACCAGGCTAGTGTCTTTTGATATCAAGTTTATCAGGCAAGGCTAGGAAACGTGTAGGAATTCCTACCGTTTCGGAAACGAGCCTGATAAACTTGATATCAAAAGATACTAGCCTGGGCCCGGTTGCTCAAAACCTATGTTAGCTTAACAGACTGTTAAATCCTTAACGGCGTTAAGGATTTAACAGTCTGTTAAGCTAACAGAGGTTTTGAGCAACTGGGCCCAGGTATTCTATTTACCAGGTAACGTGTTATGCTCTAAAATGACCACAGATGACGTCGTTATCAACACAAAAGACAGAACGCGGACTTGTTTACGTTGAGTCATTACACTGACCTCATTCGGTAATGACCAAGCCGACCAATGGAAAGTCAGTTGTAACCCGGATTTTTGGCAGGTGGGAGCACGCGATGGGTAATTTAACGATCGGGGTTCATCCTTACCGGAATCCCGACTGGAGACCTGGTTTGGCCCTCACATACGTCTTTGGCATTTTGTATGTGACAGTTAAATCTGGTTAAACCCCTTATGTGAGTATTACGATACTCGTAATCCTATTTTAGGGAAGGGGCCAAGTGACTTGGTGTGGTATGGACCTGGCACCAGGTCAGGTTATTCTAATTTCAGGGCTGAATATATTTGTTCTCGATGTAAATATTCCGTTCTGATTTTGGGATTTTCCCCCCAATGCAGCAGGTTAAAATTGGATCGAACCCGTTTGCCCGGTCTTACATGGCCTTAACTGTTGATAGGCTGTTAAACACTAATAAACAAACAAACAGTATGTATTCGGTCAATACAGCGCAGTTTACCTGAAAAGTGGCATAATGGCAAACATGACTGAATGGCAAACCGAGAAGACCCTGATCAGACTGTGCGCATGCGCAGGTTGACCTGGATCTATACTGATCACAATGACAATACGCACGCATTTGTCAGAACTAGTCAGTGTTGATGATAACGAAAATATCATGATTGATATGTACATGTATATGAAAATAGCCTATACTACACAAAAATGCATATATACTTATAATGAACAGTATATTATATGTTGATAGCCCATATCTATATACATAGTTATACTGATTGGTATTTTACATGCATATAGCCTACATCTAAATACATAAATTACACATATTTATATATGCTCCATGCTCTCGTATTTGCTCCATTATCGCATAGTCTTTGACATTGTTTGCCGATATTGATATCGAAAATGTTTTCCACAAATGTCATCGAGAATTGACAGATAAGCTCTGAATTTCGTTTCAACTTGCAACATCATTTACGGAAACTTTTGTACCGTAGAACCCCTCTAAACCGTGAAGGAATTTGTTTGCTGTCACTGACATTAATGTCTGATGTTAATGTATATTCATGATTGCAAAGCACGAAGGAATGTATTGGGGCGCTCATATTCAAGAAATACAGTGTAACCTGTCTAAACCGGACACCATGGGAGTCCCCCAGGGTGTCAGGTTTAGAGAGGTTCGATGCATTTCCTCGAAGTCGATATCGGCGAAAAAACGTCGATGCGATAAGTGGGATAATTCCAGAGCCAGACTTATACCACAGGCGTTTGAACATATGGTCAGTATGTTGGTTACATAGCTTTGTGCAACTACTAGTGTTAAATTATTACACACGACATAAATCGTCAATTATCTACACATTCACCGTTTCGAAGTTTCGGACCCCTTTTATATTGTCAAAACACCCACAAAGGAACATGTAAATTACCATACTTATACGTGTACTAACTCGCGGGATGTGACACAAATTGTATGTTATTAACGATGCACCCAAACCACCAAATATACCGCAATAACCAATAAAACACGGAGACATGGACATGTGGCTCATACTACACAATACAATGATATTTAGATGCGGAAAAGCGCAAATAACTAATTTGTAGGCCTACAGTATTTATATATTCGATATCATGTCACCCCCGCCCGAAGGTGTGGCGGACATGTATGCGCAATTAGACAGCCACAAGGGCAGGAATAAATGACGATATTAATCTGCTCATCTGCCCGAACTGTATTTTCTATGATAAAAACACACAATCGGGAATAATTGATAGGTGAATACATATTGTTGTAGGATATACACGTTTGATTTCATTGAATTTGTCGTTTCTTTTCAGTTTACATCGCACTACAATTCCGATTCATGTTTCGTGGAAAACAGACTCGATTAAATGTCGGTGCATCGCAGAGACCAAACGGTAAATACCAAATTTCCGGCTGAGAAATGTACCTTACGACGTGAATGGCATGCCTTGCCCCAGTAGCCGATTTCACCAAAATTGCTAAGCATAATTATCTAGCTAAGTATGCTTTGAGTGAGTAATCATTTAATTTTCCCGAAATGCATTAGTTCATTTTATTTCCCGAATAGCAAACTATAATCTACGGAGCCCCATAGGGGACATGGATTTTTTTTTATTAATTCGTTCCCACGAAATAACAATTCGTTCCCTCAATTTAACAATTAGTTCCCCCGATATAACAATTCGTTCCCACGAAATAACAATTCGTTCCCACGAATTAACAATTAACAATTCGGTCCCACGAAATAACAATGCTGTTCCCACGAAATAGCAATTGTTATTTCGTGGGAACGAATTGCTAAATTCAGGAAACAAATTGTTATTTCGTGGGCACGACTTAACAAAAAAGAATTCTGCTCCCCTGCGGGGCTCCGTAATAATCAGGACAGTGTGGGTTGACACGGTTATTAGAAATGTTGGCTTTATGTTAACTGTTATTTTATGTTAACTGTTATTTGTTATTTTTTGTTAACTGTTATTTAGTGGTCCATTTTGTTCACTGCTATAGTGAAACCTCTCTACACCGGACACCCTGGGATAGATGTTGCACTGTCAATCATGCATTTGATTATTCTGAGCCATAGCTATGCGATCATGAACATAAATCATCCCCCGAGATAAATGACCAAGAAACTCATCAAAAATAAGATCACATTTGGTTTCTTGTGATCGGTTTAGAGAGGTTCCACTATATTTAAAAACATTATATTTTGTTAACATCCTCACACCATGTCCCCAGCCCTCCACCAAACGTTTAGACAAGGTGCATGGTCACGTGTTTATGACAACAACAACAGTGGCTGGAAGTGAATCTTGCCCACTCTAAAGTTAGTATTATTTGATATTTTCCTTAATATGAAACGGATTTTTATGAAATATGGCGCAGCGAACGCGTCTTCATGAGCTGCATTTTGGTGGTCCAGGGAGTTCGGCACAGACTTATGTCGTTTTTTTGAAGAATCGGTAGACACGGAAATCGATTCTTCACAAAAACGACAGATGTTTTGGGCGAAACAACAGAGACCATCAAATGCAGCTGAACAAGAAGCGTTTGATGCGCCATATTTCCTCAAAATCCGTTATATAATAAGTACAATATAAAATAATACGTACTTTGAATCAGATGGATTCTGGAAGTTTCAGTACTAGTTGTTGTTGTTAGTACCACGTGAGCATACACCTTGTTTTCCTATGCAATTTCAGATGTTTCCAAATTGGGCATAAAGGAAACAACGGTTGGGAGTATTATACGGAAAGAACAAGAACCAACGACAAAGTTCCACGTTATCGTCAACTCGTATATGCGATCCGGTTCTAGTTTCATTGGTAGGCTGTTTGGATTTCATCCGGAAGCTTTTTACTTCTATGAACCATTATGGCGCTTCACCATTTGGGATTTCTTCAAGGGCGAGTCATCCCAATGTCATTCTACGACTTGTTCCTGCAGGTATGTTGTTGTTACAGTAGTAAATCCCCAGAGCTCCAGATAAGGTGCGTATTGGCGTATTTTACGCACTTATGTTAGCAGAATATGGATTGATTATCAAAAGTGGCAGTGCAAAATACTCACAGCAATGTGAAAATAAAATATTTTTCAAAATGAGCAGTGAAAATACTGTAATAAAGTTGAACGTGTACTTAGTTTAGCTGCAAAAAGCAAAGTTTGCTTTTTGCAGCTGAAATAAGTGAATTTTTAAATTTGTATTATTTATTATCATATTTTCCTATGTAATAGGGAAACAAATGAATATTATAGGAATGAATGGCATTTTTGTGGAATTTATCGGGGTATAAACTTGGAAAAGTCGCGGGAATACTGGACGAAGGCCGAAAGGCCTCGTCCAGTATTCCCGCGACTTTTCCAAGTTTATATCCCCGATAAATTCCGCAAAAAGGCCATTCATTCCTAATAATTCCAGCATTTGAAATAAAGGGTACAACTACAACATAAATGATTCACAATATCAAAGTATGTGCCCATATATTTCACTTCTGTTCAGGCCAGGCTTCACCCTTGCCGCAGTGCTGCGCGTTCTCGACGAATTGTACAAATGCGATTTCTCCAAGTTCAAGTCTGTAATAGCGAAAGAGACTCCGTTCTATTCAGGTAAATTTACAGGTTACATTCCAGTAAATCGAGTGTGGCCCTTAGTGTGTGAAAGTAGTACATAAGGAAGAAATAGGTTGTCCGATTTGCACAATCGGTAACGAGCACGCTTCTCACCAAGTCAACCCCGGGCTCGATCCTCGGCAGGGGCAGGATGTGAGGTGGTATGGTGGTCGGCAGATCGGAGAAGTGGGTTTCCTCCGGATACTCCGATTTCCTCCCACATTAATGACCGCCCTTATCCCTTCATATGTGCCAACGAAAGCAGTATAAGTGTTATCGCGCTTGTTTGTATTCGTTGTAAAATAAATAAAGTTTAAACTTTTTTCTTTTGAAGAAATAGTGTGAAGCATTTTGCTTGCGTTGAGCTAACCGTGTGTATTTTACTGGTGAAATTCGGCTTGGAATTATTAGAAGTACATATACATTTACTCCTGCAACAAAAATATTGAGTGAATGTTCTTTTTGCTGCCTGTCACATATTCATACGCCACATGACCCTATCATTCGTTGATCCTTGTATGTTTGTTTAATCAAGCATGCCTTCCGAGTCATAGGAATTTCTTACATGATAGTTATTACCTTGTTTTTCTCCTCATGTCTTACTGTCCACAAGGCAGTACATTATGAAAATGCTATTCTGATAGAAAGTATTCCATTCTATATGTATTTTTAATAATTCCGGTGACACAGGTTTCTGTAAATTATATAGTGTAAATAATTCCGGTGACACAGGTTTCTGTAAATTATATAGTGTAAATAATTCCGGTGACACAGGTTTCTGTAAATTATATAGTGTAAATAATTCCGGTGACACAGGTTTCTGGAAATCGTATTCCGCGATTAAAAAATATCAATGATCGATTGACATATAAAGTAAAAATATAGAAAATATGTGCTACAAATGCTTACAACACAATTTACTCATCCATAATAGTCATTGATTCGCGGCCTATTTGACCGCATTACCTATTGCGCGAGGGGGGGGGGGGTGTCAGAGCTCCAGATAATGTGCGTATTGGCTTATTTTACGCACTTGCTTTAGCATAATACGCATTCAGTTGCTTATCAAAAATGGCAGTACAAAATACTCACAGCAATGTGAAAATATGCATCGATTTTCATATTGAGAAGTGAAAATAATGTAATGAAGTTGAACATTTACTTAGTTGAGCTGCAAAAAGCAAACAGTTGCAGCTGAAATAAGTGAATTTTCAATGTTTGTATCATGTGTTCCCTATTTTAGAAGGAAGAAAATCAATCATACGTTTGTAAAAGTAAAAATACGCATTGAATTGAAATATTGGGGCATAATACTCTTTAGATACAAAACGTATCTGGAGCGGTTTGCGTAATGGAAAGACGTGTGTAATGCTTTACTGATTCCCTTTTTAAGGTAAATTGTGGAACAGATATACAGAGTGCATACATAACAAAGGTACCTACGGCGCCTGTCAAACACTGATGTCCAATACCTGCAAAAACTCCACTCATGTCGTCAGCAAAGTCATGAGACTGACGTTGGATAACTACGATGCGTTTCTAAATAAAACCCAATCCAACGTGAAGTTGATCCATCTATTTCGGGACCCACGTGCGACTATCAACTCACGATATACAACAGACTGGTATCCAATGAAATCCGAAAAAGACGGCGCGGAAAATGCCAAGTGTTTGTGTGACAGAATGCTGTATGATTATAAAACCGGGACAGACCTTCAGAAGAAATACCCAAATAATTTTAAATTCGTGATGTACGAGAATATAACAGCAGATATCAAGAAGGGTGTTGAATCTCTGTATAAAATCGCTGGGTTTAATTCTGTCACTGATCCCGAAACATATGACAACATTGTGAACTTCGGGTTTGAGACTGACCACGCATTGAGAGACAATTCTACGGACTATCTCAACTGGTGGCGGAAATCGATGTCCTGGAGGTTAGTGGAGAAGATAGACAAGGTGTGCGCCGAGACATACAAGGTGCTGGGGTATAGATCATTCCATTCAGAAAGTCAGTTTAGAAATCTCAGTGTATCAACTGTTTCCAATTATTCAATATTTTAAGGCGCTGTAAGAATAAATATGTGCAATAATTACTTCTATGTTGCTTTAAAATACCTTTAAAATGACAGTTTTGCACAAACAAAGGCGTTGCTGACGGACATACATGAAGAGTACAAGTAAGATACAATTGTTTTCCATTTATTATTTACTAACTTCACACAGCCTTTAAATTTGGGCTATATATAAGTATATACAATCGGTATCTTCTGTAAAAACATTGCATACCCATTATAATTTGGAACAGTGTATGCACAGACCTGTCCTTACATCTGCGAAGCTTAATTGGCGCCGGCAATTAGATTAGTCGAGGCAGTGAACGATATAAAGTTGTAAAGTCTAATAATATACAATTATTGTCTTTTGAGGAGGTGTACACGAGATTTACGGACCTGCGGAAAATTACATTCACCGAGGCCGAAGTCTGGAGGTGAATATCAATTCTGCGTTCAGGGAAGGGGGTCAATAAGTCAATAAGTGATAACTTACAGTCAGGGAACAAATTAACGACAGTATAACACATCCAGAGTATATTAATACCCATATTAATGCAAGTATTGAAAATACGACAAAAAACATTCTGACAAGTTTGGGCTTCCATACATTGAAAATTTTGTCAGCGGTTTCCCCAATGACGTCGTTTGTATGTTTTAATATAATCGATCCGGGGCCAACTATTTCATTCGCAAAACAGAAGTAAACATGGCGATGTCAAAGTAATGCAGAAACTTTAACAAAAATCCTGCTACAACATTGTTTTGTACCGACTTTGCATTTTCAGGCGCGACACCGCTTCCGTGGTGGAATTCCTGTATATCTGGAATCTGTATTTATACTTGCATTGATGATGTCTTGTAGTACCCTTTGTTCAGTACTTTCAGTACTTTGATTGATATCAAGTTTATCAGGCAAATGCGTAGAAAGAGAAATATGAGCATTACGGTAGCTGTCTCAAGGTGTATGATCACGTGGTTACAACAACAACAACGTCGCCCAATTCCAAAGTAAGTATTATTTGATAGTTTCCTTAATATGCAACGGAATTTGATGAAATATGGCGTAGCAAACGCGTCTTCATGAGCTGCATTTTGTGGTCAATGGAGTTCGGCACAGACTTATGTCGTTTTTGCGAAGAATCGATTTCCGTGTCGGTAGTCACGGAAATCGATTCTTCGCTAAAACGACAGCAGTTTGCACCACCAAATGCAGCTTAACAAAACGCGTTTGAAGCGCCATATCTCATTAAAATCCGTTACGTAATAAGACCACTATAAAAGAATACTTACTTTGGATCAGATGGATTCTGGAAGTTCCCGTATTTGTTGTTGTTGTTAGTACCACGTCATCATAAACCTTGTGTCTTATCCAATATTAAATAACGCATACTAGTACATTGTTGCGGTAAGCAAATAATTTATCCAAGCATGTTTTGCCTGTGCATTTATTGTATACATATGATAGTATGTAAGTATGTTTTGAAATGCTAAATTATGTAATATGATCAACACGGTGGCAAACGAAAGTACATTGTGATTGTTGGTGGCCGTTTTAGATTGATGTATGTCACAGGGCGGGAAAGATGTGCACCGACCCGGGGCTCGAACCCGGAACCTCTGGCTTACCGTACCATACCGACTGAGCCATTCAGACACGAATACACACCTTCTACCCATAGTGAGTTACGTATCGTGACATCCTTCCCCCAATCCTATATTTAATTAGTCTCTGAATTCCATATTTTGGGCAGTATTCATCAATCACGGTCCCATGTTGGGCGCCAAATGTCACAGGGCGAGCAAAATGTGCACCGGCCCCGGGGATCGAACCCGGGACCTCTGGTTTACCCTACCATCGCTCTAACCGACTGATCTAGCAAGAATACACATACAGACCGTGACCTGCTCCCCTGCAAAATTGAAATTGGTCCCCGTATTCGTGATTTGTATGGGACAGGGGCCCGTTTCACTAAACTTCATACGACTAAAATGTTCGTAAGTGCAAAATCATGATGGTCTGTAAATTTCACATTAACAATGTTTTCTTGTAAACATTTGCAGAGTATGCTCAATAAATGTAAAATCATCAATTTAAATTTGCAGACGATCCTAAATTTACACTTACGAACATTTTAATCGTACGAAGTTTAGTGAAACGACCCCTGCGATCTACATAGTGGTTGATCTCGGAGTTTATACCAATCACGGTGCCGCAATGGAGCGCTAAATGTCACATGTAAACATAATTAAATAGTTATTTTATTAGTATAAGCGTGTATTTCACTTCTAAAATATAATCCAATACGAATAAGCAAAGCATGGGCCAAATAAAATAAGATTTATGTATGCTTTAGTGTGGTGGGGTAAGGTAGTGGTGTATTGGATGAACATGTTCTAGTTCGATTGTATGTAAATCAGTATTAATAGGGGCGTAACAACTTTACACGAAGTCACATATGTTTGAACAGATTGTCATTATTTTAGTGTCATATGGGTATTTTGGTGGATTTTGGGTAGTTTTGGGTAGATTTAGTTGGTTTTAGGTAATTTACATAATTTTGTGCAACTACTAATGCTCAATCATTACACACGACAGAAATCGCCAATTATCTACACATTCACCGTTCCGAACTTTCGGGCCCCCTTTCGCGGGAGGTGACGTAAATTGTATATTGGAAACAATGCACCCAAACCACCATACATACCGAAATAATCCATAAAACACCGAAATATGAACCGTTATTCGAGAACCTCTGTTCGGAAATACTAGTTGCGAACAGTAACTCTTGCAATTCTCTCTCGTACCATCCGTAGCCAGAGCTATGCTACGGATGGTACGGGAGTATAGTACAAGAGTTATTGTTCACAAGTACGGAATTACTATAGATGCCTTTCTTAGTTTTGTTTGCACTTGTAACGCATAATTATTGTTTCTGGAAATCGTATTCCGCGATTAAAAAATATCAATGATCGCTTGACATATAAAGTAAAAATATAGAAAATATGTGCCACAAATGCTTACAACACAATTTACTCATCCATAATAGTCATTGATTCGCGGCCTATTTGACAGCATTACCTGTTGCGCGGGCACCCTAGCAAGCCCCCTACTTACGTAGGTAACTGGGGGAGTGGGGGGTGGGGGGGGGGGGGGGGGGGGGTGCTGGGGTGTCAGAGCTCCAGATAATGTGCGTATTGGCTTATTTTACGCACTTGCTTTAGTTTAGCATAATACGCATTCAGTTGCTTATCAAAAATGGGAGTACAAAATACTCACAGCAATGTGAAAATATGCATCGATTTTCATATTGAGAAGTGAAAATAATGTAATGAAGTTGAAAATTTACTTAGTTGAGCTGCAAAAAGCAAACAGTTGCAGCTGAAATAAGTGAATTTTTAATGTTTGTATCATGTGTTCCCTATTTTAGAAGGAAGAAAATCAATCATACGTTTGTAAAAGTAAAATACGCATTGAATTGAAATATTGGGGCATAATACTCTTTAGATACAAAACGTATCTGGAGCGGTTTGTCTGATTACAAAACCGGGACAGACCTTCAGAAGAAATACCCAAATAATTTTAAATTCGTGATGTATGAGAATATAACAGCAGATATCAAGAAGGGTGTTGAATCTCTGTATAAAATCGCTGAGGTTAGTGAAGATAGACAAGGTGTGCGCCGAGACATACAAGGTGCTGGGGTATAGATCATTCCAGACAGATCATTCCATTCAGAAAGTCAGTTTAGAAATCTCAGTGTATCAACTGTTTCCAATTATTCAATATTTTAAGGCGCTGTAAGAATAAATATGTGCAATAATTACTTCTACAAACAAAGGCGTTGCTGACGGACATAGATAAAGAGTACAAGTACGACACAATTGTTTTCCATTTATTATTTATTAACTTCACACAGCCTTTAAATTTGGGCTATATATAAGTATACAATCGGTATCTTCTGTAAAAAACATTGCATACCCATTATAATTTGGAACAGTGTATGCACAGACCTGTCCTTACATCTGCGAAGCTTAATTGGCGCCGGCAATTTGATTTGTCGGGCAGTGAACGATATAAAGTTGTAAAGTCTAATAATATACAATTATTGTCTTTTGAGGAGGTGTACACGAGATTTACGGAATTACATTCACCGAGGCCGAAGTCTGGAGGTGAATATCACATTCCGAATATCATTCTCGAGCTCGTCTCGCGCAACGAGACGAGTCCGAGACTCATAGTCTGGGGCCCGTTTCACTAAACTCGGCAATATTAAAATGTTCGTAAGTGCAACATTATGATAGTCCATACATTTCACATTAACAATGATTTCTTGTAAACAATTATTGTATTTACATTTACTGAGCATAGGCTGCCTATGCTCAATAAATGTAAATCCATCAATTGAAATATCCGGACGAACCTAAATTTGCACTTACGAACATTTTAGTCGTACTAAACGGGCCCCAGGTGAATATCATTTATATCCACAATCATGTGACCCGATATTGGACATTTCATTGCTTGAAATTATCGGTCATGTAATAATTCTGGATGAATGACAGAAGGACTCCATTCATTATTAGGGTATGACATCACGTGGTCTATTGTTAACACTGAATTAATGGCGGCCCCCATGAGGTATCAGGTAAATCTTAGTTTTCATCAATACGACTGTGATTTCTTCCTTTTAATGATGACCATGTTCCCGCCGTTAACACTACGAATCCGCCAATACCAAATTTAGCAGCATTACTTATGTAGCTAGTCTGAACATTCTGCAGAGATATTTGAATCAGACCAAGTTTAAACAACGTTCGATTCCGTCCTATTCAAATTTCAGACTAACTACATAAATAGCAATGCTAAATGTGGTACATGTAGTGGCAGACTCGTAGTGTTAACGGCTGGAACATGGTCATCATTAAAAGGAAGAAACCGCAGTCGTATTGATGAAAAATAGGATTTACCTGAGACTTCATGGGCGCCGCCATTAATCAATAAACAATAGAAAGTATAGATGGACAAACATTGATATAGTTTAAGAAAACGTTGATTACACCTTTGTTATATCTGCAGATATATCAGTCAACAAGTTTAATATATATCATAATTATTAAATCAACACAACTGTTACATTCTATGTATTGCATTAGCATATCATCATGATTTGAAGTTATTTTGATTACCTAACATGTTTTCTGTAGCGGGCTCATTTGCATATTTATTACACTAGTTTATTATGAGTTTTATTACACTGTATTATTAAACTGTGAAAGCCCATTTTATGTAATAAATAATACCCATTTTATATAATAAATCATGGGCGACTTTCAGCTGTGAAGCAACCTAAATATGTGCCTTACGTATTTCGGTTGCTTCACAGACCGGACAGTTTGTTATTTCTAGAAGCTAAATAACTGCATGCGGGTACGTTTGGACAAACTTACACCTGGGAAAAGAGTTTCGGGTCAATTTACGAAGCGTATTTCTGAAAATTGGCATAAATTATTGCAATAAAATAAATCCTGTTGGCTCAAAAGAGGAGGTTCGTGCGAACCCATTGAACCTCCCTTGACAACACCCTTGTAAATAATATATTCACGTTTTCAGAGCACACACACGCGTCTTGAAGTGACAATTTGTATTAATTACAGTGTAACCATCCATGGAATCCGGCTTAGAGATTTATATAATTGTGATAACTATCCCACAATTCCCGAGCCAGGCTGGAAAGGCGGAAGTTTCTGCGTGGTGCCAAACGGATGCAGAATGCCGGGATGAAATGGCGCAGTTACAGGAGGCGTGGCCGGTGACGTGTTGGACGTATTCCCGATGGCCGTTAGAAAGAGGTGGATGAGTGTCACTGTAATTGAATTGGTTGGTTAGTTGATCGATTGGTTGGTTGGTTGACTAATTGATTGATTCATTTGTTGGTTGATTAATTGGTTGATTGATGTGGGTGAGTGGGTGATGTTGTTGATTTATTGGTTGACTGTTGATTGGTTGACTGTTGATTGGTTGGTTGGTTGATTGATTGACTGGTTGGTTGGTTGACTGTTCGGGTGATTGTTTGATTGATTGATTGATTGATTGATTTGATTGATTGATTTATTGATTGAAATATATGAATACATGAATGAATGAATTAAATATTATTGATCGATTGGTTGGTGTGCTCTACAATTGTGTTCAACGTTTGACTTCCTCCTATTCAAGGTACTTAACCCTTTGAACCCGAAAGCCCGCTATAGCGGTTTATGCAAAAAGTGCAGATCCAGATGAGCCGGCTCGTATAGAGCCGTCTCATCAGGATCTGCACTTTTTGCAAGTAATTTTCATATTTCTTAGAAAAAAAACACCCCATTTTCATCAATGGACGAATCTGAAAATCATTTTGTGACCATTGGATTGGTCGGAACATTAGCATATCACAGTCCAATCCAGTTCCTTAGGGTTTAAAGGGTTAATAAACCACAACGAACCCAAAACCTGAAATGGATGACACTTAGCTGAGTGTACAATGTAGTAACTAATTCCTTGATAAAGACCTTCTGCCGAAACGTTGGAATAATGGGTTCGTGGTTTATTAAGAGCGAGTATCGTTGAATATATAGTCAAACCTGTGAATAAAGACTAGCCATAGTAAGCGAAAGATCTGGCCTGTGTTCACAGGTGGTCTTTATTCGCAGGGTCATTTATATAGTAATTATGCCATTGGAACAATAAAAGTGTGGCCATTACAGCCAGGTGGTTGCTATTCGCGATCGGAGGTGGTCTTTAGCACAGGTTCGACTGTATAGAATTGCTACAGACTCCATTTTCAAAATATATCACAGCTAATCTGAAGCAATTTTGGGAAATTCCCATAATCAATAAGACAATACATCTCTCTCATACACTAACCCCTATCGTCTTAACAATACCAATCAAAACTTTCAAACCGCATCAGAAAAATAACTTCCCTTTGCTGGTAAACAGTATGTCGATCATTTTGGAGGGCACGATTCCATTAAACCCTATAGACAAATATTGGAAATAATCCCATTATCGGAATTACTGAATTTTGCACACAACAATCAACCCAGTTGCCTTTATATATAATTTGTTTGAACAAAATATATTTGTTTAAGCACTAACATTTATTAGGAAACAGGCATGCAATTGTTTTCCCACATTTACACAAACAAGACAATCGCAAACAACCTACGCAAATTTAGGATCGTCTGTAAATTTCAATTGATGGATTTACATTTATTGAGCATAGGCATATGCAGCCTATGCTCAATAAATGTAAATCCAATAATTGTTGACAAGAAAACATTGTTAATGTGAAATGTACAGATCATCATGATTTTGCACTTACGAACATTTTAGTCGTACGAAGTTTAGTGAAACGGGTCCCTGGAGTCAGTGACCTAAGCCGGTTCTAGATCCATGCCAAACACGGGGTCATGCGGATTTATTTCCATGAGTTATTTCCCCTTTTTTGACGGAACCGTCTACTTTCACTTTCAAAATCTCTATCTCAACCCCACATCAAGTAAAATTTAACCTGCACGTGTAGAGCATGCACATAATATAATAAAGTGTTTGGCACAGACATACCTTCTATTTTATTTATCTCTCTGTCATAATAAAACAATCAATGCCGTTGTCCTGAAAATGTACTCCTTGTTGCTAAGCCAGGACTGGTTTACGGTCACATTATTCATTGGCCAACTGGTTCCTACAATACTCACGCATGTTTATAGTCGTCTTTGGCGTCACCGTGGAAATTGGGGTAATTAGGGCTGAAATAAAAGGGTCACAGGTTGAGGAAACACACATATTATCCACAGGTGAATACCGCTTAACAGGAATGGGAAAATTGTTACACATTCCCGTAATTATGTTTAAATAGAAACCATCCCTAACTTAGAGAAATGTGACTGTGACTGGAGAAATGGGGCTTTTGGGTTTTGCTACCAGTGTAGATCCAGATCAGCGTTTGCATCCGCACAGCCTGACCAGGATGTGCACTGTTCGCCATTCAATCAATGAAACACCCGTTATGCTTTTAACAAGCAATATAGACCGTTGTCAGGCTACATGCATGTGCTATTTGATCAGGCGCTACACTGGTCGCAAATCGCATAAACACAATTTCTCCAGTCACAGCCACAAATAAAGATATCCATGAAAGCCAAAAGCCGCTAATAAAGGTCTGGAATATGCCTTTAGTGGCGATTTATGGTTTGCATGGACATGTTTATTTTGTCTGGCTTCTGTTGGTTTCTAAACATAATTAGTGGAATATGTAACAAGTCTAGCACCCCTATAAAGCATTATTCACCTGTACCACTATCAAGACACAACAAACCTGGGGCCACAAATGAGTCGAAGGAGGTAACTCAAAGGGTGCAGAAAATAGACGTTATGCGGTTGAACCTCCCAGTAACAGCTTAAGTCGCATACAGGATGGGGCTACCATCACATAAATAGAGAATAGTAGATTAGTGCCGTGAATGGGAAAACATATCTGGCAAGGCTTAGGAAACGGGTTGGGCGAGGCTCTGCCGAGCACATCCCGTTTCCGAGCCGCGCCAGATATTTTTCCCATTCACGGCACTAATCTACTATTCTATTTATCCCGTCAACACCTACTAATGGCTTTAAAATGTAAACAAATAATCACAGGCACCGCACATATTCATACGCAGTGATTAGGTCGTATTGACAGGATATCACGGCACATACGCACTGTGTTGACGGGATAAATAGAAGATATCAAACGAGTTAACATTTAATATGAGATTTATGAATCGAGCCACGGCACAAGTTATGCACCGAACCTCTGGCGAGGAGCATAACATTGCTGATGAGTTTCATAAATATCATATCAAATGGAAACGAGCTTGACATTCTAGTTATTACATGGCGTCAAGTTTATGGTGAACTCAATTATAAGACTTGTTAGTACCAATTCCTGTATCCACATAGCAGCCTCTGACATCAAAGCGCAGCGCAATGTGGTCCTTCCATTCCAACGGCCGGATTCGGATACCCTTGGCAAACACCGGACAAAGCAAAGCATTGTCTACCAGCGAATCAGAATCGGTGTTTCCTTGGAAAATCTGTAAATGATAATTGAAGAGGTTAGTGAAAGAAAGGGGCTAACTCCATAGCTTCTTCAATTAAGAAATAAAACCATGGCAGTGCTCCAGATAAGCTGCGTATTTGCGTAAATACCCAATTAAAATTGCAAAAAACCCAATTGAAATCAGAAGTAGCGAGTATCAAAAAGCAATAACAAATGTGTGGTACCTTTATCATGCTACAGAAAACAATAACTAGACCACAAATATAGCATATTTTTCTGATTTTCCATGAAAACACATCTTAGTATTTCATTAGAATTGTCTCCAAGGAGACAATTCTAATGAAATGCCAAGATATGTTTTCATTTTGAAGCAAACTATTCAAGAATTTCTGTCTGTTGATGTGTAAACAGTAGTGTTATTTATTTTACCCAATTAAAATACTGAAATACCCAATTGCTTCAGACACATGTATGATGGAGTGCAAATACACAATTACTAATTCCTTATCTGGAGCCCTGCCATGGGCTGTTGCGTTTAATGGGGTGCACACTACATTTGGTCTGTTTAAAGTGCGTGGTGGACTCATCGCAAACTTTAAACATACCAACTGTATTGTACACCCCAGTAAACGCTATACAGTCCATGGTTTTATTACTTATATTTGCACTCAATTTGCTGACAGTTTCAAAAATGTAAATAACCATATATGACGTTAAAATTAAGATTAATCGACGAACCAATCAACAAGATCGCGAGACGTCACATGTGTCTAATGTATTGTATTGGGATGTAAACGCAAAACGTCGAATGGGCTTTATGACTTTATAGAATGTGTAAATATTTGGAATTCAAATTAGTCAGTGAGGCACGCAGATGTTGCCGACATACAGTCAGGCACGCAGATGTTGCCGACATACAGTGAGGCACGCAGATGTTGCCGACATACAGTGAGGCACGCAGATGTTGCCGACATACAGTGAGGCACGCAGATGTTGCCGACATACAGTGAGGCACGCAGATGTTGCCGACATACAGTGAGGCACGCAGATGTTGCCGACATACAGTGAGGCACGCAGATGTTGCCGACATTATTCATTGATCGTTCAAAGGCGGTCACCGGCGCTGTATTTATCTTTCATTAATTTTAACAATTTCGCAAATTATGATTATTGACACAGAAAACCATTTATACTTGAATACTGACACACTGGGGTGCAGTAAAATTATCTAAACTGAACACACTGTGCAACCTCAGGGTGTTTGAATTAGAGAGCCCCTATTGTCATCCATGTCTTCAATATTGGTGCATATCTCTGTAATTTAGGTATATATTATAGGAATGAATGGCCTTTTTGTGGAATTTATCGGGGTATAAACTCGTTCAGTATTCCCGCGACTTTTCCAAGTTTATATCCCCGATAAATTCCACAAAAAGGCCATTCATTCCTTATAATTCCAGCATTTGAAATAAATTCATCATGAAAATGTGTTTATTTTCCGTTTTCTTAAGGATTATTTTAACTGCGCCTGACGGTTACGGAAAGTAGTTCGGCATGGGAGTTTACTGGGATATACATTTTGGACAGAGACTTGCTACGGACCAATCAAATGTTAGGGAATTGTGTAAATATTTTTGTGCTGGAATTATACCATTGTTAATGTGTGTACATAATTCCAACGCGCAAATACAGACGTGTTTTGGAGTGGAGCCTCTCTAAACCAGACCATAATTGGAAGACTCGGACCTATTACATAAAACAAATGCCCATGGAAAATATCCCACTACCTAACCCACCTTATGTCGTACTGTACGCTACGTTTCTAAGAAACGTAACATACAGTACAACACCAGGTTTGTTTGTTTATGTTTAGCTTATATTTAAGGGTAGGAGTTGGCTCGAAGACCTTACAACCCCGGGCATTTGAGTCCAAAAGGTGTCAGACCAATGGCCGTTGGCCCGTTTGTTTCCTAATTTACTAATATCTGCAGTCGAAATGTGTGCATTAAATGAAGGAGGCGATGAGGCGGTTAATTTAACCTAGTTAGTTCATTCTCCTATCGCACCAGGTGGAATGATAGTTTCATTTTTTTATGTCACAGGTCCGAGATTTTCACTTGTGAATCGGGTATCGCATGAACCTACCAGGGTGTCCGGTTTAGAGAGGTTCCACTGCATTGAAATGTCATACCTGTTCCACGCCGTAATCGTTGAGTGCCGGAAGCCACGTATTCCCATCCTCCGTATACTCCACCTTGTATAGGGTCACGTGGCCGGGCCCGCCATTCAGACCCTGGGTTACTACGTCACTGATGAATGTCACGTCATCGAAGTTTGCCTGTTTAACAGGAATTTAGAAACAGAGAGTAGTATGTTGCTGATTTGCAGATGCGCGTCTTGGAGTAGTAAAGACGTTGGCAATCTTGGATGTGTGCGTCAAATGTGGTTTGAACAGGTACAGAATTACGTTTTACCAGAACTGGTATGTACGGAAGCTTAAGAGGGACATGCGCAATTATTTTTCTATGTCGTTCCCACGACATAGCATCTCGTTACCACGACATAGCATCTCGTTCCCACGAGATAGCATCTCGTTACCACGACTTAGCTATGTCGTTCCCACGAGATAGCATCTCGTTCCTACGAGATAGCATCTCGTTCCTACGAGATTAGGATCCTCGTTCCCACAGAATAGATATCGTTACCGACGAGATTAGCTATGTTCCAGTCCCTTCCCATCCGAAGAATAGGCAATCTCGTTTACCCACGACATAGCATATCGTTCCCCATCGAGATAGGATTCTCGGTTACCACGATTAGCTATGTCGTTCCCACGAGATAGCATCTCGTTACCCACGACATAGCATATCGTTCCCACGAGATAGGATCTCGTTACCACGAGTTAGCTATGTCGTTCCCACGACATAGCATCTCGTTCCCTCGAGATAGCATCTCGTTCCCATGAGATAGGATCTCGTTCCCACGAGATAGGATCTCGTTACCACGAGTTAGCTATGTCGTTCCCACGACATAGCATCTCGTTCCCACGACATAGGTAGCCAATGAAAATGAAGCATAATTACCGCCATTTTTTCTTTCAGCCATAGTTGAATATAGTCCGGCAGCCAAAGGCCGATTTGGGGCTTTACCTTATTTTGAATAACATGTTTTTTTTATTACTGACTTTGCATGTCCAGACCTTCTAGTTTTGAAATCCAACTGAAGACAAGCTGTCACCCTTGATCGTTTTAATAAATTTTCACAAATTCAAGATGGCTGTCAAATAGATATAGTGTGCCATATAGTTGCATTAACATGAGGAAATTCAGCAATTTAAGAGCATAAACTGGGTGTATTTGACATAGTGATGAAAATTGGCAACGTTAACATTCAATTCCTTACATGTAACTGCACTATGGGAAAAATCCAATATGGCCGCAAAATGTGACAATTTGACGTAATTTCACTAGTTCGTCACAACAAAGAGTATGCTTTTTATAATCTTGGGTTTATTGAAACAATGAATGTATATTTTTGTAACTTTTCTGTGAAATTGAATAATAGTCTAAATAGCAGAAAATGGCCGCCAATTATAAATATATTACATTATACGTGCAATCGTATCTCTACATAAGAAAACATATATAATTGCACTCAGACCCTATATCAGAGGAAATGTGCATACGAATATTGTATTTAGATACACAATTATTTTAGTACTTTAGGTACGCTATTAGATCATTGTTTCAACAGCATCAGTCCAAAATGGCCGCCAACTATTTTGATATTATTGTAGCAATTAGCTTATATAATTGCACTCGCATGTCACATCTAAGAATGTAATTATACAAAATACTGGTATTAAGTCAAGATGATCATTTATTTTCTTAACTTAATATACACCATTAGACAACGTTCAATAACAGAAGTCTAAAAATGGGCGCCGGATAATAATATAGTACATTATACTAGTAATCAAATCATATACTTATAAATAGTACACTTGGTTATATACGTTGGCTTATTCAGTTTATTTTGGAAAGTCTTCTTGTCTTGCCATTCCACATCAACATTCATGCTGACAATATTCTGACACCAAATTATGTAATTATAACTTATATAGTGGGCGTTGGCAAGAATATGTAGGGTGGAACTTTACAGTAAACATTAATGACTTCCTAATTTGAATGAATGCAAGAGGTTTCCTTTCATACCATTGGTTCCAAACGCTTCAATGCTCGACAAGTTCACTGTGAAATCACGCGAATTGGCTAACCTGGCTAGTACAAATGGAGAACACATATAATATCAGTGGGAGTCCTTAGTTGCTATGGGAATAACGCTAATGGGATATATATATGTCCACGGTATATATCCCATTAGCGTTATTCCCATAGCAACTAAGGACTCCCACTGATATTGTTACATTCTGGCAAGTTATTTTTCCTGCGGAAGGTACATACTTTCCACTAAAGGACGGACTGTACAAGGTGATTAATGTACAACCTTTTAATATCACTTATCATTTGGTAAACTGCAAGCAATTGATATAGATTCAGATTTGTATTGATTATGTAGAGCAAATTATATTTGTATGATGAGATAATGTAATAATTCTATAACATTCTTGTTTTCAATGACAAGTCGGAATTCAACGTCTGACATGTATGTGCAGTTGAATTTATTACATACAACTCAATATGGAGTGCATGCATATGCCATGTTAACATACGTAAATGCTGAACAAAGAAATCAAATTTAATCACACATTCAACACACATTGGAATGATATATACGACAGTCATTCCAGTTGAGCCACTAAATCACGGTCATTGAAGACTACAATACACATAGTACACACCAATACAACATGACAGCATTCAATGTACAATGCAATGGATATAAGAAATGCAGTAATCACGAAATTTAATATACTAATATGACAATGCTAAACAACGTAACTGTCATCCCTTACGCTAGAGTATTTGTGCCATCATATCTTCTTCTTTTCTTATAGTCGTATCGAGGTAAGCGGGAGGTTTGCTAAACAGTTCAGTTTCAACCATCCAAGTGTTCTGTTTTATGCACTGTCCTGTCCAAGGTGACATCCTACTTGCCAAGTGTCCGTGTACTGTCCTTCATTGGGATTTGATGTTCCTGTTACTTTACCGGTAGTTCATTGGGGAATAGTTGTTGTTGTGCTTGCTCTGCATTTATTATACTGTGTATGTAGTGTATGTACTGTTGCTTTCATTTTGGGACCGTACGCCGCTGATCGTGGAGTGCTTGTTTGTGCCGCGTTGAAGGTTCTGCGACCACCGATGTGCGCATGTCATTTGCTTATTAGGAAGTATTTATTGCGTTGGTTTCTTATGGGTCTCACTTTTCTACTGTGTTCTCTATTTTAATAATCATGTCATTATTATGCGATCGTCATTTTATATCTGGCGGTCATCTAAGGCTTCTTCTATTGACACAATTGTCTAATATTGCATTTGAAAGTTACATACAACGTTCAATGTGTCCATAAACCTGAGATATGTATACTAATATGTTTAAATTAATCAATAGCCCCAGTAATTATTATGCAATTTGCGCAGTATAAGGCAACGTGACTTTTTTGTTAAATATTTGGCGGCCATTTTTGACTTCTGCTATTGGCAGTTATTTAATTATGTGTCTAAGTTACTGAAAACGTTCAGAGTATGCCTAAATCCAATACATCTATACCAATTTACTACGATATGGCGCTAATTTGCAGTTATATACTTAATTATCAGTCGTTTATATTACTGTTATATGATATTATATTTATATGTGGCGGCCATCATGGACTTCCCCTGTTCAACAATTTGTCTACGAACATATCGAACTTACTGAAAGCATTTATTGTGTCAATATATCCAATATCAGTATCATGTTTGCTTTGATATGGAGTGTGAGAGTAGTTATATGTAAAATGTGTTACATTTTGCGGTCATTTTGGATTTTTTTCATGTCACAGTGAATTGAATAGAATATTAAAAATGTTGACCTCTTATCTGATAAGTCAAGTAAATCCACTTTACGCTCTTAAATTACTTCAATACCTCACACGGCATACTATAACTGTTTGGCGGCCATTTTGAATTTATGCAAATTTCTCAAAACTCTCAAAGATGACAGAGTGTCATTAACCGGATTCTGGATGTGGATGGCATGGACAAGCATAATCGCCAATAACAAAACTATGATAATCAAAACAATATTAAGCTCCCGGCTGTCGGACTAAAATGGCGGTAATTATGCTTCATTTTCATTGGCTACCTATCTCGAGGGAACGAGATGCTATGTCGTGCGAACGCCATAGCTAACTCGTGGTAATGAGATGCTATGTCGTGGTAACGAGATGCTATCTCGAGGGAACGAGATGCTATGTCGTGGGAACGAGATGCTATGTCGTGGTAACGAGATGCTATGTCGTGGGAACGACATAGAACATAATTTGCGCTTTTAAGCTTCCGAAGGTATGCTAATTGTGTGTGTGTGTCCAAATATTTACATAATTTATGAATTTGAAACAAACTGCCGGCCATCTTGGATATATGCAAATTATATTCAGCTTCGAATTGTTACTTGGCATTAACTTGTCATTATTTTAAAGCGATGTCGTAGTATCTTCATCGTAATCGTCATCGTCATCATAATCGTGCAGTCGTAGTATCGACTCTGTGGCGATATTACGATGACCTTAGCACAACACCGTACCTAAACTGACAATCCCAGTGGTCAGAGGCCAAAATGACGGCTTTCTTTGAAAGCACACTACAGTGGAAGCTCTCTAAACCGGACATCCAGTGAGGTCCCCAAGGTGTCCTGTAAATTAGACATTCGATCAGTATGAGCCATAGTTGTGTGCTATGCGATCACGGAAGACATTATCACCTGCGATAAATGGCCAAGAGACAGTGGAACCTCTCTAAACCGGACAACAATAAAACAAACACCTGTGACCTTATTTTCTGATGAGTCTCTTGACCGATCGGGACCGAAGTAGTAACCGTTGACCTCGGACCACACGGAGGATGCGTTGAACTGACCGTCGGTCAACGGCTTGACAACGTCTACGTCACAGTTTCCTACTACAATGCACGCTAGGTGTTGTAAATGTACAGTGGAACCTCTCTAAACCGAACACAAGAAAACATCTGTGATCTTATTTTTGATGAGTTTCTTGGAAATTTATCTCGGGGATAATGTCTTTTCATGATCGCATAGCACGCAACTATGGCTCAGAATGATAAAATTCCTGTTTTACAGTGAAACCGCTCTAAGCCGGACACCCTGGGGACCTCCCAGGGTGTCCGGTTTAGAGAGGTTTCCGTGTACCTGAATATGTTGACCAGTAGCATCAACCACGGGTCTCCAGCCACCGGACAGCGTCGTCCCATTGGTCAGCGTGACCTCTGTGATATTTAGGCGCGCTCTCTCAGGTCCGCTGTAGCTTTGTGGGTGTGTTTGCACATGCGTACTAGAAACGGTGATGTGACTGTCGGGAATTGTGGGTAACAGGAAGTCGTCACAGATATCGCCTGGAATATATTCGGTATCTTTAATATGAGACACGCCATGTGATTTTGTACCTAAGAACGTGTACGTTTTTTCATGAAATAGATGTACAGAAAATGTGATACTTTCTGTAAATGACTTCAAAAGATGACGAAATTCAAAACCGCATTTGCTACAGAAATTTCGGCAACTTTCGCCGTCATTTACGGAAAAGGTCGCAAATTTTGGAAATATTTTTCTTGAAATATCGCACATGTTCTTAGGTACAAAATCACATGGCGTGTCTCATATAGGGATACCAGAAAATCGAATGCTATGATACGTATCATTCTTCATTATAGGAATGAATGGCCTTTTTGTGGAATTTAGGCCTCGTCCAGTATTCCCGCGACTTTTCCAAGTTTATATCCCCGATAAATTCCACAAAAAGGCCATTCATTCCCTATAATTCCAGCATTTGAAATAAATTCATCAAGAAAATGTGTTTATTTTCCGTTTTCTTAAGAATTATTTTAACAGCGCCTCACGGTTACGGAAAGTAGTTCCGCGTGGGAGTTTACTGGGATATAATTTTTGGACAGAGACTTGCTACGAGCCAATCAAATGTTAAGGAATTGTGTAAGCATTTTTGTGCTGGAATTATTGCATTATAACTCGCACTGCATAATTTAACCCTTTCATCCCTAAGTAACTGGAATGGATTTTGATAGGTTATTTGTGCAACCAATCCAATCGCCAAAAAATGATTTTCAGACTGGTCCATTTATGAAAAGGGTTTATTTTTGTTCTAAAAATATGAAAATTACTTGCAAAAAGTTCAGATCCAGATGAGACGGCTCGTTACGAGCCGGCTCATCTGGATCTGTACTGTTTGCATAAACCGCTATAGCGGGCTTTCGGGTCCAAAGGGTTAAGCAAACAATTTGATGCACACGTGCAGCGTTTTATGTTCCGAAATATGCTTTCCCGAAACGTAACACGTTGAGACATGGCTTCGAGATTTCAAAACATGACACGAAAGTAACATTATTAGCTGTCTTTGAATGTGCCTTTAAGGTATCAGAGGACACCAAGGAAATTGCTCGAGTTTGGGTTTGCACTTTTAGTACCATTTCAGATTATATGTTATCTCCTTTGATATAGCATATTATGTCACGCAAATTTCTATGGGGGCAGCCATATTGTCGTGCTACGCCTAAATGGCGAGTACGACCAAGAAAATAGTGCCCTGTGCGACCTTATCATATGACGTTTTGGTCCGTCTTGCTTTGTATTTAAAACTCAACATATACTATGCTCTATACTTTTCACAGTTTTGAGCTCAGTGTATCAGTTGAATTCTGGGAAATACGAACCAAGATATTTCGTGCGTATGAATACAGCAGCTATTATCTTTAGTTCTCACAGGTAGCAGTGACCAGTTAGCCGCCAGTTTCAAACAGTAATTTATTCTAGAGAATACGTATAGATGGGAATGGGCTTACACCATCACAGTACATTTGCCTCTGGATGATTATTAACCCTTAGCCTGCTGATCGCGAAAACTGTCGTCTGCTGTTGCTTTATATTTTGCCCTGTTTCTCAATAAAAACATGGTTTGACAGCACTTTAGAATCATTTCCAATGGAAAATAAACATAAACAGCAGACGACAACATTTCATTCAGCAGGCTAAGGGTTAAGACAATCTGCAACTTTCAGTCTCTAGTTCCGCAAGTGATCTTTTATTTTTTGGAGATAACATATTTGAGTACTTTCAATACTGTGATTATAATCAGAGAGCATACTTACCATTAACTGTTACCGTTGCTGAAAAGAGAAACAGGTACAGTGGAACATCTCTAAACCGGGCACACTGGGAGGTCCCCAGGGTGTCGGGTTTAGAGAGGTTCCACTGTACGTCCATATAATTTGGTTGATTGAAACGTGATTGGACAGTTGAACGATCGAAGAGGAGACGGCACTCGATGGGTATAATATTCATAGGTTATGTGATTTGTGTGTGGATATATGTACGAGCTCCGCAGCGTGAGATATTGCGCCACTTTAGGAGCAATATCGTTGCGCGGCTGAACGAGGGGCATATATCCACATACAAATCAAATAACCTTTGTATTATATACGTAAATCACTCGCAATCTGTATGCGCTTCAAAACTATACAAAATGTAAATACAATAAACGAATTTGTTATAATTTGAAGGAACTATTTTACGAGGTCGAACGTAGTTCCGGTACTGAGCACTATAAACTCACGAGACGTTAATATGGAAAACTATTGACGTCTTGCATTCCATTGTGTTTCAAGAGAAATCGAAAGGACGTATACAGTGAAACCTCTCTAAACCGGACACCAATAAAACACCTGTGATCTTACTTTTGATGGGTTTCTTGGTCATTTATCTCAGGTGATAATGTATGTTCGTGATCGCAAAGCACACAGCTATGGCTCAGAATGATCAAATGCCTGATTTACAGTGAAACCTCTCTTAACCGGACACCCTTGGGACCTCCCAGGGTGTCCGGTATGGAGAGGTATCACTGTATAATAAACCAGGATTTTCAATAGACTCCGACATGCCATGGTCAAATGGCCGATCAAGATTAATTTGTAACGGTGACATCATACAGTGTTGCCATGCTTTGTGCAGCAAGCATCACCTTTGAGATGCAGGGGGCCGTTTCACTAAACTGCGTACGACTAAAATGTTCGTAAGTGCAGATTTAGAACAGTCTGTAAATTTCAATTGATGGATTTACATTTATTGAGCATAGGCTGCATGTGCAGCCTATTCTCAATAAATGTAAATCCAATAATTGTTTACAAGTGCACATTGTTAATGTGAAATTTACAGACTATCATAGATTTGCACTTACGAACATTTTAGTCAAATGTAGATTATGGCCCGTTTCACTAAGCTTCGTACGAAAATAAGAATTTGTTTCTCTTATTTGTGTGGTTCATTAATACTACCGCATTTTAGCTACATGTACAAGTCACTAAATCAAGGTGCATGATCAAGTGGGTACAACAACAACAACAACAACAATTACTGAAACTTCCAGAAGAGCCTCCGATTCAAGGTACTTAATATTTTATATTGTCCTTATAATGTAATGGATTTTGATGAAATATGACGCATCAAACGCGTCGTGTTATGCTGCAGTTGGTTGCGTCGGTATTGTGGCCCAAACTTCTGTTGTTTTTGCGAAGAATCGATTTCCGTGTTTACCGTAATACTGAGACGGAAATCGATTCTTCGCAAAAGCAACATATCTATGTGCCGAGCTCCCGGGACCACCAAATGCAGCTCATGGAGAGGCGTTTGCTGTGCCATATTTCATCAAAATCCGTTGCCTATTAAGGAAAATATCATATAATACTTACTTTGGAGTGGGTGCGCTTTCAACACTTTCAGCCATTGTTGTTGTTGTTGTAACCACGTGATCATGCACCTTGTGTATGTAATGATGAATAATTGAATAGGAAGTGCATATACTTACGGATGAGGAAAACAATCCAAACAAGTCTAGCCATTTCGCCCGATTGTACTATCACAAACCAGGACATAATGCGGCAAATGGCTATGATTCAGATACATCGACGTTACTGGAGAAATGGGGCTTATGGTCCATGCAACCAATGTAGATCCTGATCAGGATTCGCATCCGCGAATCCTGATCATGGTCTACACTGTTTGTTATTATTCATAGAAACACCCGGAATGCGGTATATGTGTAGTTCTTAATAAACTAGCTTAAAGTCAGAAGAGGTGGTAGTTGGCCACGCATATCAGAAGCTCCATGCCTCCAGTGACAGTCGAGCCTATCTCGTCAAAATACACGCTATGCCATTTGATTCCATCATAGCCACGTTACGTATGCGCATGCATATTATGCAATATACACATATGGTGTGTACAGTATATGTATGCCAAACAGTGATATACCAAACAGTATAGACACAGATCAGATGTCGTGGATCTGCAGGCTAATCTTGGCCTATGTTGGTTGTCATTGATGTGAGGCATTATTGCGCATGCGATTGCCGTATCGCTGTCATGTTCACAAAATGATTTCGTCTCTATGCACGACACACTTTAGACATCCATTCACGCTGATTAGTTTAATCCCTGTTTAAACCATTTAATTCACACATGGTCCATCGCTAAAAGTAATGTCATCATGATACAGTATATTAGAAAATACGACAATTGTATTGTATGCTCGGCGCAGGTTTACGGAGTCCCGCAGGGGACATGGACTTTTTTAATTAATTCGTTCCCACGAAATAACAATTCGTTCCCTCAATTTAACAATTCGTTCCCTCGAATTAACAATTCGTTCCCAGGATATAACAATTCGGTCCCACGAATTAACAATTCGTTCCCGTGGGAACGAATTGTTATTTCGTGGGAACGAATTGTTAAATTGAGGCAACGAATTGTTCTTTCGTGGGAACGAATTAATAAAAATGAATTCTGCGTCCGTACGGGTTAACCCTTCCGAATGTGACAATGTCCTCCAATTGCAACTGGAAGTATCTATGTTTAAATGTCCAACACAGTGATAACGCAATAGCGGCTGATGCTAAGACAAGTGGTGGATTCAAATGCAGCGGAACCTCTCTAAACCGGACATCCTGGGAGGTCCCCAGGGTGTCCGGTTTAGAGAAGTTTCACTGTAATTCCGATGTAAGAGCACTAAAACACATGCATGTGTGCATTGCAATCATGAGCACCGATAGACATCTGGGGCCCGTTTCACTAAACTTCGTACGACTAAAAAGTTCGTAAGTACAAATTTAGGCTCGTCTGTAAATTTAAATTGGTGGATTTACATGTATTGAGCATAGGCTGCATATGCAGCCTATGCTCAATAAATTTAAATCCAATAATTGTTTACAAGAATACATTGTTAATGTGAAATTTACAGACTATCATAATTTTGCACATTTTAGTCATATGAAGTTTAGTTAAAAGGGCCATAGCGATATTTGACAGTGAATTCGATCATTATTTTAACACATCGATGTCGCAAGGTTGTTCGGTAGAGAGGTTCCATTTTATTTCATTGTCGATGTTTTCAAAGGTATGTGATTAATGTGACATATTGGAAATGATTCTAAGCTGCGACTACAGCATCTTTTTACTGCGAAAAATGGATACTGTTTTAATGTGAAATAAACAGCATACGACAATAAATAAGTCAGCATTGTCGTCTGCTGTTGTTTTAAATTTTGTATTTTTGTCAATAGAACATGGTTTGACAACGTTTGAGATCATTCAAATTGAAAATGATTCTAAATTGCTACCAAACACATGGTTTTGCTAATAAAAATGGAAAATATTAAATAAACAGGGACGACACAATTAATTCACCATTGTAAGGGTTAAAATCTCTTTAGAGACCCGGGGCCCGTTTCACTAAACTTCGTAAGACTAAAATGTTCGTAAATGCAAAGTTAGGATCGTCTGTAAATTTCAATTGATGGATTTACATTTATTGAGCATAGGCTGCATATGTAGCTTATGCTCAATAAATGTAAATCCAATAATTGTTTACAAGAAAACAGTGTTGATGTGCAATTTACAGACTATCATAATTTTGCACTTACGAACATTTTAGTCGTACGAGGTTTAGTGAAATGGGCCCCTGTTCACATACATTGACATTGCACTTGATAACCTTTTGTATGCGTTTCAATGCGATACTTCTAACACCCACGCGTTACGCTAGACGTCCGGGAGTTACTAACGGCGTATCAATCTGGCATGGCTGCGTTACTGGGCTGGGAATATACAGGTGATTGTCCGGAGATTGTGATGGACTAATTGGTGTTTCGCATTGCGGCAAAACATGGCTTATATACTCCATATACATGTAGTATGATACCCTATATGGCAACTGATGTAATATAAGTATGGAACTTCTTTTAGCAGTCACGTGTGTATATATGCGACTTTGGCATTAATGTATCATTAACTAAACTGAAAACCTCTTTCTATATTGTTAAACAAGTAATATTACTATGTTTGTAGCAATTGACGGTTTTATTTCGTAAATTGTGTCCACATATACTGTTACCACTGGAATCAATTACTTAATTATTTCCCGTGTTTATCACGGTTATCAACACAGACTCCGAGAAACATTATCAAATATATTTGTTTATTTGACTGGTCCATAAAGACACGTGTTGACTATTTGAAACATCATCATGGACACCATTTCACCCATAAGTAACTAGAATGGATTTTGATATGTTAATTTTGCAACCAATCCAAAAATGATTTTCAAACTAGTCCATTTTGAAATGGGGTGTTTTTTCTCTCAAAAATATGAAAATTACTTGCAAAAGGTGCAGATCCTGATGCCCGCTCATCTGGATCTACACTGTTTGGCAATACCACTATACGGGTATGTAGTATTGTATGTTGAAAGGGTTAAGACTGGTTTCTCCAAACTAGTAGTATTGACGTCATTATACCTAGGATGTGGCTAAGCCTGTATTTGCATCACTGTTATCTACATGATAACACTGTATAAACACGTACGTAACGATACATTAAAGGGGTGTGATAATATCACCGAAACGACGGGTAGCCAGACAAATATGCGATGCCATTGTAATTGACTTCCGGTAGGTATAAACTACGCATGCTCGCAGTGACACGCAGTTCAAAGATGGCGACGGCAACAATTGCAACGTTTTTGATGTTCGGTAAGAAATTAATACTATATGTATATGTTATTTGATTTGTATGTGGATATATGCACGAGTTCCGCAGCGTCCGATATTGCGCGACTTGGAGCGCAATATCACTGCGCGGCGGAACGAGTGGCATATTATCGGAATGAATGGCATTTTTGTGGAATTTATCGGGGTATAAACTTGGAAAAGTCGCGGGAATACTGGACGAAGGCCGGAAGGAAGTTTATATCCCCGATAAATTCAACAAACAATCCATTCATTCCATATAATTCCAGCATTTGAAATAAATTCATCAAGAAAATGTGTTTATTTTCAGTTTTCTTAAGAATTATTTTAACTGCGCCTCACGGTTACGGAAAGTAGTTTGGCGTGGGAGTTTACTGGGATATAAATTTTGGACAGAGACTTGCTACGTGCCAATCAAATGTTCGGGAATTGTGTAAATATTTTTGTGCTGGAATTATATCCACATACAAATCAAATAACCTTTTTATTATATACGTAAATCACTCGCAATTTATATGCGCTTCAAAAAAATATACAAAATATAAAATAAACACATTATTGGTGATTTAGAAGAAACTATTGTTTGCGAGGTGAAACGTAGTTCCGACACTGACCAATATGAACTCGCGAGACGTGAACATGGACAAATATTGACGTCTAGCGTTGCATTGTGTTTCAATGGGAAACAAAAGTATGTATATAATAAAATACTATGTTGTAACTATGTATGTGTTTTTGTCTGTGTCATCCGTAAACGTATTTGTCGTTACAGATAAATCCATAATCTTATCATAATAATTTTCATACAATCATATGCATTATGCCATTTATGCTTCATATCAGTCATGGAAATTTTTAAATCGAAAAAAATAAATAATGTGTGACATTTATTACCTTTTTTTCCATTTGATAATTATACTAATCCTTCTGCAATAATACAATTAATATGTTCAACAATTCTGCAAAAACCAGGAACCCACTCCGACGTTTCGGCACAAGGCCTTTATCAAGGAATTACTTTCTACTGAACGCAAAGTGGCATCCGTTTTAGATTTAAAAATATTTATGATTATCGATAATTTTACTAAGTTTAGCTTTATTTTTCATTGATCTGAGATATATTTTTGTAAAAGGCGTCCAAACTGTATAAAAGATTTATAGCATACGCAGAATTCAATTATGAGTGCGCTCTTCTGCAGTTGTGCCCACTATCTAGCACGTTATTTATTGAATACAACATCACCAGGTAAAAACTTTAATTTCATTCTTATTGTATTCGATACCGATATAAGCTTCTAGCTTCGCATGTACTTTATTTCTTGTACTGCGTACATTTATTTTTCATCAGCTGTTTAGTACTTTTAGTAGTTCAATTGATATCACCATCTTGAACACTGCCTCTATAAGTCAGTTTATTGCAGATATAGTACAGTCTACTAACTTTCCTCTTTTGCAGATGCGTATTTGCATTTACTTATGTCGTTTTTCTTTCGTTTTCCGACACCCTTGGAAAAAGCTAAAACTCAAAATTTTGAGTTTGAACTTTTTCCAAAGGTGCCTGAAAACGTAACAATACGGCACAGGTAAATGCAAATACGGCACAGGTAAATGCAAATACGGCACAGGTAAATGCAAATACGGCACAGGTAAATGCAAATACGGCACAGGTAAATGCAAATACATATATACAAATACGCATCTGCAAAACTTAGTAGCCTTTACTGTTTTAGCAATAACCTCATTTTTATATATTTTACTTTTCATATTCTGTTCTTTTTCAGCACTCAGGGTGTCTGGTCAACCCACCGGTAAGCTAAACACACACTCGCATCTCTCGTTGACGTTTCAAGATGGCTTCCAATACTATCTACAACTGTATATATAGTTTTAGTTTCTTGCTACAGGGGGACATCTCTAAACCGGACACCCTGTGATGTTTCCATGGTGACCGGATTGGAGAGATTCCGCTGGTATTAAGGCATATGAGCACTCTAATACATATTTTCTGTGATATGTAATCACAAACTGGCGTTGGTTATCAATGCAATATATCTGGCAGTGAAACAAGTCAGAATTAAACCATCTGGGGTGCAATGCGATTGAGAGAATACAAGACAAAGTCAAGAAATCCATCCGGGGGCCGTTTCACTAAATTTAGTACGACTAAAATATTCGTAAGTGCAAATTTAGGATCGCCTGGAAATTTCAATTGATGGATTTACATTTATTGAGCATAGGCTGCTATGCAACCTATGCTCAATAAATGTAAATCCATTAATTGTTCACAAGAAAACATTGTTAATGTGAAATGTACAGACTATCATAATCATACACTTACGAACATTTTAGTCGTACGAAGTTTAGTGAAACGGCTCCCAGGACAGCTGAACACGATTGCGAGAAAAATGTCGTACATTGCAAGTAAATTTTGGTTATTATAGTGTGACCCTTGTGTGACCCATGTAAAGAGTCTGCCTCTTTTTACTTATGAAAATCTCTATCGAGCAAGCAGTACTTCCCAATTCTTATTCTATATGTCAGCCATCTGTTTGGTAGGCAATTAGTGTGGTTAAATTTGACTAGCTGGCGACTCACTAACCGGCCATAGCAGCCCGAGCGAACGTTCAAACCTTCGACTTCGCATGCCATATCTCTATATCATAGTTTACTTTTCTTTTTTTACTGATCCGACATGTTTATGTTTCCGTATCTGTGCGGGAGAGTATCGGGGGCTGTTTGACCATATATATATATCTACCACTATGCTACAGCGACTGGGCAAGTTCTGTTTTAGCTTCCACTGTATTTGACACTTACTCGATATCGTATTCCATTACAAGCGCCTCCTACCGGATGTCCACAAGTTCAAGAACCTCAGCACGGGGAAGCAAACTGTGTCCACAATGGCACGGAATTGTAAGTAAGACCACGTGTGGTATTGTTACGTCAAACTTATGACGTCATAGTGGAACATACACAACAAAGCCAATGGCGGTCACTTAAATGTCTAAGAATGTGTTCCAAAATGAAATGACCACGCTTAACAGTGAATGTAGTTTGAAACGTCCAATATTCTGATTCGAAATACCGACAATTAATTTGTGACTGGAGAAATGGGACTTATGGGATGTGTGACCAGTGTAGCTGTTGATCAAACATCACATTTCCGTAGCCTGATAACGATATATGTGCTTCATTAATTTGATGGAATGGCGAACCGTGCATATCCTGATCAGACTGATGATGCACATGATTTGGATTTGGATTTGGATCTACACTGGTCGCATAACCCATAAGCCCCATTTTTCTTACATCCACATTTCTGGACGTGATCCGAAACGTCCAATGATGTTGTCGTCTATGGCCCGAAACGTCCAATGATGTGGTCCGAATCGCCCATGGCCCGAAACGTCCCTCTGGGACGTTTCAGACCATGGACGTTTCGGACCAGAACAGTTAGTACCAGGATATTTCCATCCACGAGTGTGGACGCTTCAAAATATCATCTTTGGCCGTTTAAACAATACATGTTACCATATTTCCACAAACACATTTGAGATATTCTGCAAGGTTATGTCCATTAATCTATCTAAACTAATACAATGCGGTATATTGTATTTATTGTCACAGCTCTTGTACGATATCCTGCGATCCTGGCTTCATTTTGACGACTGGTGCGCACACGTTTCTGATATTCTGTGAAGATGCGGTTGGCGTATGGTCACACAATGATACACAGCTGAAATGCATGGGTAATATATATATATTTATATTAAAATTAAATACTATATATGCATATGTAATACCGCTGATGAGCAGTATCTGTAAAGCTGGTTGGGTGAAATAGCCAAAGTAAATTATATTGTGCAGTGGAATTGAACGTCAATTTTTATTATTGCTTGCCCTAGTTTCTCGACCAATGAAATCATGATAGTATTTTCGTCTCGATTAATCATATATTGGACTATTTTGCAAATATCTATTAAATGTATTCATTAAATTTTCCAATGCGTAGAATGTGTACAAACGGTTCGGTGTCAAACGTCCAATTTACGCGCCCAAGTCGAACGCGCGTATGTGCTTGACTTCATTGAAACAGAGATGTGTAAATGAAGGGGCGGGGCTAACAATAAGTAAATTATAGTTCACATATTGAAATTTAATAAACTCATTTCTTCGTTCGTAGCGAACGAAAGTAAATTATTAAAAAATCAATGTATGAACTATAACTATTACATATTTTCTTGGACGAAGTGAAGTCTACTTACAGATCATATTATACGAGCCAGCAGATATGTAGCATATTTCACCAACATTGCAAAGTATACTTACTTATCTATCAAAGTATACTTTGAGAGAGAAATTTTCAACTTAAGGATTAATTTGTTAATTTTTATTATACTGAATTTATTACATTATCACAGCCATTTTGGCTGTGATAATGTAAAACATTCAGTATAATAATTATGCATACTTTTATTCATCAAATATATGCACTGGTTACATGTAGTTCTATATGAAATAATGCATTTTGGGAAAAAATAATGATTACTCCCTCAAAGTATACTTTATTAGATACGTATACTTTGCAATTTTGATGAAATCGGCTACTGGATATGAAGTGTTTGCAAATGTTGGTGTTATATTATGGTTTATATGGGTGAAAGGTTAATGGTTTATTCCAGCCTTCTCCGGCACCACGCCCAGTGTGGACCATGGCAACGGTTGTAACGCTCTGCCCGCTCCCACGAATGGCGTGGTTCAATGTTCACATAACGGCAGCCTATTGTAAGTATATGCACGGTAAAATGTAGCTGCGAACAGTACCTCTTGCAATCTACTCCCGTACCGTCCGTAGCAGTAGTACATACTGTACGGGGAGTAGATTTCATGAGTTACTGTTCGCAACTACATGTAGGTAAATTGTTTTGTTTTTGATTATGTTGGATTCATTATATAATAATGCCCACGTTTTGAAAAAACAAAAATAAATTGATGCATTATTTTCGTCTGGGTTGCCGTCCGTCTGTTCGTACGTCCGTACGTCCGGGCATAAATTCGGGGTCTTAGATGGTTGAATGTGTGGTTTAAGACAAAATAATAAACAATGTAACTTAGTAGTTAACAACCTAAGCCTAGTTGCTTGCAGGTGCTCATTATTTTTTTGTGGAAACAATGACTGTATCAACCACCAAATATATCAGGGTTGTTATGTACGAGCGTCCGTCCGTGTGTCCGTCCGTCACATTTATTATATTAGTTATACTATGCACACCCTAATAGCGGGCGACTTGATATTTAATGCATGTCTTTCCTATGATCGATATGTACATATGTGCTAAGTGAATTTCATTTTTTATTCTATCCCCGGGCTATGGATTATCTCACCCATTCGAGCCTAAATATTTGAAAAAGGTGGTTATATTGCGATGGCGTGGTATCGACTTCCTTTATTTGCATGTCTACACATCAATGCATGTGATGATACAGTGGGGTCAGCGTGTAAGTGCACACACGAACGAACACGACAGGTTGGTTCCATGTACACTTATTTAAATTCTTGTAAAGCCACGTTTGTGCCTAACTGATGGGACCTCCAACTTTAAAAAGTACTAGTGGTTTTCATTGAGGCGTAAGCACAAAATCCTATGTTTTGTGGTTGTATTTTTTTGCTGCGGGTTCAAACAGTTCCCTCGGGCCACAGCAAACGTTTGCACACGGCTGGACATGATCAAACGTTATTGTTACAAAAAACTGATGTAATTTGAGCATTATATTCAGTATATACGCGCGGCCCCGGAATGAGCATTGCCTAAAGCCATATGCAAACAGCACGCGCTATATGTGTGCAAACAACGGAAACCATGTAACAATATACATTGTTACATGGTTTCCGTTGTTTGCACATATGTGGAAACATATAGCGCGTGATCTTTGCATATGGCTTTAGGCAATGCTCATTCCGGGGCCGCGCGTAGACAAAGTGCCTTCTTGACGTCACGATTTCAGTTCCGTTGTTTGCACACACATAGCGCGTGCTGTTTGCATATGGCTTTAGGCAATGCTCATTCCAGGGCCGCGCGTAATGGAAACGCCTTCATGACGTCACAACGCGGAAGTGCCTTCATGACGTCACTACTTCATGACGTTCATGACGCGGCCCCGGAATATGAATACCGAAAATTATCTACGTGAATGGGAAGATTTATAAAAGTACTGAAAATACTGAATATAATGCTCAAATTACATCAGTTTTTTGTTGGAAATGTAACAATAACGTTTGATCATGTCCAGCCGTGTGCAAACGTTTGCTGTGGCCCGAGGGAACTGTTTGAACCCAAGGCCGCAGGCCGCGGGTTCAAACAGTTCCCGAGGCAGGCCGCGGGTTCAAACAGTTCCCTCGGGCCACAGCAAACGTTTGCACACGGCTGGACATGATCAAACCTTATACTAGTGGTTTTCATTGAGGCGTAAGCACAAAATCATATGATTTGTGGTTGTATTTTTGCAGTTATTTAGAGTGTGCTAAAGTTGCTTTCAATTGTATATTACTTCATTATGCGTTTCAGAATCTGTACCGCTATTTGTTCGTCGGGATTTGTATTCGACACCGGCGTTAGCTATGTCCAACATATGTGTGACGATTCCGGGAGGTGGCTTAATGGCAATTCATTTCCGAATTGTGTTGGTATGTTGTATATTAATTATAACAGGAATTCTGTATATTTTTCACATATTGGATTTTTAAGGAATTAAATGCGAGGGAGCGCTAGCAACCGCAGCATTTAGTTCCTTATAATTCCAATACGTGAACAGTAACATACATGTGATTAGCCAGGTTATAAAATGCAGTCTCCTATCTCCAAGTACTGATTTCCCATTTCCTGTAGAACAGGTAGTCATTCAGTTTGGAAATATGTAACTTATTGGGGTTAAGTCTCGCAATATATGAAACAAGTGGAGTGCTATACTGGCCAGCGTTTGGCTTGGACAGAAGGGCGAATTATAAATGAAATAAATGGAGCGCGGTACTGACCAGGGATTGGGTTAGAAAGTAGGCCGAACTATAAATTAAATTAAATGACGTCATCGATATATAACATACGAAATAGTTGAATGTTTCAACCGGACAGACATGTACATGTATGTGTATTTGGATCAATTTTCGTTACAATTAACCTTTTATAAAGAAGGGGTGGAACATAGACTAAATGTAAAGAACATTGTGTCCAATGTTAGAAGCAATAACACATTAACCCTTTGAACCCGAAATCCCGCTATATCGGTTTATGCAAAAAGTGCAGATCCAGATGAGCCGGCTCGTAAAGAGCCGTCTCATCAGGATATGCACTTTTTGCAAGTAATTTTCATATTTCTTAGAACAAAAACACCCCCTTTTAATAAATGGACGAATCTGAAAATCATTGTGTGACCATTGGATTGGTCGAAACATTATCATATCACAGTCCATTCCAGTTCCTTAGGGTTGAAATGGTTACACTCAAATTGTTTACACTGTCCTTAGATTCGTAATGGAAACGCCCTTTCAACGTTCCCAGGATGGCCTGTTTAGACGTGTTTCACTGTAAACATGCATTTGATCATTTTGAACCATAGATGTGTGCTATGCAATCATGAAATACATTATCCCCCGAGATACATTACCAAGAAACTCATCAAAAATAAGAACACAGATGTTTTCTTGTGTTCGGTTTAAAGAGGTTCCACTGTACATTTACAACTCCAAGCGTGCATTGTAGTAGGCAACTGTGACGTAGACGTTGTCAAGCCGTTGACCGACGGTCAGTTCAACGCATCCTCCGTGTGGTCCGGGGTCAACGGTTACTACTTCGGTCCCGAGCGGTCAAGGATTGACGCCATAGCCGAGGGTAACAGCTCCATGGTGTACAGTGGTGGATGGCGGCCTGCGGTAGACGAACTTGACCAGTATGTCCAGGTATATGTCCAATAAATAATAGAGTATGGCGTTTCGTCCGCATGTACGAGAAGAGAGCACGGTTGCCCGCATATTGGATTATCTATCGTACATACTTTATCCCAGGTCATATCCGTAGTATGTCTAGTTCTCGTAATAACGCGAGTAGAAACTCATGAATATGGACATTATGTGTAGAAGTAATATATGGCTATACCATGGTAATGGGGTTTCTAGATAAGTCACCTGGAAACAAACCGAGGATTGGTAAACACTATGTTTATAATACTGCAAAATAACTAGCGTTTGTAACGTTAGTTATTTTTCAGTATTATAAACATGTTCTGTGTATTCAATATAGTGTACATTTTCAGGTTGACCTCCTGTATGTTACGAGAATCACTGGCATCGTTACCAAGGGCCGTGACGTCATTACCGGTGACACGGCTAACGAGTACGTCACGAGATTCCGCGTCCTACACAGTATGGACGGTATCCACTGGGAACCTTACAGTAGCCGGACTGTTACTGATGTGGTAGGTCCTCCTTTTTCGTCATTTACTGTAACACGGCGAGAACAATAAGAAACCGTCCACGGGACCCGAACCCGGTACTTCTGGTTTAGACACACACTTCTGGACAAAGCTAGCCGGGCATAGATACACACTTCTGGTTTACCATACCATCGCTCTACCGGCAGAGCTCGCCGGGCATAGATACACACTTCTGGTTTACCATACCATCGCTCTACCGACAGAGCTAGCCGGGATAGATACACACTTTTGGTTTACCATAACATCGCTCTACCGACAGAACTCGCCGGGCATAGATACACACTTCTGGTTTACCATACCATCGCTCTACCGACAGAGCTAACCGGGCATAGACACACACTTATGGTTTACCATACCATCGCTCTACCGGCAGAGCTAGCCGGGAATAGATACACATTTCTGGTTTACCATACCATCGCTCTACCGACATAGCTAACCGGGCATAGATACACACTTCTGGTTTACCATACCATTGCTCTACCGACAGAGCTAACCGGGCATATATACACACTTCTGGTTTACCATACCATCGCTCTACCGACAGAGCTAGCCGGGCATAGATACACACTTCTGGTTTACCATACCATCGCTCTACCGACAGAGCTAACCGGGCATATATACACATTTCTGCTTTACCACACCATCGCTCTACCGACAGAGCTAACCGGGCATAGATACACACTTATGGTTTACCATACCATCGCTCTACCGGCAGAGCTAACCGGGCATAGATACACACTTCTGGTTTAGCATACCATTGCTCTACCGACAGAGCTAACCGGGCATAGATACACACTTCTGGTTTACCATACATACCATCGCTCTATCGGCAGAGCTAGCCGGGCATAGATACACATTTCTGGTCTACCATACCATCGCTCTACCGACAGAGCTAGCCGGGCATAGATACACACTTCTGGTTTACCATACCATCGCTCTACCAACAGAGCTAACGGGGCATATATGCACACTTCTGGTTTACCATACCATTGCTCTACCGACAGAGCTAACCGGGCATAGATACACACTTCTGGTTTACCATACCATCGCTCTACCGGCAGAGCTAACCGGACATAGATACACACTTCTCGTTTGCCATACCATCGCTCTACCGACAAAGCTAACCGGGCATAGATACACATTTCTGGTTTGTTTACCATACCATCGCTCTACCGGCAGAGATAGCCGGGCATAGATACACATTTTTGGTTTACCATATCAACTCTCTACCGACAGAGCTAGCCGGGAATAGGTCCACACTTCTGGTTTACCGTACCATCGATCTACCGACAGAGCTAGCCGGGCATAGATACACACTTCTGGTTTATCGTACCATCGCTCTACCGACAGAGCTAGCCGGGCATAGATACACACTTCTGGTTTACCATACCATTGCTCTACCGACAGAGCTAACCGGGCATAGATACACACTTCTGGTTTACCATACCATTGCTCTACCGACAGAGCTAACCGGGCATAGATGCACACTTCTGGTTTACCATACCATCTCTCTACCGACAGAGCTAGCCGGGCATAGATGCACAGAGCTAACCGGACATAGATACACACTTCTGGTTTACCATACCATTGCTCTGCCGACAGAGCTAACCGAACATAGATGCACACTTCTGGTTTACCATACCATGGTTTACCATACCATCGCTCTACCGACAGAGCTAGCCGGGCATAGATGCATAGAGTTATCCGGGCATAGATGCACACTTCTGGTTTACCGGCGACCTTTGAGTATTTATATACGTCATGGCTCCACATTGGGCGACAAATGTAACAAAGCGAGGAAAATGCGTACCCGACCCGGGGATCGTAACAGGGACCTCTGGTTACCGTCCCATAGCTCTACCGACTGAGCTAACCGGACACTCTTACTCCCCATAATGAGATGATGCGTTTGTGTCATTTCTTATGCTTGTGCTACGAGGCGTTTGTGTTTGTGTCTTGGATTGTGCTACGAGATTGGTGGGCCTTTGCTAAATATTGGTGCTGGAAGGCGTTTGTGTGGCACTATTAGCAGAGTCCGTGACGCAATGCAAAGTGCAACAAAAACGCACATGTATGGAACGTCATATATACATAAACTTAAATAATTAATGATAGCATTAAATATTTAAGTCTATGTAGATTTTTTTTTTTTTTTACTGCTTTGTTGTTTTTTTTATTTATATATATATTTTGTATCTATAAATAACAAACATGTATAACAAAGTCAGCGACCTACAGTGTGGAGCCGATCAGACCGTGGTTATGTCTGATGTGGTAGGATTCACACTATTGGATCTCACAATACATACAATTATTGTCAAATTCAGAAGGCTATCGATATTAATTTGCAAAATATTTTGATTCAGTTAATATTATAATGACAAGCTTTGTGGACTCAGATTTCGATCGCACGGATGTGCGTTCTGGATCGGAGTCCACGCTGATTGTTTCACATTTAGTTGAATAGATGTCGGGATTTATTGTTTTTGCAGAGATATAAACGATTGAACTGTGGACAGACTGCAAATATAAGCTGTCTGTTCGAAGTAAAATTGGGTATTTTATATGTGTATTCTTATGCTCATTCAAAGACATTTATGTTGTAAATGTACACGTTCAGTGGAAACTCTCCAAACTCAGACACATTGGGATGTTCCACTTTAAATCAGACATGTTAGTGCTTTATGGCACATTCTAGTGTTTTGCAGTCATGAAACTTCATTGTAATCAGAGATACATAACAGCAAAAAAACATGTAAATTAAATATCCCTTCTTTTCCGAGTGTCCGGTTTAGAGGGGTTACACTGTATATATAGTATTTAATAGTATTGTTATGTATGTACATATAGTATTGGGTTATAAATGTTTACAGAAAAATAATAATATGATGAACAGTGTGGAGTTTATGTAGATTTGGAGTTCCTTTCAACCCTAAGGAACTGGAATGGACTGTGATATGCTAATGTTCCGACCAATCCAATGGTCACAAAATGATTTTCAGATTCGTCCATTTATGAAAAGGGGGTGTTTTTGTTCTAAGAAATATGAAAATTACTTGCAAAAATTGCAGATCCTGATGAGACGGCTCGTTACGAGCCGGCTCATCTGGATCTGCACTATTGCGGGCTTTCGGGTTCAAAGGGTTAAAGTTAGGTCTAAATATGTAATTCAAGTTCTAACTATTTAGAGCTAGCAAAATCTATTTGAGTTTATGTAGATTTGGAGTTCCATACATATGCAATGTACTTTTTTATGATAATCATTTTCTGCGATTACTATGAATCGTTTGATTGTGTTGTTTACTATGTTCTGCCACACCCGCCCCACCCCACCTCAACCTCAAACAACTGTTCGCAATGTCCCTAAAAGAGCCATGGTGCGGTTCTACAGAATTGCTGCCGATTTGTTTTTATCAAAAGTTTTCAGCAGGTCTGCGCATTGTACATGTATATTTATTAGACCTCTCATCAGAAAATATCACATCACTGTTACATCATATCTAAACAAGTAAAGGAGTGAGACCGGCTCTGACAAAACTAAATTCTGTTTGTCAGATCATGTTTTTTTTTAAGTTAACCAATCATGTATAAAATATAACGTTTTGACGATGTCAGTTATGCATATGCAGCCTATGCTCAATGTAAATCCATCAATTTGAAAATTTTAGACGATCCTAAATTTGCACTTACGAACATTTTAGTCGTACGAAGTATAGTGAAACGGCTCCAGCTCTCAAACGACTAGCAGACTCGTGTTATTAGTATGCTTACGTTATAGTTATTCGTGAATACTGTTTCAGTTCTTTATCGGTAATTCGAACAACTCATCTCCGACAACCAGCAGGCTGTCGTGTCCATTCAACGCCCGATACGTTCGGATCAACCCTATCAGCTGGCATGAACACATCGCCTTAAGGTTCGCCCTCCTCGGCTGTCGATCGGACGGTTCGAAACCGCCTTGTAAGTATATACGTTATTGTTGACATATTAGATTCGTAAAGGATTTAAATGCAAGGGAGCGTTTACTTAGCTTTGCATTATTTAAACGGCTGCCGTTTCTTTCAACACATTGTTTTCGTTGTTTTAATTTGAAAATACTGTTTTCGTTGGTTCAAACGTGTGTTTTAATTAGATACTCGTATTTACTCCCATCCCCGTCGTTCGACCTCTACTTACCTCTATTTATCTACAAACAAAATAATCTCATACCAGGTGAAAGTGCAGCAATTATGACGGCAGCAACAACAACAACGCCAGTATATACTACTACAACCAAAGCGACGGCGCATGCGCACACAACACCGAGGATAACAACGTCAACGATCAAAGGTTCGTAAACGATTTTACAGTATAAGCTATGGTTCACATGCATTTTAAGGAATTAAATGCAAGTGAGCGTTAGCGACCGCAGCATTTAGTTCCTTAAATATCATATTTGCAACTGCTAAAGAAAAAGGTGCTCCAACATTCCATGAGGTAAACTAGTTATGGGCGATGATTTATCAAGCCGCTCATGTTAGCAACTTAGCAGCTGCAGCTGCAGTCGCGATAGTGCGTTGTTCGGTGTGATAATGCAGTGTTTCATTTCAGCAACAATGACGACGCCATCCCCAGCAGCAATGTGTTACAACATTCCTCCCCTCGTCAATGGTCAACTCAACTGTGAACAGCAATTCGGATTGCCCGATAAACTGTAAGTCGAAGTTTCCTAAACGTCAACTGATCAACCCATGATAATCCATGAACACGACTACCAGAGTTAAACATGCAACGCAATTGTGCAGCTTTGTTGCTCGTTTTGAGATATGTGGTTTATCGGTTTTGTGACAAGAGTAGCTCCAGACCTATTCAGCGTGGTCAGGATCTGCATTGTTCGCCATTCCATCAATGATACACCCGCCATGTTTCTAACAAGCAATTTAGATCATTATAATGCTATATATACATGAAATAAATTACAGCATGTAGTGTGTAAACGACATTTGCATGGATCATGTTGATCTGGATCAATTTTAGTCGCAACGCTAAAATGTTATATTTAAGTACAACAACAAAACGAATAATACATGTTTCTAATGTAATCACGCAATCTGATTGGCTGATGGTCATACATTACAGGTATATTATTTCAATATGTATTCCTACGCCAATAGTAAAGCAGTGCATTAGAAATAGGTTAACCGCATTGTAATTTTGAAATTTGCGGCGTATATCAGAAAATTATAGGTCGCCATTAAACAGATTTTCCGAACTATCTTTTTCTGATATACGCCGCAAATTTGAAAATTACAATACAGTTAACCCTATAATAATGGATATTCCATAAATAAATTCACCAACATGAGATTACCTCTACAAATTTCAGAGTGTGCGTGGGACATTGCAAGCAAGGATACATCTTTGAAACCAACGAGATGGTCGTGCAAAAGATCTGCAACGTCACGACTGGGATTTGGCCTTCCGGAAAGACTTTCCCCTCGTGCATAGGTATTGTTACTTTATGTTCCTACATTAGGTTACTTTAGGTTCTTCTGTGGAATCTGGCATCAAGTACCACTATGTCCGCATCTTCTTCATTACTGTCTTGTACTATGGTCACACTCCCGATTGCCGGTTTGAATTGATAATATATATTGAAGTCAAAGTTCTTGTCTTGGTTTTCCTATAATTTGTACAGTCTGATTTTAAATTGTTGAACACACTTTGGGTTTCTGATTTGTGCATAATTGTTCAACATATCGTATTATTGCGGAAAGCTTACTGATTTTAAATTGTTTCACATCTTCGGCTGACATGACTTCATCTGGCATGGCAGGTTATTCCTTTCTCCCACTACTCTTTGTGTGAAACTATACTTTCTACAATTAAGTAGTTTTTCTTAACTATTTAGTATAATTTTAAATTCTTCCTGGTTTTTGCATAATTGTTCATTTGTTCTGGAATTAAATGCAAGTGAGCGTTAGCGACCGCATCATTTAGTTTCTTAAATATCATATTTGCAACTGCTAAAGAAAAAGGTGCTCCAAAATTCCATGAAGTAAACTAGTTATGGGCGATGATTTATTAGGCCGCTCATTTTAGCAATTTATGCGTCCGACTGTTGTTGTGGCAACAGCTGCAGTCGCGATAGTGCGTTGTTCGGTGTGATAATGCAGTGTTTCATTTCAGCAACCATAACGACGCCATCCCCAGCAGGAATGTGTTACAACATTCCTCCCCTCGTCAATGGTCAACTGAACTGTGAACAACAATTCGGGTTGCCCGACAAATTGTAAGTCGAAGTTCCCACAACGTCAACTGGGTTCCGTTTCATTAAACTTCGTACGACTAAAATGTTCGTAAGAGCAAATTTAGGATCGTCTGGAAATTTCAATTGATGGATTTACATTTATAGAGCATAGGCTGCATATGCAGCCTATGCTCAATAAATGTAAATCCAATAATCGTCTACAAGAAAACATTGTTAATGTGAAATTTACAGACTATCATTATAATTCTCTTACGAACGTTTTTTCTGTACGCAGTTTAGTGAAACGGGCCACGGATCGACCCATGGTAATCGCTGAAAAGGACAGGACTAGCAGAGTGAAACATGCAAACTATGCAATTGCAGTTTTATTGCTCGTTTTGAGATATGTGGTTTATCGGTTTGTGACGACAAGAGTAGCTCTAGACCTATTCAGCGTGGTCAGGATCTGCACTATTCGCCATTCCATCAATGATACACCCACCATGTTTCTAACAAGCAATTTAGATCATTATCATGCTATACATTACAACATGTAGTGTGTAAACAACATTTGCATGGATCATGTTGATCTGGAGCAATTTTAGTCGCAACGCTAAAATGTGACTCGCGGTGGTATCAGGCCATTTTCATATGCAAATGAGCCACGGTATTTTTTTATTATTTATACTAATTAAATGCGTCACCTGAAAAAAATAATATTTTCGACATATTATAAATAGTAATCATTGCACATCAAATAATAAATACATAATAAATAGTAATGTCCGTTAACATTTTAAGGAAACACGGTTATCGCCCCTGATATCAGTGTGAACATTTACGTCTGATATAAAATGTATAATAATGCCAATCAATATGTGGGGTAATGGTGAATGAATGTTGATTTTGCCAGAAAATGTCTCAGATGATATCTCTGATATAAAGAACATTGTGTGCCTACTGAGTGGGTATATACCTTTAACCCTTTGAACCCGAAAGCCCGCTATATCGATGTATGCAAACAGTGCAGATCCAGATGAGCCGGCTCGTAACGAGCCGTCTCATCAGGATCTGCACTGTTTGAAAGTAATTTTCATATTTTTGAGAACAACAAATACCCCCTTTTAATAAATGGAATAGTCTGAAAATAATTTTTCGATGATTGGATTGGTTGCAAAATTATCATATCGCAGCCCATTCAGTTACTTAGGGGTGAAAGGGTTAAGTACAACAAGGAAATGAATAATAGATGTATAATGACTATTACATAAAGAAATTCACCACTATGCGATTACCTCTACAACTTGCAGAGTGTGCGTGGGGCATTGCAAGCAAGGATACATCTTTGAAACCAACGAGATGGCCGTGAAAAAGGTCTGCAACGTCACCACTGGTATTTGGCCTTCCGGAAAGACTTTCCCCGCCTGCATAGGTATATTTACTTTAGGTTCCTACATTAGCAAGGTGCATGATCACGTGGCCCACTCCAAAGTAAGTATTATTTGATATTTTCCTTAATATGCAACGGATTTTGATGAAATATGGCGCAGCAAACGCGTCTTCATGAGATGCATGTGGTGGTCCATGGAGTTTGGTACAGACTTATGTCGTTTTTGCAAAGAATCGATTTCCGTGTCGGAGACACGGAAATCGATTCTTCGCGAAAACGACAGAAGTTTGGGCGAAAATACAAAGACCACCAAATGCAGCTTAACAAGACGCGTTTGATGCGCCATATTTCATCAAAATCCGTTACGTAATAAGGACACTATAAAAGAAAACGTACTTTAAATCGGATGGATTCTGGAAGTTTCAGTACTTGTTCTTGTTGTTAGTACCACGTGATCATACACCTTGATTAGGTTCTTCTGTGGAATCTGACATCAAGTACAACTATGTCCGCATCTTCTTCACTACTGTATTGTACTATGGTCACACTCCCGATTGCCGGTTTGAATTGATAATATATATTGAAGTCAAATTTCGTGTCCTGTCCTGTATTTATGTCCTCTCGTTATTTCTGATTAGACTTCTCAAACATTCCTGTGTCGACTGTTTTATCATATACGCCAGTCATTAGCTTGTATATTTCTATCATATCTCCTCGTGCGCTCCTACATGTACATGTATATGTATACTTCATTGTTGGCAGTTTCAGTTTCTTTAGTCGTTCAGTGTACCCCAAGTGTGCTACAGACAGACATCATGGTTATTATTTTCATAATACCTATGAACTGGTGTGATGTGTGTAACCAAACCATACCTACAAATTGTCTACCAACTCAACACTTGCAATTTCATTGATATAAATATTTTAATCCGGATATTAATTTTCCTTCCGCAGTTTTCAAATATGATGCATAGTTTTTACGCAGATGTCCGAAGGTACAAAATCGGCTAGCGTGTCTCAATGGGGAATAGTAGTGCGGGTGTTTTGAGGTCACAGACACCGTTTGCTTGCAAATCCTGATCCATTACTACACAGTTTCACTTGAGGAACATTTTGGGGTGCCTTTAACACCATTTTTCAGCATATGTGTAGCATTTAAAAGAAAACACTGAACCTGTTGGTCACGTGATGTAAACGGAGTTTCCGTGGCCAAAAAATGTACACAATATTGGAGAATATGACAAGGTTGGATTTTTCTTTCTTATGAGTAAGTGAACCTATTGTTTAGTTCATGCAGAACCAGTACAGACTGGCTGCAGGTCATGTACAAGTGGGTCCCACAGCATCCATACGAATAGTGAAAGTAGGAGAGACTGGCCTTATTGGATGGCATTCGGTTAAATTATATAGTAAAACTATTTGGTGGTGTCTAACCTAAACAGCGTGTTCTCCGTAGTTCCAGTGTAAATATTAGCGTCTGTATTAAAGGTACATGCCCACGCAGTAGGCACAAAATGTTCTTTATATAGGAATTAAATAAGTGTATAATTATGTCACTATTCCACCAGTTCTAAAAATTACGAGTGCCCGCTATACAAATATAATCATTTATTAATTATCAATTTACTGTTAGCTACGCGCGGCGGTAACAGTCTATCTTGATAATGTGCGGGGACGACGACTTTCACATCACGGCTTGCGGTGCGCATGCGCAGTATACTACACGCGCCAGTAGGCTTCCCAATATGTAAACAAGAATATCAACATGTCGAAACGTCCAGTAGCCTATTTCACCAACATTGCAAAGTATACTTTCCTAGCAAAGTATACTTTAAGGGAAAAAATTTAAATTTTAGAATCAATTTATTAATTTTTATTATACTGAATTTATTACATTATCACAGCCAATTTTGGCTGTGATAATGTAATAAATTCAGTATAATAATTCTGCATAGTTTTAATCATCAAATATATGCAATCGTTAGTTCTGCATGAAATAATGCATTTCGGAAAAATCAATGATTGCTCCCTCAAAGTATACTTTGCTAGGAAAGTATACTTTGCAATTTTGATGAAATCGGCTACAGGACGGAAATTGTATGAAACGGTTTCGGCCAAAAAAAGGCGAAATGTCTGAGGGACAGGCAGTACAGAGAGAGAGTGGTTAATATTGGCGACCAGATCACCAAATGGAAAGAGTTACGTGGAGATTTAGATTTGGACTCGAACCGAGATTTTTCTTCTCAACTTCCGATACTTCACTGCGCATGTCAAAGATGTGATATGATTGACCGTGTCACGTGACGCGTATTGGTAAAAATAGCACGAGGTCGGAAAATACCCTTTCTGGTCGCGGCATATAAAATGCGATTTAACACCAATTAACACGCGCCGTAATTAAAAATAACTCGTTAGTGGGTAGACAAATGGCTTATATAAGGCATGACAGAAAATGAAAAGTAGTAGTACAGTGTAACCTGCTGCGTGGGCATGTACCTTTAAACTTCGGTTCTTTGTCAATTCGTTTAACGAATAAGAACTATGAGCTGCCGTTTACGTTTTGAGAAGCGGTCCAATAGTAGTTATACATGTAATATCGAAATCGAAAAGAAATCGGCTAAATATCCGGGTCGAAACATTTGTTTCCGATGAGATAACCGACTACCATTGCCCATTATTAAGTATGCTGGTGTTTCTATTTGACAGAAAATCACCATTCTACACCATTGCCACTAGTCCACAACTACACACGTAAGTACACATTCTCACGTCTTGGATACATTTCCCAGTTTCAGTATTTACTTGTACACGAATAATGTATGGACGCTTGTATATGGAAGCTTACTTCCTACTTCTAACTTAATCACTTCTTACTTCTAACTTCCTTACTTCTAACTTCCTTACTTCTAACTTCCTTGCTTCTAACTTAGAAGTAAGGAAGTTAGAAGTAAGAAGTATTGACGCGTGTACGATCAAATATACAGTGGGACCTCTGTAAACCGGACACCACTAAAACACCTATGATCTTATTGTTGATGAGTTCCTGGTCATTTATCTCAGGTGATAATGTCTGTTCGTGTTCGCATAGCACGCAACTATGGCTCAGAATGATAAAATTCCTGATTTACAGTGAAATCTCTCTAAGCCGGACACACCAGGGTGTCCAGTTTAGAGACGTTATCATCGGCTAGCATACACATTCACCTGATAATTAGAATACCAGACTACTGTCTGTTTCACGAAAACTGCAAAAATTGTACAGTCATATAAACAATGCAAAAACTTTTTGTTTTTAGATAATATTAAATGTTATCTAAATTTAAGAATGAGCCTTCTGTTTATTTCCTGAAATTATTACGAAATATTGATTTGTCTATGAGAATTTATCATGGGAGAAAAGGATGTGGAAGAGCTGTGGGAGTCAAAACACGAAGCCTCTGTGAAGATGTATATGGGGATGGGTATATATAACATGCGGACATTGTTTTTTCGCAATAAAATAACTATTGGATCAAATTTCACGAAATAAAAAGTGTCATTCTTACGTTTTATATATTATTGAAGAAATAAAATTGTTTTTGCATTGTTTACAAGGCTGTAAAATTTGGGCAGGTTTCGTGACACAGACCTATATAGACTGGTATTCTCTATATCAAGTTTATCAGGCAAAACTCGGAAACGGTAGGAATATCTAGCTTAGCCTGATAAAAATAATATCAAAGGACACTAGCCTGGTATTCTCTATTTATTTTAGACGGATGCGTAACCACGGAACACGACTGTGACACGATCGGAAATGGCGACTTCCAGGCGTGTGGCGGATGTCATTTCTTCGCCACGTGCTCCGAAGGATTCATGTTTATTCGCGCATGCCCAGAACACTTGCTGTATGATACAGCGACACAGACGTGTGAATACCGATCGAAAACATGTTATATTAATACACAACCTGTTGGCTAGGTGAAGTTTTCCAATTTCTTGCCGGATATCTGTTCACAGGTAGCTACATTTAAAAATATTTTTTATATTTTATTCATTTCTCAATGTAAGTATATGTTGTTACCATTCATTTGAACCGTCTCAACGAGACGGTTCAAAGGAGTGTTAAAAACGCGAATGGCAGAGATTATTTTTTATCTTACCAGTCTCCCAATAAACCGGCGGCTATTTTGAATATCAATTATTGTAGTTAAACTCATGAGTGTTAAACAGGTTGATAGTTATATTGAATAAAAACAACATTAAAAATGGTGCTGTTGATGAACATAAAAAGTATACAATTATGAAGTATTAAAATATAATTTCCCATTTGTTTTGTACTTTGACCTGGAACATGACCTTCAATCAACTGATTTCATTTGGTTATTTGATATAGTAGGTGAGTTAATGGTTACGGCCAACAAATAATATATACTAAAATAGAAATCAACACACAGAAAAACACATTTTATATAATACTTGTTCATACGGTCAACGTTCATACGGATGCAGAGGCTGATCTGATATTATGCTTGTCGTGTAAATCGTAAGGTACATTTTGTTTGCAGGTGACGTCCCAATTAATATGTTTGCGATTGGAGAAATGGGCTTACGTGTAATAGTTATAGTTCAAATATTGAATTTTTAATAAATTAGTTTATTAAAAATTTAATATGTGAACTATAACTAACTTTTCGTTTGCCCCGCCCCATCGCTGGCACCTGTCTGTTAGAAAGGAGTGCTGCCCATAAACGTGTTTTCAACAACGATACTATTATGTGGTTAGCGAGCGGTGTGACACTGAATCGATCGTACACATAGGGCGGGTCATAGGAAATTACATCAACAAGGCGGGGCCCGTGGTTCTAAATATAACTACTGAGTTATTGAACATTTAATGATTAACTTAATAGATATTGGCGCAAGCGTCGCAATATGCAATTAATTGAGACCAAATTCTCTGCTTTCATTGGTCGAAAAACTAGGGCAAACAATAAGTATGCGCAGTGTGCCCAATGTAGATCCAGACCAGACTGCTACCACGCAATCTGATCGGATTCTGCACTGTTCGCCATTCAGGTAGTGAAACACAAATCAGCCTTTTGACACGGAAATTGATTCTTCGCAAAAAGGACAAAAGTATGTGCCGAACTCCCGGGACCACAAAATGCAGCTCATGAAGACGCGTTTGCTGCGCTATATTTCATCAAAATACGTTGCCCATTAAGAAAAATATCAAATAATACTTACCTTTGAGTGGGCGCGCTTTCAACACTTTCAGCCCTTGTTGTTGTTGTTGTAACCACGTGATCATGCACATTGTATATAGAGCTGACTTAAGGACCCGTGTGATCCTTGATCATCGTTCGATTCAAACATAATTGGTCCCTAAATGTGATAGTATACGACACATGGAGTTGCGATGTCAGCCATCGTAGTGTGTACAAGCCATCAGTCAGCTTTACCTCTTGTGTATTGTAGCTTTTGATACATACCACAAATAATACGACATACGAATGCAATTTGGTACTATATCTTCCAAAGATGACAAATAACAACGTCCTATGGGTTGTTCTCATCACACGTATATACAATGCCTGATTCCTGAAGAGTTTGTTGAATCATTGTTAATCATTTCGAGAATCCATCCAGTAATGGCCGTGTAACAGTAAGATAAATACACAGTGCTGTCGATATATACCTGTATTACCATACATATCGCACCAATTCAGTGACATGTAAGCAGTTATATGAGTATATTGTCACTGGTGTATACTTGCCTACTATGCGAGTAAATATAGCTTTACATGTGGGTAGCATGTACACTGACAATAAACTGTGCATCAGATTGAAAAGTTTATTTTGAGATTGATTGAGAAATGCTCAGATATCTCGCCTTCTGTATAACTTACTGACACAATATTTATAGTAACCTGATGTCATATCTGTATAAATTATTATTTTACTGTCATAATATTTGCTGTGTGTGTCAAAATATGAAGTGCTCAAACTGTATGATGGCTTGTACTTACAAAGATAGCGGAGATGGCAATTAAATGTACTATATAGTATACAGTAACATGACAATATTCACATATCTTATGTTCATATATCACACCACTCTTATGAAGCAATTATCATTGAGGCCAAATGTATCTTTCTATGGCATATGTCCTTAATTATCACATTCAGCGCTGAAAACTGAAATGGTAATTACAAGTGCCAGCTGGCCTGTAAGTTGACAGACCCACCATTCGGCACTCCTTGGAATGACAGAATATCACCCAGACAAGTTCATGTCCACCATAGCGGTCATTGATCAAAATCCCATATTGCACCGCGTCAGATCAGAGCGTCTTGTATTTCCAGATTAAACGGAGCGTTTGGGGGCAGTTTCACTAAACTTCGTACGACTAAAATGTTCGTAAGTGTGAACAATTATTGGATTTAAATACCTCAGCCGTGGGTGGTTGGTCGAGTGAACGCGATGGCGTAAGTTAACAGTAGGGATTCCTCCTTATAGGAATCACGATTTTGCCTGGTTTGGCTCTCATGTACGTTTTTACCTTTGGCTCTTTTGTTACCTGGGAGTTATAAAAGTAGTAAGATTATTACTGATCCTACTGCTTTTGGGAGGAGGCCTAGTGATTCTGGTATGGCGAGGGCCTGGCATCATATCAGGATTATTCTGATTTCAGGGCTGAATATATAATTTTTATTGTAAATATTCAGTTCTGATCCCCCACCCATAGTATATATATAGTGCTTATTACTAAACCCCTTGACGCGGCCTTAAATGACCTTAGCTGTTGACAGGCCGTTAAACCCCAACAAACAAACTTTCCTCAGCCGACAGTACATATGTAAGAAAAGCGTAAAGTGAAGATATGTATGCAGCACCCCCCCCCCCCCCTACCACGCTACCACAGCCCTTCGACACCACTCCCGCCACTACATAATTGTGACGGATGCGTTCAGCGTTACCGCTGTCCGTACGTCCGTGCACTAGTATACTAATTATACTGTATAGTCATTGTTGCTGCACTCCGCACCGGCGTGAATTGTTTCACGTGTGTCTAACTCTTCCACTCACAACTACTTTAAGCTATCATATAAACGCAATTTCCTCAAGTAACCGGCGCAATGTAGCTGAATGGGAATTCGTCAGAAATCCAGCGCCTATTTCGACGTGCATTGAGCAACAGTGATTGTGGAAAGTCCCTTACAAATTCGGTTTCCTTTCGCACCAGCCGCGCTAATGGCTAATAAGCCAATGTGTAAGTGCATGCGGACGTTCATTAGTTATTTTCTAGCTAACACTTGAAACTAAACAAGGCTCTCAAAGAAAAAATAATGCACTTTGTCCTTAGTCATAATTTTACTTCGCATTTGAGTTGGAAACTCTTCAGTGTTGACTGTGTTCTCGTTACCTACAGCTGTGTCAGGACATATTAATATATAGACGGTGGGTAACGTACTTCACACTGATCTGCTATATAGAGAATACCTAGGTGCATGATCACGTGGTTACAACAACAACAACGTCGCCCACTCCAAAGTAAGTATGATTTGATATTTTCCTTAATATGCAACGGAATTTGATGAAATATGGCGCAGCAAACGCGTCTTAATGAGCTGCATTTTGGTGGTCTAGGGAGTTTGCCACAGACTTATGTCGTTTTTGCGAAGTATCGATTTCCGTGTCGGAAACACGGAAATCGATTCTTCGCAAAAACGACATAAGTTTGCGCGAAAATAAAGAGACCACCAAATGCAGCTTAACAAGACGCGTTTGATGCGCCTTATTACATCAAAATCCGTTACGTAATAAGGACACTATAAAAGATGATACGTACTTTGAATTGGTACGTATTGTTGTTGTTAATACCACGTGATCATACACCTTGAATACCAGGCTAGTGTTATTTGATATACAGTTTATCGTGCAAGGAAACGCGTAGGAATTCCGAGACTTGCCGTGGAATTCCTACCGTTTGCGAGCCGAGCCTGATAAACATGATATCGAAAGACAGTAACCTTGTATTCTATTTATCAAGTAACGCTTTATGACGTCGTTATCTATGGACAGAACGCGGACTTGTTTACGTTGCGTCATTCGGTAACGTCACGTGACGTCAATTTAACAATTCGTTCCTACGAATTAACAACTCGTTCCCACGAAATAACGAGCGTGGGATATATTGTGGGAACGAATTGTTAATTCGAGGGAACGAATTGTTAAATTGAGGGAACGAATTGTTATTTCGTGGGATCGAATTAATAAAAATAGAAGATTATGGTAAAATAGGTCCCACAACATGCATACTAACAACGAAATTCGCGAAGGATAGTCAAATTTGTGGCTATATCGATGCCGATGGTCTAGTAACATAAGGTCTTACTAGACCATCGATATAGGAAACAAGCAAATCTATTTTATTTTTATTCTAGGATTCATTCTGCAAATCTATTTATTCTGTAAAAGTAATACATTACGACGGACGTTTCAAACACGAATATTTTCGTTGTATTAAAAAATAGTTGATATATTGTCTTTTATTGCCATAATAAAGTCGATGGTGTGATGGCCAACACTTGCTAAATTGCCGTCTGCTGCTGTTTTATACACGTATTTTGTCTTCATTTTCATTAAAAACATGGTTTGCCAGCACTTAAGAATCATTTCCATTGGAAATGATTTTAAAGTGCTGTCAAAGAATGCTCTTGATGAGAAAATGTAACATAAAAAATAAACAACAGATACCAAATTCAACGTTTTGAGGGTTAAAGGTACGTGCCCACTCAGTAGGCACAAAATGTTCTTTATATGAATTAAATATGTGTGTCATTATTCCACCAGTTGTAAAATTTACGAGTGCCCGATGTACAGATATAATCATTTAGTAATTTTTATTTTACTCATAGTGACTCGTGGTGGTATCGGGCTATTTTCATATACAAATGAGGCATGATATTTTTTAATTATTTATACTAATCACCTGACACAAATACTATTTTCTACAGATTATAAAGTATGGTCATTGCACAACAAAATATAAATACAGAGAATAAATAGTAATGTCCGTTAAAATTTTAAGGAAAAACGGTTATCGCCCCTAATATCTGTGCAGAAATTTACGTCTGAAATACCTGAGTGGGCATGTACCTTTCAAAGGTGAGCGTGACGTTCATTTCTTACCGTATCGCCAAAGGGTTTGCAAAAGTAGTCCGGTATATAATAAAATAGTGCGGATGTTTTGAAATCACAGTTTGCATGCACATATTGATCCAGTACTACCCTGTTTTCACTTGAGGAACATGCCGGGGTGATTTTAACACCAGTTTTCAGCACATTTGCAGCATTTAAAAGACAACACTGAACCTGTTGCTCACGTGACAGAGTTTCCGTGGCCAAAACATGTAAACAATATTGGGGGACATGACGAGGTTGGCTTTTTCTTTCTTAGGAGTAAGTGAACCTATTATTTAATTCATGTAGAACCAGTACAGAGCGGCTGCATGTCATGTACAAGTAGATCCCACAGCATCCATACGAATAGTGAAAGTATGGGAGACTGGCCTTATTGGATGGGTTTCGGTTAAATTATAAAGTATTTCTATTTGGTGTGTTCTAACCTATTCTATACTACCGATCAGCAAAATGCTACTGAGAGTGGTTTTCGGCATCGTGGCGCTGATGAGCCTTGTCCGGCTGGGCGAGCCGACTTCAATCATGGAGAGAAGCGCCTTTGACGACAACGAAACATACGTGGATATACAAGTGGTACGTAGAGTTGCTGGTGGAAAAGAGTTTCTGGCAGTCCGATAATGCATGGGGACGAACTATCTTAGTAATAAGTAGTGCTGGTCCGTGTCTGTATTTGGGCTATTTGCGGTTATGATTGGATCACTAAATATCATTAAAAATTCATTTTCAATTGTTTTAAAATTACTTTAAGAAGGAAATATACCGATTTCAAGATTGTTTAAATCAATTCATGGTGTAATTTCAGTTCAATTCCAGTTAATGAAAGCAGCACTTGAACTTTAAAACTGCTTAATAGTTTTATCATGATGGAGGCGTGTGCTGATTACAGATCAAACGCGTTATTGGTCTCACAATGGCATACGCCCATTTCATCCAGTCACAACCAATGATGACTTATATGGCGTATTAAGAAGAGTTAGCTATCACGTTATCACTTTAAGTAGATGACTAAAATGTGCTCTGTTATATGATTTTGTACCTAAGAACATGTGCGCTTTTTCATGAAATATTTTCATAGAAACTGCGATATTTTCTGTAAATGACGTTGAAAAATGACGACATTTTCATAGCAAATTGATTCCGCATTTGCAATGAAAAGTTCGTCAACATTCGACGTAATTTACGAAAAGTATCGTACATTTTGCATGAAATATCGTACATGTTCTTACGTACAACATCACATGGCGTTTCTCATATACAGCATGACAACTTCATACATTAAAGTCTCGTCGTGGATAGTTAGTAAGGCGACGTGACGTGACAACTATCACATTACGTAGATGGCCGAAATACGCCACCGTAGAAACCACATACAGTGGAACCTCTCTCAACCGGATCCCCGGGAAATATGGGTGTTTATTTCAGATGTGTTTCGCTGTTATGTACCTCTGATTATAATGACTTTTCAGGATTACAAAACACTAGAATGTGTCATGAAGTGCTCACATGTCTGATTTAATAGTGGAACATCTCCAAACCGGACACTGTGGGGACCTCCAAGTGTGTCCGATTTGGAGAGGTTCCACTGTACAAGACTCACCGAATCCAATTGTTGTCAGTCTACTGTTGTCTGGTATTTCGCCCCAATACATATCGGACTCACTACAGTTTTTTTCTCCACATGTTCGTACCCGCCCTGCCAGGAGCGTGAAGCTGCTCAACTGCTGCACGTTAGAGATGAAATCATTGAGAGGATCAAGGACTACATTAATACAACGATTGCGATGCGACTGGACGGAATACAAGAGATGTTTTCCGAATATGTGTCAAAGCAACGTACGTAAACTCATTGTGTGAACAAAATAATTTTGACGACAGGCTGTATATCACAAAATGGCCAAATTTGTACCTTTTGCAGGCCCGTACGCAGAGGGGATCCGACGGGTGCGTACGCACCCCGCTTAACCCTTTTAACACCACAGGCCTGTACAGTTGTATTGGCAAAAGTTGTAGATCCAGATGAGCCGGCTCGTACTAAAAGAACATCATTTGTGTGCAAAGAGCAGTATTGTGCAAATATTTATTAATGCGTTCGGCACGACATAATTTTGCGAACATGCGTTTTAACCAAAGTACGATTTTATATGTTGGATGAGCTTCTTTTGCGAGCTGTAGAAAATATTATTGTATATGCATACGTTTTAAAAATTCACAACGCACGCTTTGGACAAATATATTAAAATGCCTTGTTTTGCGCGCTGTTTGTGTGTGTATATGTTTCCAAACCTACAGCGCACGCTTTGGATAACTTGTCAATCCACTAGTTCAAGGTGCATGATCACGTGCTTACAACGACAACAACGTCGCCCACTCCAAAGTAAGTATTATTTGATATTTGCCTTAATATGCAACTGATTTTTATGAAATATGGCGCAGCAAACGCTCTTCATGAGCTGCATTTGTTGGTCCAGGGAGTTTGGCACAGACTTATGTCGTTTTTGCAAAGAATCGATTTCCGTGTCGGAGACACGGAAATCGATTCTTCGCAAAAACGACAGAAGTTTGGGCGAAAATAAAGAGACCACCAAATGCAGCTTAACAAGACGCGTTTGATGCGCCATGTTACATTAAAATCCGTTACGTAATAAGGACACTATAAAATAATATGTACTTTAAATCGGTACTTATTGTTGTTGTTAGTACCACGTGATCATACACCTTGTATAAAGTCACCACCAAATGCAGCTTAAATAGATGCGTTTGATGCGACATATTTCATCAAAGTCCGTTACAATATAAAATAATACGTACTTACAATCTGATGGATTCTGGAAATTTCAGTACCTGTTGTTGTTATTAGTACCATGTGATCATACACCTTGTAGTTTGTTGTCAGTGTTGTCTATTTTAGTGTACATGTACATCTGTTACGAAGTCCATAGCGCACGCTTTGAAAAAAAGTATCATTTAAATTATTTGTTTGGAGCACTGTCTTATTTGTATAAGTTTCCAATTCAAAACACAAGCTTTGAATAACTTGTCATTCAATTGGTCTGGTTTGTACGGAGCCCCGCAGGGGATATGGAATTTTGAAATTAATTCGTTCCAATGAAATAACAATTCGTTCACACGAAATAACAATTCGTTCCCACGAATTAACAATTCGTTCCCACGATGTTAACAATTCGTACCCTCAATTTAGCAATTCGTTCCCACGAAATAACAATTCGTTCCCACGGGAACGAATTGTTAATTCATGGAAACGAATTGTTATATTGTGGGAACTAATTGTTAATTCGAGGGAACAAATTGTTAAATTGAGGGAACGAATTGTCATTTCGTGGGAACGAATTGTTAATTCGAGGGAACGAATTGTTATATCGTGGGAACGAATTGTTAATTCGAGGGAACGAATTGTTAAATTGCGGGAACGAATTGTTATTTCGTGGGAACGAAATAATAATAAATAATCCATGTCCCCTGGCTCCGTAGGTTTGCACGCTGTTTTGTTGTGTACATACGTTTCCAAATCTACAATGCACGGTTTGAAGAACGTCAGCAAGCACGGTTGCTCATTCAGTGCACAGGTTGAAGTAACGGACTGAGTCGAAAAAGACTATAATGGCTCTTATACACACATAATCACGCGACATTCACCCGTGTTACAAGCAATACGATTCTTAGTTGCGAACGGTAACTCTTGCATTCTACTCCCGTACCGTCCGTAGGCAGACTATGGACGGTACGGGAGTATATTGCAAGAGTTACCGTTCGCAACAATACGATTCTAAAATATACAATTTGGACCGGATGTCTACAAATAAAGCGATCCCTGTTTACAAAGGCATCACCTTCGGCGTTTCACTATTCCAGGTTATCAAGACGTTTGCGTATCCAATGGCAACCCCTGTGAAAATGGCGGCGCATGCAATTTAGATGAACGTGATGCACAGTTTCACTGTGAATGTCCGGAAGGGTGGAAAGGGGAAACTTGTCAAGGTAGATATACAGAGTAGGCTCATATTAGAATCAACTCCAAAGTGTGCATCGATTCGAAATTTCAATGTGACAAAACAGTCTTGAGAAGAAATATTTACATTTGTTTGCTTTCCGTTTGTTTGAGCGACGTTCATTATTATTGTTGTTATTTGACGTTTCGTCACGAATTTTGACGCAATAAAATTAATGCACGTGAGTATTGTTGGGCATTTATGTTCGACTTAGAACTAGCTATGCGAAATATAGGATTAAAACAATTTTAATCGATTGAAATAGAATTGGTTGGGAATATATATCAAGTATAGTTGAACTTTACAAACTTTATACCACGAGAAGTTCGCCAAAAATGTCGTTTATTCCTATAAATATAAGATTCGACAATGTCAAACAGTTGCCGAGTGTCACGGCAAACGTTTACAAACGGCTGTACATGGTCGAACGTTATTGTTACATTTCCGTCGGAAATATTGTGTAATTTGAGCATATATGCAGTACACGTCGCGTTATGCGGGTGCACCATCCTCCGCAACAATTTCAAAATTTCATTGCGACTATTGTGAACTAGTCTGGTTACGTAATGGCGTGTTCTAGTAACGTCTTGAGACACGTGCATTACGTAGGTGTTGGCTCGGCCCAGAATTTAGCATTGTCTACAGCCATGGTGATACAGCACGCGCTTTACGTTTGAACACGGCTGTGAGCGGTGTCAAACAACGGCAGTCCTGTAACAACATATTTTCGAACGAGCACCGCCCGTTCGTCCACCGAGTGCAGCTCAGGAGACTGCCCGGGGTCCGGGTGCATGACCACGTACCCCCCCCCCCCCCGTCCCCTGGAAATGTGTTGATATATATATATCCCATTACCTGCGTACTGGCGCATTTTAGAGCAAAACGATCTTTACTCGCCGAATTTTGTGGGGTGGGGAGGGGGATTGGGAGGGGGTGGAGCTGGGCCCACATATCCGCCCTTGGTGAGCAAACCATTTGGCATGCTTAACATCTGCGAAGAATCCTTTGGACTACACGCACTTTGAACAGGTCAAATGTTGTTTAAACCACAGTAAACGCAATAACCCATTGTTTTATTCCTTAATGACAGAGCGACTGCCGCTCTTGTATAAATGGGAGTGCCAGGACAAGGATACCTACACCCGTTGGGAGATGAAGTCGTACAACCGCCGTAGTTCCCATATTTACGGATTATTCTTTAGCATCCGTGATCATTATGACTCATCCAGCGATGACTATCAAGGTAAGAAAATTAGGGTATGAGATCACGTGATTTGCGAACGTTTCCGAACCTAATTTTCTGACGTGACGTAATGTGTGACTTCCTTTTTGCAATAGGTTTTCCTAACAAAAGGACGGATTTTGATGATATATGGCGTAACAAAGACGATGACTTATGTTTTTTGCTGGTACTCTGAAAGTCCTTTCATGAGGAATCATGCCGTTAATTTATTGCAATCACGTGCTCTACATTTGTATTTACATTATTCGCCACACCGATATAATTATAAGATTAAATCAAACTACAATACAGGGCAACCAGTAGCCCATTTCACCAACATTGCAAAGTATACTTTTCTAGCAAAGTATACTTTGAGGGAGTAATCATTTATTTTTCCTGAAATGCATTATTTGATATAAAACTAACAACTGCATAATTATATTTGATGATTAAAAGCATGCAGAATTATTATACTGAATTTATTACATTATCACAGCCAAAATGGCTGTGATAATGTAATAAATTCAGTATAATAAAAAATTATAAATTTATCGTTAAATTAAAAATTTCTCCCTCAAAGTATACTTTGCTAGGAAAGTATACTTTGCAATAATTCCAGCACAAAAATATTTCCACAATTCCCTAACGTTTGATTGGCCCGTAGCAAGTCTCTGTCCAAAATTTATATCCCAGTAAACTCCCACGCCGAACTACTTTCCGTAACCGTGAGACTCAGTTAAAATAATTCTTAAGAAAACGGAAAATAAACACATTTTCTTGATGAATTTATTTCAAATGCTGGAATTATAAGGAATGAATGGCCTTTTTGTGGAATTTATCGGGGATATTAACTTCCGGCCTTCGTCCAGTATTCCCGCGACTTTTCCAAGTTTATACCCCGATAAATTCCACAAAAAGGCCATTCATTCCTATAATGTTGGTTAAATAGGCTACAGGTCCGCATTTAGTGCGCTACGTTTCATAAAAATGCGCCATTCTGTTAGAAATATATTAATGTGACGTCACGCCGTGCGGAAACGATGTGATCTCATATCCTTAACTTGTGTTGGCATATTTCTGCCATTCACCTAACGCGATAACGTGATGACGTGATAGCCAAGTCGTCTTACTATACCTTATAAGTCGTATATACTTACCAGGAAACTGATTATATGGTGACATATTTATATAGCCAAGTCGTCTTACTATACCTTATAAGTCGTCATAACTATATACTTACCAAGAAACTGATTATATGGTGACATATTTATATAGCCACGTCGTTTTACTATACCTTATAAGTTGTCATAGCTATAGAATTATCAGGAAACTGATTCTATGGTGACATATTTCTGCCGATATCTATGTCGTCTTAATTCACCTTCTATGTCGTTTTATCTTATGTTGGAATGTTTCAGCCATCTACTTAACGTGATAACGTGATAGAGTTATGTCGTTTCAATACACTTTATAAGTCGCATTGACTACATAATTATCTCGTATTACATATTACTAAATGATCAAGAGGAGATATATTAGACGAGATAACTAACACGAACTCTGGTCATAAAGGTGATACTTCCCACTAGTGACATAGATATTTATTTCGTTTTCTACATTTTACTAGTCGAATAAAGACAGAATGTTGACTTAATACATCGACATCTCGTCTTGATCAGGTAGTAATAAGTCGTCTTGACGCAATAAGTATCGCGAGAAGACGACTTACTAATTGATCAGGGCGAGAGAAAACGTCGTATACCATCGTTGTCACCTGTGTGCAGTATCACGTATTTGACGAGACTTTGTGTTGGTTATTGCGCCCAATATATCTAGTCTGGACTGATTATGTTATAACTTGATATTAAGAGACACTAATCTGGTATTCCATGCAACATGCTGCCTTTGTATGTTGTAGTGTTCTTGTGTTGTTGTTTTTTTTTGTGTTTTTATTTGTGTTTTGTTTTGTTGTTGTTGTTGTTGTTTTGTTATGAAATAAGCATGTTAATTCATGAAAAGAGCGCCGGATTCGCTTACGTTGCGTCATTACACAAACGTCATTAGGGAACACCATGTGACCGTATTCGACCAATGAAACGTTGTTAAAGACATTTAGGATTGACAACGGTATACATATCATACAGAGACGCGATTGGATTTTTCCTTCTTAATAGCACGTGATCCTACATATTCATTCGTGTAGATGCAGTGCATTGAGGCTGCAGTTAATGAAAACTATGTTCTGTAATATCAATATGCACACTGAAAGTTGTAGAGAATTGCCAAAAGTTGAGTAATCGATTAAGTTATAAATACAATAATATATTTAGTGACTTCCAATGTGCATGATCACGTGGTTACACCAACAACAACAATGGCTCAAAGTGTTGAAAGCTCGCCCACTCCAAAGTAAGTATTATTTGATATTTTATTTAATAGGCAACGGATTTTGATGAAATATGCCGCAGCAAACGCGTTTTCATGGGCTGCATTTGGTGGTCCTATGGAGTTCGGCACATATTTATGTAGACACGCAAATCGATTCTTCGCAAAAACGACAGAAGTTTAGGACAACGTACCAAAACCAGCAAATGCAGCTTAACAAGACGCGTTTGATGCGCCATATTTCATAAAATTCCGTTACATAATGAGGAAAAAATAAAAGAATACGTACTTTGAATCGGAGGGCTTCTGGAAGTTTCAGTAACCACGTGATCATACACCTTGCTTTCTAACTTCTAGATGGTGCGGTGTCCCATAGAATGCGAATGAAATGTGAGGGGAGAGGTGGTGTGTTCACCGGTGGCGAAAACTACGACTACACCGGCTGTTTGGATGATTGTCACTGTTGCAGACCCCTGTGTAAGTAATAGTTATAGTTCACATTAATTTCGTAGCGATCGCTAGTGCATGTAGCGAGTGAGAAATTAATCCATTAAAAAGTTATATGTGAACTATAACTAAGTTATTGTTTGCCACCCCATCGCGTGCTCGTGTTACGTTTGAACGGAGAGCCGCCCCATACACGCTTGTCAATCTCAATACTATTACGTGATTGACGATTTTATAACGAATCGATCATGTACATGCGGTGACAATGATGCGCGTCACCGGAAATTACGTCAAGAAGGCGGAACCTCTGTTTCTAAATTTAACTTTGAAAGTATTGCAACGTTTAATGATTAATTTAATATATATTTGGGAAACCGTTGCAATTTGCCATTAATGGAGACGAAATGATGTGTTTTCATTGGTCGAGAAACTAGGGCAAACAATAAGTATTTATAATTCTCCCTACTTTCTCAGCCAATCGCTGGCCAGTATCGCGCTCCACGTATTTCACATATTTCAAGATTTAACTTCAATGAAGTTACATATTACAATATTTAATGACTACCTTTTCGCCAGTAAATGGAAAAGCAATACTCTGATGGAGACTGCCTTATAAATCTGGCTAAGTATAAGTATATTATTGTTCACATATTGGATATTTAAGGAGGAACTAAATGCTGCGGTCGCTAACGCTCTCTCGCATTTAATTCCTTCAAAGTCCAATATGTGAACAATAACTTATACGTATTTCTTACAATGTTGAATTAAAGAGTATTGCTTTTACTTCTTGATATTTTTTAATATGTTTCAACATAAATATTTTACATGTATACAGTATAATGTCGGCATAAAAGAGGAAAATGCGAATATTTACAGAATACACATTCGTACTGGTTACAGAAACGAGTGCCTATCGTTCATAGACGAAAGAAACGACAGGCGTTTTATTTAAATAGTTGAACATTTGTTGGATTTACATTTATTGAGCATATGCAGCCTATGCTCAATACATGTAAATCCAATAAAACGCATAAGCCCCATTTCACAGCCACATATTTGATATTCATAGTACAATTAAACCAGTTTACTTCCGAGAATGGATAAACATCCAACAAAAGAGGAGAATATTATATATAAACGAAAATATCGTTTCCACGTACAAACTCAAACAAACGACAATCTATCGTTTCTATGCATGGTATATTGTACAGATCGATCGTTTTCGCTTGGGAACGTTCGGTAAATCTTCGCTGTACGTACACGCATTGTCATTCGATTGAGGAAAAAAAACACCCAGCTTCCAAACACAGTTCAACGCCTCTAATATGGACACTCATGACGATTTATAATGTGTCCGGTTTAGAGAGGATTCACTGTACAGAATGGTGAAATATATAAGTACCCCAAGGCACGCTTGTATTTTAGTCATGCTCAAACAATTCGTCGATTTTACATGATCACTCATCGATTGCATTTGTACGGAGCCGGGCAGGGGACATGGATTTTTTTATTAATTATTGTTAATTCGTGGGAACGAATGTTAATTCGAGGGAACGATTTGTTAAATTGAGAGAACGAATTGTTATTTCGTGGGAACGAATTAATAAAAAAAAGAAGTCTACGTCCCCTGCTACTCCGTACATTTGTTTTCCATTTGTGAATAGTAATACTAATAATAAGATAATTAGGTCTAAAAAGGGTGTGTTTCCGGTTACCTGATCGACCCAATTTTTCATCCACATATGTAATGTTTTAGCGAAACGATTTTTATTTTGGTTCCGGAATATGGCTGCGGATACTTGAATACTTGTCCGTTCGTATCTATATTTCCGGTGGTGCAACGACAACATTTTGAATGCTTTGTTTTAAAGGTAAAAGCCCACTCAGTAGGAACAAAATGTTCTTTATAGGAATTAATAAGTGTAAAATTGTGTCACGATTCCACCAGTTCTAAAAATTACAAGTGCCCGCTATACAGATATAATCATTTAGGTAATAGTTATTTTACTGATAGTGACTCGCGGTGGTATCAGGCTATTTTCATATGCAAATGACACATGCTATTATTTTTATTATTTATACTAATTAAATGCGTCACCTGAAAAATAATATTATGAAGTATGATCATTACACATCACAAAATAAATACAGAGTATAAATAGTAATGTCCGTTAACATTTTAAGGAAATACGGTTATCGCCCCTGATACAAAAATGTATAATTGTGCCAATCAATACGTGGGGTAATGGTGAATAAATGTTTATTTTGCCAGAAAATGTCTCAGATGATGTCTCTGATATAAAGAACTGTTTGTGCCTACTGAGTGGGCATGTATATTTAACACCGGCTCGACAGAAATATCGCAGTACAAAACTAAGGCCATGAACAAAAAGTACTTTGGTTCTCAGATATCACCGCGTCAGAAAAATCCCTGCGCGTCGAGCTTTTATTTTATCGTAATGGAGAAATAAAATCGTACTGTAAATTTGCCACATGGTCAGTAAAAAACAAATGCAAACGTATATTAAATCCAATCATAAACTGATAATTGTTCACGTCCAAAGAGGAATAGTAACTTTATAGAACACATATGCATCAGACGACTTGAAAACAAATCAGAATCGAACACCTCAAACAAAAAACATATATTAAAAATATCCGCCAGCACCCCGCGTCACATTCTGCAAACCCCGTGACGGAGAACCAAAGTACATTACAGTGGGATCAGCGTGTAAGTGCACACACGAACGAACACGACAGGTTAGTAGCATTCACACTGTGGCCCCTCGGCCACGGAACGACTTTGCCATTTTTCCAGCGAAAACACTGTGGCCCCTCGGCCACGGAACGATTCAAGCAAGAACACTGTGTTCCAACCTGTCGTGTTCGTTCGTGTGTGCACTTACACGCTGACCCCACTGTATTTGTATGGCCGATAATAATAATAGTACTAAAACCTACCGACGGAGCCAATTTGTGTTCAGCCCGTAACGGGAAACACACCTTTTTAGGCCTAATAATAATATTAATAATACTGATGATAATAAAATACTTTCATTTCACAGAAACCGGTCACACACGTCGCTAGGCCAAGCAAACATCACCAGATGGATGTTCAAGTTTGCAGAGACGTGAATACAGCACCGTTACATTATCTCGTTATTAACCCTTTCAACCCTAAGGAACTGGAATGGACTGTGATATGCTAATGTTCCGACCAATCCAATGGTCACAAAATGATTTTCAGATTCGTCCATTTATGAAAATGGGGTGTTTTTTTTCTCAAAAATATTAAAATTACTTTCAAAAAGTGCAGATCCTGATGAGACGGCTCGTTACGAGCCGGCTCATCTGGATCTGCACTTTTTGCTTAAACTGATATAGCGTGATTTCGGGTTCAAAGGGTTAAAGAAAATCATGCTTTACAAAATAACCAAGGGACTGTTTCACTAAACTTCGTACGACTAAACTAATGTGCACATTTTTAAATAATTTGTTGATGGATTTACATTTATTGAACATAGGCTGCATCTAAGCATCAACAAATGTAAATCCAATAATTGTTTACAAGAAAACAGTGTTAATGTGAAATGTACAGACTATTATAATTTTGCACTGACGAACATTTTAGTCCTACGAAAAATTTCGTAAGTGCAAAAGTTAAATTTTCGGCAAAGTTAGCATTGGCAGCCGATTTTCGGATGTGTTCGGTGAATTTGTTGATTAATGACTTCTACATGTATGTGAAACATGGTTGCATTAATGAACCACGTTAATGTGTGAAGTGACTTTATAGAATTATTGTAAGAACATTTTTGTCGTACGAAATTTAGTGAAACGAGGCCCGGTCTTATAAATATGTTACCGGACTTGCACGAGTAGCTTCCCATTTGAACAATTTCCGGGGAATATTTCACATCATAATTGGCAAAATTTTTCCGTTTGACGTCACGTTGCTTAGTTTGAGCCACAGGTAACGGGAACATAAATCGACCGATGGCATAGTTAATATAATATATATTTAAACTTGTAGATACTATCATGGACTTGGTCCGTCAACTGTAGTTTGAGCATTGTTTAAGAAACGTGACGTCAAACGACAAACTCCACCAATTTTAACTCCGGTGATGCACTGGTGGTAGTTCTGAGGGTTCCTTATAATAACTGGCGGGGCATATTTCATATCAGAATTGGAGCAAATGTGTCGGTTTAACGTCACGTTGCTTAGTTTAAACTAATCAGCGTGAAGTAAAACGACAGTGTCCGTCAATTTTAACGCCTGTAGTAGTTTTGAGGGATCTTTCCTTATATTAAGTTCCGGGGCATATTTGATATCAGAATTGGTACAATGTGACGTCACGTTGCTTAGTTTAAACTAAACAACATGACGTCAAACCGACAAACGTCGCAAAATTCTAGCTCGGATGATGCCCCGGAAGTACTTTACTCTACACCACCACCTCTGCTAATCATGTCAATATTTGTCAATTTATTTCTTACAAAATACTTGAACATTGTGCTTGAAATCAAGCAGCTTGATTGGTTGAGCCTGAGATGGTCTACAGCTCAGGCACAGCCAATCAAACTGCTTGATTGCGAGTTGATGTTGGCAATACATGTTACAAAACTGCGGACGTCATTGCAAGATTAACGCAGGTGGTGGTGTAAGGGAAGTTACTCGTATATTTTCCATGTTCCAAGTAACTATTTATATAGACTAAGGTCTATTGGAAATATAGTCGCTAGCTAGGCAGGTCATTTCGTCACCCATCAACCTTCTACCGTCACACTGGGTGTAGTCCGTGCTGACACAGTAGAATGCGGCGCCAACGTCGTCAAGGGAGCCGCTGGAAGTGACGCTACGTTGTACGGTGTCGGCGAATTCGCCATGTGGATTTGCCATGTGGTATTGGCATACATGTACATGATATGTAAGTGTGCCTGGTTACACAAACTTTGCCTGCCGCCCGCAGCTAACCCCACCCGCCCGCCTCCCGCCGCCCGCCGCCCGCATCTCTACGCTCGCCCACGGGTACATTAACACCAATATCACAGCAAGCGCTGAACAAACAAAGAAACAGCAGATTACGGATCCCTTATCATGCTTGTAGACAATCTACGGAGCCCCGAAAGGGACGTAGAATTCTTTTTTTTATTAATTCCTCAATTTAACAATTCGTTCCCACGAATTAACAATTCGTTCTCACGAATTAACTATTCGTTCCCTCAATGTAACAATTTGTTCCCACGAAATAACAATTCGTTCCCACGGGAACGAAATGTTAATTTGTATGAACGAATTGTTATATCGTGGGAACGAATTGTTAAATTGAGGGAACGAATTGTCATTTCGTGGGAACGAATTGTTATATCGTGAGAACGAATTGTTAATTCGAGGGAACGAATTGTTAAATTGAAGGAACGAATTGCTATTTCGTGGGAACGAATTGATTTAAAAAATCCATGTCCCCTGTGGTGCTCCGTACAAATATTATAAATAGAATACGAACGTGACGTAAATCCGACAAATTTCACCTATTCTAATTCCAAGTTCAAATTCTAAGGGAAGTCACTCGCATTTTTCAAGTTCTGTAACCCATTTATTCCACTGATTTATACCACAATAATTCCAGCACAAAAATATTTACACAATTCCCTAACATTTGATTGGCCCGTAGCAAGTCTCTGTCCAAAATTTATATCCCAGTAAACTCCCACGCCGAACTACTTAATAAAACGGAAAATAAACACATTTTCTTGATGAATTTATTTCAAATGCTGGAATTATAAGGAATGAATGGCCTTTTTGTGGAATTTATCGGGGTATAAACTTGGAAAAGTCGTGGGAATACTGGACGAAGGACACTTCCAGTATTCCCGCGACTTTTCCAAGTTTATTTCCCCAATAAATTCCACAAAAAGGCCATTCATTCCTATAAGATATTCTTACCAAGTATTTTGGCATGGTCTAGAGCCTCTTCAAAGTGTGAATACGCTTCTCTGTATTTCCCAAGATTCACTGAAAAGTTAATATCATATTTTACACAAATATAAACTTTTATGGCGGCCATCTTGAAATCAATGAAGTACTATAGCGTATTATTCTGTTCGAACATTAACAGGGTATGCCACCATTTGTAAGTATATTTAATTTAACAATTTTGGTGGGACTAATACAGTTATCAGGACGGTGTCATCGTCGCGATGCGACTGTCGATATGATAATAGACCGTGCAACGGTTGCGACAAGCATAGCCCCATATCTGATCAGGGCCTACGCAGTTCGCCATTCAGTCACCGAAGCATGTTTATTGCAGTCAGGAGAAGGATTATAGCTGAGTCAGTTTCGAATGCGTGTCGAGTGATCATGGCCTGAATGTATTTTCCATGTTCGTCGCATTACTGATATACACGAATATACCGCATGCTTTTTTAAGGAATCTGGTCAAATAAAATGGTCAAGTTTCGGGCAGTAATTCGACAAAACGCCCGTTCCATCCGTAGCATACTATGATACTATGCTACGGACGGAACGCGAGTTTCGCAGAGTTACTGTCCGCAACTAATACGAGATGGCCGCAGCCCGCATGTCGCACCCGCCGATGCTTTGACAGTACAATATATACCGAAAACGTTAACCAAAAAAAAAACGTTGAATAAAAACGTTAAACAAAAAAAAAAACGTTTAACCAAAAACGTTAACCAAAAACTTTAATCCGGAGGCACGTACGGACGGACGTACGACGTGCGCCAATGTGACCAATATGTCGCTCTGTCCGCAAGCGCGCGCGACATAAATGCGATTGATTGACAAGCAGTGGAAACCCACATACAGTGGGGTCAGCGTGTAAGTGCACACACGAACGAACACGACAGGTTGGAACCAACCTGTCGTGTTCGTTCGTTTGTGCACTTACACGCTGACCCCAAAGTACTGCCAGTCTGGATATGTGAGACAAATAAAAGTGCCTTTTAAAACGGCGTTTTCGTTACCTTCTGAGACACCAAAGAGTACACAGGCCTGGAGCTGCAGGCGTCGGTTATTGCCCTCGCTGGCCGCCCTCAGGGCCTTCATGCCCGACTCGAGGGCGTACTCGAATATCCGCATCATCAGGAAGCAGTTCCCAATCTCATGGAACAGCCAGGCGGTCTCTTGAGATGTGGTACATAGTGGCGCTTTTCTGTTGTATCTGAAATGATATTGTTCATAGAACAAAATAGAAAACAAGATACCCAAAGGAGAACCCATGCAAAGACGAAATTACGCAATACATCATGATCAACACAAGAGGTTTAATAGCACTAAATCATCAGATATTCATGCGCGGTGTAATCAAAAGTAGTACGTTAAAAGAAAAGCCACATTGTTTATACCATAGACACTCTTTGCTTGCAGAAACCACTGTGACAAAGTAATGTATTCACGGTCTCTATACATTTAAATCAATGCATGTACTACACTGGTCGACTACAAGTTATAAGCGTAAACCCCATAATTCAATAGCCGCTTTCCGAAGCAGAGAAAACGGTAATATGATCTGTAGCTCAGCGAGATATATATAGAGCCAGCCAGGTATTGCAGGGAGAGTTCTCCGCAAGTCTTTAAGCTGTAAACCTCGTCCGTTAGTTGCATCATTTGTAGTTTAGCTAAATAAAATAGTATAATAAATGATGGGTTCTGTTTATGCGTTCCGTGCCCAGACAGTGGATTTGATAAGACTTTGTAACATGTGTTAGACTTATTTGGTGCCGTGACCAGGATATTTTACGAAATATTTTACGAAAATGGTGTTGTCGTGGAACAATTGTGCGAAGTGTGATGTGTAACAGAACAGTGATTGTGAGCCGCTGGCGAAGAATTGTGTAGCACAAGAAAACACCAACAGATCGGTAAGTTGTTTTGCTTATTTGCTACCACACTATGGCTGAACGGGTGACAGAGCATATTATTCGCCTACAGGCTGAATTTGTGAAAATGTGGGAAGGAATGGGAACACAAGTTAAAGGCTTGTCATCCACTGTTGGTGCTCAGGACGTGGCCAAGGTTATACCAAGCTTTGATGGGGACGGTAAACAGTTTAAGTCCTGGGTTAAAGAAATTGAAAAGTATGCACACTTAGTTGGGTTAGATAACAAGGGCAAAATTCTAATCGCATACCAATCAAGCAAGGGTCCTGTTAGTGATTATCTGAAGCGATATGTTGGTGAAAATCCCAATGCTGAGTGGGATGCAATTAAGAATGATTTGACCGCACGGTTCGCTGATATTGTAGATCCACAGCATGCCTTACTTTTGTTGAGACGTGTCAGACAAAAACCCACTGAGTCAGTTCAGGTGTATACCGAGAGGTTAATTGCAGTAGGTGAAGATGCATTTGAAGGACAGGCGGCAGATACAGTAGACCGACAGTTAATTGGCAATTTCATTGACGGATTGTGGAAGGACAACCTGAAAATGAGGTTAATGCGGGGCAATCCAAAAACGATGAAAGATGCAATTACAATCGCAACAAATGAACAAAACTTACGAAAACGTTTTAATTTACGGACAGGAAGAGACATGAGAATGGACGTACATGACGGGGTACATCAAATGGGTCCTCAACCCATGGAGATTGATCATTTCCGCCACAGGGGCCTACGCTGTTCGTATTGTAATCGAAAGGGGCACCAGATTAACGATTGTCGGGTGCGAAAACAGGGGAATCAGGTTAATGCTGCAAGCATTGTTCAGGGAAAGTCGAGGTCAAAAATGGACTTAGTTGCTATGGTTGCGGAAACAAAGGTCATTATTCGAGAGAATATCCGAGAAATCAAGGGGGGCCCAGATCACAGACATACAGAGAAATGGACGTTATTTGCTATTGTTGTGGAAACAAAGGTCATTATGCGAGAGAATGTCCGAGAAATCAAGGGTGGCCCAGATCACAGACATACAAAGGTCAAAAACCTTTAAACGGGGGTGCTTCCCACATGTAGAGGCCGATGTGGGAAGAAAATTGAGCAAACTCACAAACATTGTTATCTCATTAGCTGGAAATTCGAACTCTTGTCTGATAAATATACAAAAACGTAAACATAGAGCCTTGTTAGATTCAGGTGCGGAGGTATCACTAATTAATCGTATATGAGTCACTAAAAGTCAAGCCTAAATTAACTAACAAGTCATTAAATCTTTCAACAGCTGGGGGAACGCCTTTGTATCTGGATGGGTGTGCCGAACTTAACTTTGAGATAGGGGGATTGCGCATGAGTCATGTGTTTTATGTAGTCAGAAATCTTAGTAGAAACATCATTCTAGGACAGGATTGGCTACGTGCCAGAGGCGTCAGAGTCTATCATGATCTTGGCTGTATTCGTGTAAACCAAACATACATCCCAATGGTAGAGGATATACAAGTAGCCTCAGTTGCCAGGGCAATGCGTAAGACCAAAATTCCTGCTCAATCTGCGCACATATGTACCTGCAAGGTAAGACAAAACCCTAATCTCCCGGAAAAAGAAATTTACGAGATAAATCCGACAGGTGATGGCTATTTAAGTCACGAACCAGGGTTAATGTTTCCAAACACTCTCGTAAAAATGAACGCTAATAGACAGATTCAGATAATGTTAGTTAACACCACTAATAAGACACACACCCTAAGGAAAGGTACGCCGTTAGCACGTATTCAGGCTATTTCAGACGCTGTTATCTCATCAGCAGAAAAAACACTCCCAACGTTTAACCGTAAAATGGATCAAATGTCTGATAAATGCACGCATGAAACTAATTATTTTGAGGAGATAGACACGCCGGAACATCTGCGAGATAAGGTAATTGGATTGTTGAGCAAAAATAAAGATTTATTTGCAAAAACAGATGCTGAGTTAAACCATACAGACACGGTTAAGATGAAAATTGATACTGGTGACGCCCAACCAATTAAGCTAAGACCATACCGAACACAATTAAATAATCGTAAAGTCATAGATAATGCCGTAGATGAAATGTTAGAAGCAAAAATAATTGAGCGTTCGCGATCGCCTTGGTCTTTCCCAGTTGTTATCGTTGATAAGAAAGACGGTTCCAAGAGGTTTTGTGTGGATTTTAGAGCATTAAACAAGGTCACAAGAACAAACAGCTATCCATTGCCACTAATTGATGATATATTAGTACTCCTAGGAAAAGCTAAATACTTCACTTCTTTGGATCTAAAAAGTGGATATTGGCAAGTGTTGATGGATGACAGCGATAAAGAGAAGACTGCTTTTGCGTGTCACAAGGGATTGTTTCAGTTCAATACCATGCCATTTGGGCTTTGCAATGCACCTGCAATATTTCAACAATTAATGAGCGGCGTGTTGGAGGGGTTAGATGAATTTGCGACCGCTTATCTTGATGATATCTTGATTTATTCCGAAACTTTAGAAGAACACATGAGTCACATACAACAAGTATTTGATCGTTTGCGAACACATCAGCTGCGTCTCAAATTAAAGAAGTGTAGTTTTTTCAAGAGCGAAACTAATTACCTTGGGTTCGTTATCAATGAACATGGTATCCAGCCGGAATCCAGGAAAGTAAACGTAATTAAGTCGTTACCTGTTCCAACTTGCGTTAAGGAAGTTCGCAGCTTTATCGGTATGTGTAGCTATTATAGACGTTTTATACCTAACTTCTCAGAGATAGAAGAACCAATTATCACATTAACGAGGAAATACGCGAAGTTTAGATGGAATCCGAACTGCCAATTAGCGTTTGACAAGCTAAAAAACACGCTCGCGTCGATACCGTTGCTAGGATACCCAGACACAAATAAACCGTACATCTTATACACTGACGATAAATGTATAGGTGCGTGCTTAACTCAAAGTGTAAATGACGAAGTAGGGATGGTAGAGAAACCAATCTACTATATATCACACAGGTTAAGTGATACACAGACCAGGTGGTCTACCATAGAAAAAGAGGCGTTTGCGATATTTTATAGTCTTCAGAAACTCGACCACTATCTTCATAATGCTGAGTTTGTGATAAGAACCGACCATAAACCCTTGAAATACATTCTTGAGTCACCAATGCAGAACAAGAAAATCCAACTATGGGCCTTGAGCATAGCAGGCTATAACTGCAGTGTAGAGTACATTGCAGGCACTGATAACTCTGTGGCAGATTTGTTATCAAGTGTGCCAATCGAGGCTAGCGCTCAAGACGATTCATGTCTGGAACATCCTGATATCAGTGATAAAACATATCAGATTAACGCAATTAACTCGAACAGGTTCAATCCAAGCGAGTACGCTAGGTTTACCGTTGAGATTGACGATAACCTCCATAAACCTGTAATTGATACAGATTTGGACATGACGGTAGAGCAAGAAAAAGACGATAACATCGTGGAGCTGAAACGTGGGCTGAAAAATGATACGTTATCACGTGCAATTGCCAAGAAACATCTGTTGGTAGATAATGTATTGTATTACATCTCGAACACGGAAACTGACCCAGTTCTGAGACTTTACGTGCCGAAACATCTCAGGAGCGATGTGGTAACGCAATATCATGACCATAACGGGCATATGGGTGTCGATAAGACTCATGACGCAGTCAAACAGAAGTATTACTGGCCCAACCTTTACAAAGAACTGTACACGTACGTTGCGAAATGTGTTACGTGTCAGACACGTAGCTTGACAAAAATCAAACCACCACTACAGGAAACTGACATCCCACCGTACTCGTTTGCTAAAATTGGCATCGATTTATCAGGTCCGTACCCAACAAGTATGTCAGGTAATAAATACATTGTTGGTTTTATTGACTTATACAGTGGTTATCCGGAGGCCTTCGCTGTACCAGATAAGTGTGCCGACACTATCGCTCATTTGTTAATTGACGAGATATTTAGTAGATATGGATGTCCGTTGGAAATAATTTCTGATAACGGGACAGAGAACATCAATCGCGTTGTCAAGGAAACGTTGGAAGAACTTAACATTCACCATGTTACTACATCATTCTACCACCCACAATCTAATGCAAAAGTTGAACGATTTCATCGCACATTGCATGATATATTATCTAAGAAACTCAAAGACAATCTAAACACATGGGATTTGCATCTCAATCAAACTCTGGCAGCTTTTCGCTTTAATCGAAATACTTCATCGAAATTTACACCATTTGTTCTGTTATACAATCGTGATGTAGTACTACCGATATATACGATTTTGAAACCAAGACGGAAGTACATGGGAGAGGATAGCCATAAAATCGCATTAGAACAACAACACAAATCGTTTTTGTTAGTACATAATCACATGAAACGTGCTAAACGACGCCAAGCAAAATACGCTGATAAGAATAGTAAACTCGTGAATTTTGAAATCGGAGATCCTGTTTATTACCGCAATTTCCAGCGGAAAAGCAAATTAGAAGCGAAATGGAAACCATATTATCGCATTATAGAGATAACTGGTTCTGTTTCATACATCATTAAAAATCAGTTAAGTGGTTCTAAAACCAAGGTACACGCAGAACAAATCAGATTGGCTAAGGTAGATGATAGGGAAATTCCTAAAGATAAGGAAGGTAAACCTTTACGAGCAACTAATTATGTAGTTCCACCAATTAACGAATCTGAGTCGGAAAGTGAAGACAGCCACGATAGTGATAATGAACCACTCGCACGTATAGCCGAACGTTATCGCAAAGTTAGAAAAAATAGTATCGATGAAGATGACGTGCCTTTATTTGAGATAGCACAACGTCTCCGTGAGAAACGAAATAATGAGGGCGTTACTCAGGATGAAACTGATATGATAACAGACAATGAAAATGATGAGATACCATACGAGCCACCGCTTTATGAATCAGATTCAAATAACACACCTGTTGATTCTGACAGCGATGGTACGTTATCTGCTAGTGAGGAGCAAGAGATGTCTGTTAACGAAATAACTATAGGCAATGAGCCAAAACAATGTACATCAGCAAATAGAACAATTAATAAGGAAACACTGGTAAAAGGACACCAGGGACATGTTGAAACAGTTGATAAGCTTTTATCTGTCATATGTGAGTTGATGAGGAAGTAGGCTTCATGTTATGTGCATAACAGTAATAGACAAATGGTCTATGGCTATAGCACGTGTAATCCAAATATAGACAAGGCACATTGTAAATGTGTAGGGTAGCTATTTGTTTTTGTTATATTTCAGACAAAATTAATTGCATTCTATTATTAATATTAGTGGACATGACAGAGGGGGTGGTGATAAAGGAAAATGTTGTTTTTCACAAAGACAATGACATCACAACGGAACGGGCAGTACCGATGGTTTCTCGTACTGACAGTGACACGTACCGTACTGATCGTGTTAATCTGTGGCGAACTAACACGTATCAACAACCAGACATGTTGGCAACATATGCCTTAGAAACTGATGTATTCTTAATTGACAAACAACGGAACAACTACGTATTACTGACGTCAGAGGAAATTGACATGTGTTCAAATCCACATACTAAATGGTGTGCCGTATCTTCGCCTGTGATGCCAGTAAATCTAGCAAATACGTGCTTGATTAATCTTTTTATGAGATCTGACATAGCAATTCAAGATAATTGCCAAGCAACCGTTACAACAAAGAACAAATTACCGATGGCAAAACATCTGATCGGGCAAACATGGGTAATCGCATCCGACACAAATTTGAGGTTTTCATTAACGTGCAATGATAGACATATGGATGACGTCATAGTTCATTATCCATTGGATGTTATCCAACTATCTGACAAGTGTGTTGCTTCTTCAAACAAGTATTTCACGTTAGAAGCACCATATGTAATCAATGCCTCTGTGAAACTGAGTAATAACGAAATTGATTTATTACGCGAAGTCAACTGGACCAGCAGTTTAGTCTGGGCACCTTATGTTAAGATTGTTCCTGAATTCCCTAAATTGATATTACCTGATACATTAGATGATATCAAAGAATTCCCATTGGATACACTTATTGATGAGCTACAAACGGTAATGGAAATCAATGTTACGAAAGGTAACACCTGGCCTCTATGGGCTTACTTGACATTAATCGTGGGTGGTCTAAGCCTTGTTTTGTCATTGAGTATAATCTTATTTGCCTATGCATCAAAAATTCAAACAAGCCTCTGCCTGTCAATGCCAAGAATGTGTGAATGCAATGACGTAGAACAACCAAGGGTCAATGAACCGGAGGTGCCAGCGGTCACGTGCGTGAGCCGACAAAGTTGTTCGAAGAGAGATCATAATACCTCTACGCTGGCGGGAGCAGATGACGTCACGGTGGAACGTCTGTATCCGGTACTCGAGGAGATTACACGGCTATAAATAACATTTCCTGCAAAGAGACGATGAATTTATAGAGCTGCAGCAGTGTAAATAGTATTTCCACGTGTATATTGGACAAATATACGTATGTATGTGTGACTTATATTGGACCTATATTCTAACTTTATTGTCATGTCGTGTATTGGAGCTTGGACTAAAATACACGTACGAGGGGACATGTATATTCCCTCGGTGTTGATGTTGAACTATAGAACGGCGCATTCAATAAATTGGATTTATTGAGTTATGGAATGACTTATAAATACATGTGTAATTGATGTTGTACTTGCATTCTATGGAATTTACGTATCTGAGGAGCAGACGAAGATATGCTGACATAGGCGTCTGCATTAAACAATGTTATGTTTCTACACCACGTCATGGGGATGTTGTGTGCCATAACGGGAACAACTGAGATCGAATAGACAACGAATAACAGCTGTTCCATTCATCACGTGTCGTGACGTCACACGTGAAGCAGCAGCGATCTACGATTTGACAGAGCGTATGCCCACCGGGCCGTGTTATGTATAACTTCTAGATCATCCGACTGTTAATCATAGGCTCCTGTTGTTATCTCCCAGATCGTCCGACTATTGTATGCAGGTTCCTGTACTATACGGTGTGCCAAAATATAGATGAAATCTGGCATCTATTTTATCTAATAGATTCGTCCGACAGTTATATGCAGGCAGCAGAATGTTGTTATCTCCTAGATTCACCCGACAGTTAAATGCAGGCAGCGGTAACCTGTTGCTACATGCCTGGCCTGGCCTGTGAAATAATCGCGCGCGTTCGCGTCACGGTAACAATAATATAACGTTAATTTACCTGTCCTACACACGGCTAAGCAGAGCAACAGCACACCAATTGGTAACCATGGAAACAACACGTAGAGCTATATACCTCACCACGTCACTGTGACGTATACCGTTGGAACTTATTGTATGAATGGAATGCCACAGAACAGCGGATCGAGGAAGTGCTGACGTCACCACATGAAACACACTAACTGTACTACTAGGCTGCGGAATACGTGTGGTATCCATGACAACTGATAGCTCGCTATTTACCTGTAGAGAGCTCCGGCGTGCTGTGAAATTGGACACTTGTATACGCTGAATTCCACCAGCCAGAAATACCATCGTGTTAGCGGGAGGCGTGGATTTATACATGGTCGTTTGCGGACTACATCGTAGATAAACAATGAGTTTTGGTCTGAACTATGATCCTAGGATTAAGTCATGTGTATACAATATTCCGTTTATATTGTTAGATGTTTAGAGACAATTTGCACGTGCCTTGAGCTACATTCATTGCAAATGCAGTATGTACAAGTATCAATGAACTTGCCTAGGATTATGTAGCAATAATTCACACCATATGGCTTTATACCCAGTGTTATAAATTTTTAAATATTTCTTCCTTTAACATTATGCACTATGCTGATAATTTTAAATCTGGGATCGACCCATATTTAATCTTGTCGGGGAGGTGTGACAAAGTGATGTATTCACCGTCTCTATACATTTAAATCAATGCATGGACTACACTGGTCGACTACAAGTTATAAGCGTAAATCCCATAATTCAATAGCCGCTTTCCGAAGCAGAGAAAACGTTAATATGATCTGTAGCTCAGCGAGATATATATAGAGCCAGCCAGGTATTGCAGGGAGAGTTCTCCGCAAGTCTTTAAGCTGTAAACCTCGTCCGATAGTTGCATCATTTGTAGTTTAGCTAAATAAAATAGTTTAATAAATGATGGGTTCTGTTTATGCGTTCCGTGCCCAGACAGTGGATTTGATAAGACTTTGTAACACCACTTAATTTATGCACTAATATACTTCACAGACATGTTGATGTATCATTTACATCAGTTTCAAGCCTATGATTTGGGATTATTTTGTAAGTCTGAGCATGTTTGTCATGTGAGGCGGTTTCTATTCCAGCCGCTGACTTTTTGTGCCACCACGAGGGTGGTCACAGGAGATTGAAATATATCTTTATTTAACAATAATTAAACCTATGTTTCAATCAGTGAATATCCACAGCAGAATGGGTGCATGTTATGGGAAAATAGGTCCCAGAACATCTATACGAACAATGAAAGTTGCAGAGAATAGCAAAATGTGTGGTCATAATACATTGGTTAGTTTATATAGGAAAAATCGTTGGTGGTGACCAAGACACGCGCACAGCGGTGTTCGAGGAGCTTTCAACGCGGCGCAAACCACGTTCATTTACCAATGGCTTTTAGCGTTGCAGTTGTATTGTGTGTAATGCATTGACGATATATAATCAGTGAAGCACTACATGACCTCGTTTCACCAACACCATATAGGGAACAAAACTAAAACAAGTAAAACAATGCCCATATATGAGTGGTTATTTAATATGATATTTATTAAACGTGTTACAGATTTCATAAGTAATGAGGCTATTCGTAGATTGGGAATCGGTAAACGGAAAATACTATATCTCATTTAGAAAGAGGTTCCCATTATATAATTTATTTAAATAAATAATTTAGTAACCATCGATTGCAAAACATGTTTATAATACTGGAAAATAACTAGCGTTGCAAACGCTAGTTATTTTCAGTAGTACAACAAAAATGTAAACTTGTTAAGGTAGTTGTAACCTTCTTGTGGCCCCATGTAAAGTCTATTGAAATATAATAAAAGTACCTACTAATAAAACAATAGCAACTTACATAAATAAACCATGTGAATGTGATCAGCAAGTCTTTATGCAGATACTGCTACCAATCAAAATGCACACACATCTGTAATATGCAAATAATAGACGAGTTTTGATGTAGCACATGTACATGCATATTGATGTCTATACACAGGTGTGTAGGAGCCAAACTATACAAGAAAACACCAAACTGTGATTATTATGTTATAACTACAGCATATGGTGTGACTTACTTGCTGGTATCATCTGCATAACGACTTATTGAACATGTATATATGGTTTACTGGTGTATTAGTTTATGAGTAGGGAGTTTTATTAGATTTCCATAGACTTTACTTGGGGTCACAGGAAGGGTACAACGACCTTAAACATCCCTACTTGTTACAGACGATTTATACGATTGCACACTTAAGCTCATAAATAAAATCTACAATTACATTTTTCATACCCTGCTTCATCACTTTTCTAGGGATATCTGAGACAATGTGCCTTTAATATAGAGAATAGTAGGTTAGTGCCGTGAATGGGTAAAAATATTTAGCAAGGCTCAGGAAACGGGATGGGCGAGGCTCTGCCGCACCAGATATTTTTTCCCATTCACGGCACTAACCTACTATTCTATTTATCCTGTCAACACCTACAAATGGCTGTAAAATGCAAAAATATAACCACAGCCACCGCACATATTCATACGCAGTGATTAGATCGTATTGACAGGATATCAACAATGTTTCACGGCACCGTGTTTCACGGCACATACGCACTGTGTTGACGGGATAAATAATAATACTCTCAGCATGACAATACACAAAATGATGTTTGAAAACAGTGAATATCCGGTTGAGAATGGAATAAGTTTTTGATATAAATAGAGGATCTCAAGTTAGAGTCCACCTGATAAAACATGATCATTATCGTTCGAAAGAACCCGACGCCATTCGGTAACACCATGTGACGCCGTTCGACCAATGAAACGACAATGGAACTGCTGTCTGTATCACGAAACCTGCCCTGTAAAACTAGTTGTAATACTATTTAAATAATTTGTTATAACACTTCAAATGCAAATGCATTAGAGAAGATTGTACACGAACGTGCATATTAATTATAAAGCACTGTACAGTCATGTAAAACCAATTTGAAAGTACTTGTGTGAGTGCGTACCTTCCGTTTCATTATTTAATTACAAGGGCATCGCAAGTACTATGTACATGATGTCGGAAAACATCGTAATTATATCGCACTTATATCATGTACAATGACGTTTATAAACTCCAGACGTTTTTACTTTTGTTTTCTCCTATGTCCGTCATTTGACCTCCTACAAATTGGTCAACGATCTTGGATAATCTCGGATAATTATCATTACTTGAACAAATTCCGGGGGCATCGGCGTCATAATTGGCGGAATTTATCGTTTTGAAGCTACGTTACTCAGTGCAGGCGATGAATTCCGCTAATTTGAAAACCGATGATAACTCGGCACGAAGTACTAAAACGGCATGTGAGACGTCACCAGAAAGGGGACGTAATGGGCGGAAAAGGGAGAAATGGGAGAAACAGCTTCTATATTTCATCTTGTCATATCTTGTCTTTTCACCAACCACGCTTCTAACAAACAATATAGAACATTATCAGGCTACAGGAGCTACAGATCCCATAAGCCCCATTTCTCCACTGAGTCACCTACACATATGTAAGATCGCTCGCATCACACCATATTTCATTTTTATATTGTGGTGGCTTTAGTTTCCAAGGTGCATGATCACGTGGTTACAACAACAACAACGTCGCCCACTTCAAAGTTAGTATTATTTGATATGTTACTTAATATGCAACGGATTTTGATGAAATATGGAGCAGTAAACGCGTCTTCATGAGCTGCATTTGGTGGTCCAGGGAGTTTGGCACAGACTTCTAACTTAGAAGTAAGGAAGTTAGAAGTAAGAAGTATGGACGCGTGTACGATCAAATATACAGTGGGACCTCTGTAAACCGGACACCACTAAAACACCTATGATCTTATTTGTGATGAGTTTCTGGGTCATTTATCTCAGGTGATAATGTCTCTTCGTGTTCGCATAGCACACAACTTGGCTCAGAATGATAAAATTCCTGATTTACAGTGAAATCTCTCTTAGCCGGACACACCAGGGTGTCCGGTTTAGAGACGTTATCATCGGCTAGCATACACATTCACCTGATAATTAGAATACCAGACTACTGTCTGTTTCACGAAAACTGCCAATATTTTACAGTCATATAAATAATGCAAAAACTTTTCGTTTTTAGATAATATTAAATGTTATCTAAATTTAAAAATGAGCCTTATGTTTATTTCCTGAAATTTGGTCAAATATTTATTTTATTACGAAATATTGATTTGTCAATGAGAATTTAACACGGGGGGGAAAGGATGTGGAGGAGCTGTGGGAGGAGTAAAAAAACGAAGCCTCTGTGAAGATATCTATGGGGATGGGTATATATAACATGCGGAAATTGTTTTTTCGCAATAAAATAACTATTGGACCAAATTTCACGAAATAAAAAGTGTCATTCTTACGTTTTATATATTATTGAAAAAGATTTGGGCAGGTTTCGTGACACAGACAGTAGTGTCTGTTGATATAAAACGGTAGGAATTCCTGGGCTAACCTCGAAATTACTACGAGTTTCTAGCCTAACCTGATAAAGTTAATATCAAAATAACCTAGTTTTCTCTAGATCAAGTTTATCAGGCAGAGCTCGGAAACGGTAGGAATTCTTCGGCGGTCCTACCTACGCGTTGCCTAGCCTGACCTGATAAAGTTCATATAAACATACACTAGACTGGTATTCTCTATATCAAGTTTATCAGGCAAAACTCGGAAACGGTAGGAATATCTAGCTTCGCCTGATAAAAATGATATCAAAGCCTGGTATTCTCTATTTATTTTAGACGGATGCGTAACCACGGAACACGACTGTGACACGATCGGAAATGGCGACTTCCAGGCATGTGGTGGATGTCATTTCTTCGCCACGTGCTCCGAAGGAGACGGTTCAAATGGTTCAACGAGACGGTTCAAATGAGTGGTAACAACATATACTTTTGTGCAATAAAAAATTTCAGACATAAAAAATGTGTATTTTCAGCATGAAACATGTTAATAAATAAATGAGTAAGTTCACCTAACCGAGGTATGTATTTGTTAAAAACGCGAAATGCAGAGATTACTTTGTATCTTACCGGTCTCCCAATAAACCGGCGGCTATTTTCAATATCAATTATTGTCGTGGTTGCGAAATATTATATTGTAGTTAAACTCATGTGTGTTAAACAGGTTGATAGTTATATTGAATAAAAACAACATTAAAAATGGTGCTGTTGATGAACATAAAAAGTATACAATTATGAAGTATTAAAATATAGGTTCCCATTTGTTTTGTACTTTGACCTTGAACATGACCTTCAATCAACTGATTTCATTTGATTATTTGATATAGTAGGTGAGTTAATGGTTACGGCCAAAAAATAATATATACTAAAATACAACACACAGAAAAACACATTTTATATAATACTTGTTCATACGGTCAACGTTCATACGGATGCAGAGGCTGATCTGATGTTATGCTTGTCGTGTAAATCGTAAGGTACATTTTGTTTGCAGGTGACGTCCCAATTATGTTTGCGATTGGAGAAATGGGCTTACGTGTAATAGTTATAGTTCACATATTGAATTATTATACCCACTTTTTTAGGGAAAAAAAATGGGTATATTGTTTTCGTCACGGGTGTCCGTCCGTCCGTACGTCCGTCCGTCCGTACGTCCGTCACGTTTCTTGTAACTCGAAAAGCTTTTTCACCTTCATACCTACGCGCCTCATATTTGCTATGTAGCTTCGTTATCATGTGCAGATGCGCAAAGTGAATTCGGATTTTTCATCCGACCCTCCATCATGGATTATCTCCCCCTTTCGGACTCAGAATTTCCCATTTTTTCCTTGTAACTCGAAAAACTTTTTCACCTTCATACCTACGTGCCTCATATTTGCTATGTAGCTTCGTTATCATGTGCAGATGCGCAAAGTGAATTCGGATTTTTCATCCGACCCTCCATCATGGATTATCTCCCCCTTTCGGACTCAGAACTTCTCATTTTTTCCTTGTAACTCGAAAAACTGTTTCACCTTCATACCTACGCGCCTCATATTTGCTATGTAGCTTCGTTATCATGTGCAGATGCGCAAAGTGAATTAGCATTTTTCATCCGACCCTCCATCATGGATTATCTCCCCCTTTCGGACTCAGAATTTCTCATTTTTTCCTTGTAACTCGAAAAACTTTTTCACCTTCATACCTACGCGCCTCATATTTGCTATGTAGCTTCGTTATCATGTGCAGATGCGCAAAGTGAATTCGGATTTTTCATCCGACCCTCCATCATGGATTATCTCCCCCTTTCGGACTCAGAATTTCCCATTTTTTCCTTGTAACTCGAAAAACTTTTTCACCTTCATACCTACGCGCCTCATATTTGCTATGTAGCTTCGTTATCATGTGCAGATGCGCAAAGTGAATTCGGATTTTTCATCCGACCCTCCATGCTATGTAGCTTCGTTATCATGTGCAGATGCGCAAAGTGAATTCGGATTTTTCATCCGACCCTCCATCATGGATTATCTCCCCCTTTCGGACTCAGAATTTCTCATTTTCTCCTTGTAACTCGAAAAACTTTTTCACCTTCATACCTACGCGCCTCATATTTGCTATGTAGCTTCGTTATCATGTGCAGATGCGCAAAGTGAATTCGGATTTTTCATCCGACCCTCCATCATGGATTATCTCCCCCTTTCGGACTCAGAATTTCTCATTTTCTCCTTGTAACTCGAAAAACTTTTTCACCTTCATACATGTACCTACGCGCCTCATATTTGCTATGTAGCTTCGTTATCATGTGCAGATGCGCAAAGTGAATTCGCATTTTTCATCCGACCCTCCATCATGGATTATCTCCCCCTTTCGCACTCAGAATTTCCCATTTTTTCCTTGTAACTCGAAAAACTTTTTCACCTTAATACCTACGCGTCTGATATTTGGTTCGTAGCTTCGTTTTGATGTGCTGATGTGCAAAGTGAATTCGGATTTTTTATCCGACCCTTCATCATGGATTACCTCCCCCTTTCGGACTTAGCATTTGGGGAAAGTGGGTATATTGCGATGGCGCGCCATCGACTTTTTCTAGTTAATAAATTAGTTTATTAAAAATTTAATATGTGAACTATAACTAGCTTATCGTTTGCCCCGCCCCATCGCTGGCACCTGTCTGTCAGAAAAGAAAGGAGTGCTGCCCATAAACGTGTTTTCAACAACGATACTATTATGTGGTTAGCGAGCGGTGTGACACTGAATCGATCGTACACATAGTGCGGGTCATAGGAAATTACATCAACAAGGCGGGGCCCGTGGTTCTAAATATAACTACTGAGTTATTGAACATTTAATGATTAACTTAATAGATATTGGCGCAAGCGTCGCAATATGCGATTAATTGAGACGAAATTCTCTGCTTTCATTAACTAGGGCAAACAATAAATATGCGCAGTGTGCCCAATGTAGATCCAGACCAGACTGCTACCGCGCAATCTGATCGGATTCTGCACTGTTCGCCATTCAGGTAGTGAAACACACATCAGCCTTTTGACACGGAAATCGATTCTTCGCCAAAACGACAAAAGTATGTGCCGAACTCCCGGGATCACAAAATGCAGCTCATGAAAACGCGTTTGCTGCGCTATATTTCATCAAAATACGTTGCCCATTAAGGAAAATATCAAATAATACTTACCTTGGAGTGGGCGCGCTTTCAACACTTTCAGCCATTGTTGTTGTTGTTGTAACCACGTGAGCATGCACATTGTATATATAGCTTGACTTAAGGACCCGTGTGTCCCCTGATCATCGTTCGATTCAAACATAATTGGTCCCTAAATGTGATAGTATACGACACATGGAGTTGCGATGTCGGCCATTGTAGTGTGTACAAGCCATCAGTCAGCTTTACCTCTTGTGTCTTGCGGCTTTTGATACATACCACAAATAATATGACATACAAATACAATTTGGTGCAATATCTTCCAAAGATGATAAACAACAACGTCCTATGGGTTGTTATCATCACACGTATATACAATGCCTGATTCCTGAAGAGTTTGTTGAACCATTGTTAATTATTTCGAGAATCCAGTAATGGCCGTGTAACAGTAAGATGAATACACAGTGATGTCGATATATACCTGTATTACCATACATATCGCACCAATTCAGTGACATGTAAGCAGTTATATGAGTATATTGCCAATGGTGTCTACTTGCCTACTATGCGAGTAAATATAGCTTTACATGTGGGTAACATGTACACTGACAATAAACTGTGCATCAGATTGAAAAGTTTATTTTGAGATTGATGGGAGAAATGCTCAGATATCTCGCCTTTTGTATAGCTTGCTGACACAATATTTATAGTACGCTGATGTCATATATATCTATGGTGTATTGCACCAAATTATATTATTTTACTGTCATATTATTTGCTGTGTGTGTCAAAATTCGAAGTGCTGAAACTGTATGATGGCTTGTACTTACAAAGATAGCGGAGATGGCAATTAAATGTACTATATAGTATACAGTAACATGACACTATTCACATATCTTATGTTCATATATCACACCACTCTTATGAAGCAATCATCATTGAGGCCAAATGTATCTTTCTATGGCATATGTCCTTAATTCTCACATCTCACATTCAGTGCTGAAAACTGAAATGGTAATTACAAGTGCCGGCTGGCCTGTAAGTTGACAGACCCACCAATCGGCGCTCCTGGAATGACAGAATATCACCCAGACAAGTTGATGTCCACCATCGCGGTTATTGATCAAACTCCCATATTGCGCCGCGTCAGATCGGAGCGTCTTGTATTTCTAGATTAAACGGAGCGTTTGGAGATGGTGTCTCCTCCACCAAGTGCATTGACCCTGCTCAGACTGCGAAATTATGATTTCACATTAACAGTGCTTTCTTGTAAACAATTATTGGATTTAATGCAGCCTATGCTCAATAAATGTAAATCCACCAATTGAAATTTCCGGATGATCCTAAATGTTCACACATGCGAACATTTTAGTCGTACGAAGTTTAGTGAAACGGCCCCAGTTCTGGAGCTACTATGGTCACAAACAGCTACGGCCCCTTTCCTCTACCGAGAGTCCATATGTAACAAGGACATAGCCACCAATTTTCTGGAATTGATCGCGATGTATGACGCCCCCACCCACCACCACACCCCTTCGACACCACTCCCGCCCCTACAGATTTGTGACGGATGCATTCAGCGTTACCACTGCATCCGTACGTCGGCGCATACTAATGATACGACATAGTCATTGGTGCTGCACGTGTTTCACGTCGAAAAATGCACCGGTTTTCTAACGAGATGCCAATCAGATCTACTTTAAGCTCTCGCATAAATGCATTTTTCGAATAGTAATCGACGCAAATTTATTGTGCCGGTTACTAGAAGATAATGCGTTTATGCAGTATCCTCTGCGTGTAGCTGAATGGAAATTCGTCAGGAATCTAGTTCCTATTTCGACGTGAAACATTTTACGCTGGCGCAGAGTTGAGCAACAGTGATTCTGGTAAGTCCCTTATGAATTCGGTTTCCTTCCGAACCAGTCGCACTAATGGCTAAGCCCATATGTAAGTGCATACGGACGTTAATTAGTTATTTTCTAGCCTACACTTGAAACTAAACAAGCCTCTCAAAGAAAAAAATAGTGCACGTGTCCTTAGTCATAATGTTACTTCGCAGTAGAGTTGGAAATACTTCAGTGTTGACTGTGTTCTCGTTACCTACAGCTGTGTCAGGACATAATATATAGACGGTGGGTAACGTAATTCACACTGCTATATAGAGAATACCAAGGTGCATGATCACGTGGTTACAACAACAACAACATCGCCCACTCCAAAGTAAGTATTATTTGATATTTTCCTTAATATGCAACGGATTTTGATGAAATGTGGTGCAGCAAACGCATCTTTATGAGCTGCATTTGGTGGTCTAGGGCGTTTGCCACAGACTTATGTCGTTTTTGCGAAGAATCGATTTCCGTGTCAGAGACAAGGAAATTGATTCTTCGCAAAAACGACATAAGTGTGGGCGAAAATAAAGAGACCACCAAATGCAGCTTAACAAGACGCGTTTGATGCGCCATATTACATCAAAATCCGTTACGTAATAAGGACACTATAAAAGAATACGTACTTTGAATCGGTACTTGTTGTTGTTGTTAGTACCACGTGAGCATACACCTTGAATACCAGGCTTATTTGATATCAAGTTTATCGGGCAAGGCTAGGAAACGCGTAGGAATTCCGAGGCTTGCCGAGGAATTCCTACCGTTTGCGAGCCGAGCCTGATAAACATGATACGAAAGACAGTAGCCTTGTATTATATTTATGAAGTAACGCTTTATGATGTCGTTATCTATGGACAGAACGCGGACTTGTTTACGTTGCGTCATTCGGTAACGTCACGTGACGTCAATTTAACAATTCGTTCCCTCAATTTAACAACTCGTTCCCACGAAATAACAAGCGTGGGATATATTGTGGGAAAGAATTGTTAATTCGAGGGAACGAATTGTTAAATTGAGGGAACTAATTGTTATTTCGCGGGATCGAATTAATAAATATAGAAGATTATGGTAAAATAGGTTGCACAACATGCATACTAACAAGGAAATTCGCGGAGGATAGCCAACTTTGTGGCGATATAGGAAACACGCAAATCTATTTTATTATTATTCTAGGATTTATTCTGCAAATCTATTTATTCTGTAAAAGTAATACAACACATCCGAAGTATACATTACGACGGACGTTTCAAACACGAATATTTTCGTTGTATTAAAAATAGTTGATATATTGTCTTTTGTTACCATAATAAAGTCGATGGTGTGATGGCCAACACTTGCTAAGGTATTTATAACGTAAATTGTCGTCTGCTGCTGTTTTATACATGTATTTTGTCTTCATTTGCATTAAAAACATGGTTTGTCAGCACTTCAGAATCATTTCCATTGGAAATGATTTTAAAGTGCTGTCAAAGCATGCTTTTGATGAGAAAAATGTAAAGTAAAATATAAACAGCAGATACCAAATTCAACGTTTTGAGGGTTAAAGGGGTACATGCCCACTCAGTAGGTACAAAATATTCTTTATATGAATTAAATAAGTGTATAAGTGTGTCACTATTCCACCAGTTGTAAAAGTTACGAGTGCCCGCTCAACAGATATAATCATTTAGTAATGTTTATTTTACTCATAGTGACTCGCGGTGGTATCGGGCTATTTTCATATGCAAATGAGGCATGATATTTTTTAATTATTTATACTAATCACCTGACACAAATACTATTTTCTACAGATTATAAAGTATGATCATTGCACATCAAAATATAAATACAGAGAATACATAATAATGTCCGTTAAAAATTTAAGGAAGCACGGTTATCGCCCCTAATATCTGTGTAGAAATTTACGTCTGAAATAAAATATACATTTTGTGCCTACTGAGTGGGCATGTACCTTTCAAAGGTGCGCGTGACGTTCATTTCTTACCGTATCGCCAAAGGGTTTGCAAAAGTATTCCGGTATATAATAAAATAGTGCGGATGTTTTGAAGTCACAGTTTGCTTGCAAATATTGATCCAGTACTACCCTGTTTTAACTTGAGGAACATGCCGGGGGGGTGATTTTAACACCAGTTTTCAGCACATTTGCAGCATTTAAAAGACATCACTGAACCTGTTGCTCACGTGACAGAGTTTCCGTATGGGGGAACATGACGAGGTTGGCTTTTTCTTTCTTAGGAGTAAGTGAACCTATTATTTAATTCATGTAGAAGCAGTACAGAGCGGCTGCATGTCATGTACAAGTAGATCCCACAGCATCCATACGAATAGTGAAAGTATGGGAGACTGGCCTTATTGGATGGGTTTCGGTTAAATTATAAAGTATTTCTATTTGGTGTGTTCTAACCTATTCTATACTACCGATCAGAAAATGCTACTGAGAGTGGTTTTTGGCATCGTGGCGCTGATGAGCCTTGTCCGGCTGGGCGAGCCGGCTTCAATCCTGGAGAGAAGCGCCTTTGACAACGAAACATATGTGGATAAACACATGGTACGTAGAGTTGCTTGTGGAAAAGAGTTTCTGGCAGTCCGATAATGCATGGGGACGAACTATCTTAGTACAGTGAAACCTCTCTAAACCGGACACCCTGTGAGGTCCTCAGTACAGTGTGGGAGGTCCTCAGTACAGTGTGGGAGGTCCTCAGTACAGTGTGGGAGGTCCTCAGGGTGACCGGCTTAGAGAGGTTTCACTGTACATCAGGCATTTAATCATTCTGCGCCATACTTGTGTGCTATGCGATCACGAATATACATTTTCACCTGAGATAAATGACCAAGATACTCATCAAACATAAGATCACAGGTATTTTCTTGGTGTCCGGTTTAGAGATAATAAGTCGTGCTGGCCCGTGTCTGTATTCGGGCTATTTGTGGTTATGATTGGATCACTGAAAATCATTAAAAATTCATTTTCAATTGTTTTAAAATTACTTTAAGAAGGAACTATACCGATTTCAGGATTTCTTAAATCAATTCATGGTGTAATTTCAGTTAAATTCCAGTTAATGTTGTCTGGCATTTCGCCCCAATACATATCGGACTCACTACAGTTTTTGCTCCACGTGTTCGTGCCCGCCCTGCCAGGAGCTGGAAGATGCTCAACTGCTGGACGTTAGGGATGAAATCATTGAGAGGATCAAGGACTACATCAATACAACGATTGCGATGCGACTGGACGGAATTCAAGAGATGTTTTCCGAATATGTGTTAAAGCAACGTACGTAAATTCATTTTGTGAACAAAATAATTTTGACGACAGGCTGTATATCACAAAATGGTCAAATGTGTACCTTTTGCAGGCCCGTACGCATAGGGGATCCGACGGGCGCGTACGCACCCCGCTTAACCCTTTTAACACCACAGGCCTGTACAGTGGTATTGGCAAAAGGTGTAGATCCAGATGAGCCGGCTCGTGACGAGCCGTCTCATCAGGATCTACACTTTTTGCAAGTAATTTTCATAATTTTGAGAACAAAAACACCCCATGTTCATAAATGGACTGGTTTGAAAATAATTTTATGATGATTGAATTGGTTGCAAAATTAACATATCCAGTTACTTAGTTGTGAAAGGGTTATCTGCCGAGATCTGTCCGTGGATGTGCAAAAAAAACACATTTGTTGGCCCTTCGCGCCGTCGATAACTCACGCCCTCCCCAACCCCCCCTCTAAATAAATTCCTATGTATGGGTCTATATAGGAATTAATATGTTCGTCTAATTCCCGGTGGGAGGCAATGTAATTTGCATTGCTGCATTTCGCACAAGACTTGCCATGTGTCATGCCTCGCACTAAAAGAACATCATTTGTGGGCAAAAAGCAGTATTGTGCAAACGTTTATTGTGTTCGGCACGAAATAATTGTGCGAACATGTGTTTTGACCCAGGTACTATTTTATATGTTGGATGAGCTTCTTTTGCGAGCTGCAGAAAATCTATTTTACGTGCATACGTTTTAAATATCCACAAGGCACGCTTTGAAAAAATATATTAAAATGCCATGTTTTGTGCGCTGTTTTTATGTGTATATGTTTCGAAACCTACAGCGCACGCTTTGGATAACTTGTCAATCCACTAGTTCAAGGTGCATGATCACGTGGTTACAACAACAACAACGTCGCCCACTCCAAAGTAAGTATTATTTGATATTTGATATTTTCCTTAATATGCAACTGATTTTGATGAAATATGACGCAGCAATCGCGTCTTCATGAGATGCATTTGATGGTCCATGGAGTTTGGCACAGACTTATGTGGTTTTTGCGAAGAATTGATGTCCGTGTCGGAGACACGGAAATCGATTCTTCGCAAAAACGACAGAAGTTTGGGCGAAATTACAGAGACCACCAAATGCAGCTTAACTGGATGCGTTTGATGCGCCATATTTCATCAAAATCCGTTACGTAATAAGGACAATATAAAAGAATACGTACTTTCAATCGGATGGATTCTGGAAGTGTCAGTACTTGTTGTTGTTGTTAGTACCACGTGATCGTACACCTTGTAGTTTGTTGTGTTGTCTATTTCAGTGTACATGTACATCTGTTACCAAATACATAACGCACGCGTTGAAGAAAAACGTATCATTTAAATGCTTTGTTTGGAGCACTGTCTTATCACAGATTGAAGTAACGGACCGAGGTCTATAAATACATTAAATATGCCTAAAAGCATCAATAAATGAGAAAAAAATAGAGATTTATTTATCCTTTTATGCATATTTAATGTATTTATAGACCTCGGTCCGTTACTTCAACCTGTGTGTCTTATTTGTATTAGTTTCCAATTCAAAACACAAGCTTTGGATAACTTGTCATTCAATTGGTCTGGTTTGTACGGAGCCCCGCAGGGGATAAGGAATTTTGAAATTAATTCATTCCAACGAAATAACAATTCTTTCACACGCAATAACAATTTGTTCCCACGAATTAACAATTCGTTCCCACGATGTTAACAATTCGCTCCCTCAATTTAGCAATTCGTTCCCACGAAATAACAATTCGTTCCCACGGGAACGAATTGTTAATTCGTGGAAACGAATTGTTATATCGAAAGAACGAATTGTTAATTCGAGGGAACAAATTGTTAAATTGAGGGAACGAATTGTCATTTCGTGGGAACGAATTGTTAATTCGAGGGAACTAATTGTTATATCGTGGAAACGAATTGTTAATTCGAGGGAACGAATTGTTAATTCGTGGAAACGAATTGTTATATCGTGGGAACGAATTGTTAATTCGAGGGAACGAATTGTTAAATTGCGGGAACGAAATGTTATTTCGTGGGAACGAATTAATAATAAAAAATCCATGTCCGGGGCTCCGTAGGTTTGCACGCTGTTTTGTGTACATACGTTTCCAAATCTACAATGAAGAACGTCAGCAAGCACGGTTGCTCATTCAGTGCACAGGTTGAACTAACGGACCGAGGTCTATAAATACATTAAATATGCCTAAAAGCATCACTAAATGAAAAAAAAATAAGCTAAACATTTTTTTTTTTGCTCCCTACATATAGACTTATACCGCGGTATAAGTCTATATGTAGGGAGTAAAAAAAAAAAGAATTAGCTCGTTTTTTTTTCATTTGTTGATGCTTTTAGGCATATTTAATGTATTTATAGACCTCGGTCCGTTAGTTCCACCTGTGATTCAGTGATGGATCGTAGCTAGGTATTTATAGACCTCGGTCCGTTAGTTCCACCTGTGATTCAGTGATGGATCGTAGCTAGGTATTTATAGACCTCGGTCCGTTAGTTCCACTTGTGATTCAGTGATGGATCGTAGCTTGGTATTTCGGACATATCATAACACATTCCGCGGTTGTATTAACGCTAATGTGAATATTTTGGCGGAATATTTTGGCGGAAAGTGCACATTTTCATTTGAGAATATTTGTTATCTTGCTAAAATAACATAGTTAGAACATATTTATGCAAATAATATCGAATTACAGCTCATATTGCTAGGTCGGACGCAACCTCGTATCATAACAAATGAAATAATGTGTTTAACCCTTTCAACCCTAAGGAACTGGAATGGACTGTGATATGCTAATGTTCCGACCAATCCAATCGTCACAGAATGATTTTCAGATTAGTCCATTTATGAAAAGGGGATGTTTTTGTTCTAAAAAATATGAAAATTACTTGCAAAAAGTGCAGATCCTGATGAGACGGCTCGTTACGAGCCGGCTCATCTGGATCTGCACTTTTTGCATAAACCGCTATAGCGGGATTTCGGGTTCAACGGGTTAAGGCTCTAACGTCAATATTGTAGTGGCAAGTTCATATGATCATTTGAGAGTTATCGATATCCTGCAGAAATACATAGAATGCACAGAAAATTACAAGTTTAAGCATTGCTATGATACGAGGTCGTGTCCAACCAAAGTTAGTAGCCTTGTTATATTTATAGAGATATACGGATGAAAGCCGAAACACGCCGAATGCCTGTGTTTTGGAAGATATTCATAGATATCCGATCCTTTGTTTTATGTTAGTGTTTATTTTTTTACTGATTAATGTCAGAATAAAGACTGCGAACAGATTAGACACATTGGTGCAGTCTGATCTGTGTATACACTGTTTTCAATAAAATTAATAAATTAAATATGAATCTGACAAATAATTCAGTCACGGATCAGATTGTGCAGATATGTAGGATAACATGGATCAACACTTTTTCTCGAAAAAGACTATAATGGCTCTTATACACACATAATCACGCGACATTCACCCGTGTTACAAGCAATACGATTCTTAGTTGCGAACGGTAACTCTTGCATTCTACTCCCGTACCGTCCGTAGGCAGACTACTGACGGTACGGGAGTATATTGCAACAGTTACCGTTCGCAACAATACGATTCTAAAATATACAATTTGGACCGGATGTCTACAAATAAAGCGATCCCTGTTTACAAAGGCATCACCTTCAGCGTTTCACTATTCCAGGTTATCAAGACGTTTGCGTATCCAATGGCAACCCCTGTGAAAATGGCGGCGCATGCAATTTAGATGAACGTGATGCACAGTTTCACTGTGAATGTCCGGAAGGGTGGAAAGGGGAAACTTGTCAAGGTAGATATACAGAGTAGGCTCATATTAGAATCAACTCCAAAGTGTACATGGATTCGAAATTTCAATGTGACAAACCAGTCTTGAGAAGAAATATTTACATTTGTTTACTGTCCGCTTGTTTGAGCGACGTTCATTATTATTCTTGTTATTTGACGTTTCGTCACGAATTTTGACGCACAAAAATTAATGCACGTGAGTATTGTTGTGCATTTATGTTCGACTTAGAACTAGCTATAAGAAATATAGGATTAAAACAATTGTAATCACTTGCAATATAATTGGTTGGGAATTTATATCAAGTATAGTTGAACTTTACAAACTTTATACCACGAGAAGTTCGCCAAAAATGTCGTTTATTCCTATAAATATAAGGTTCGACAATGTCAAATAGTTGCCGAGTGTCACGGCAAACGTTTATACACGGCTGTACATGGTCGAACGTTATTGTTACATTTACGTCGGAAATATTGTGTAATTTGAGCATGATGCAGTACTTTCGGTTTGATAACCTGTTGCACACAAACAGCTATTTACACATACATATTCCGGGGCCGCAGTACACGTCGAGTTATGCAGGTGCACCATCCTCCACATCAATTTCAAAATTTCATTGCGACTATTGTGAACTGGTCTGGTTACGTAATGGCGTGTTCTAGTAACGTCGTGAGACACGTGCATTGCGTAGGTGTTGGCTAGGCCCAGGATTTAGCATTGTCTACATTCATGGTGATACAGCACGCGCTTTACGTTTGAACACGGCTGTGAGCGGTGTCAAACAGCGGCAGTCATGTAACAACATATTTTCGAACGAGCACCGCCCGTTCGTTGACCGAGTAGAGCTCAGGAGACTGCCCGGGGTCCGGGTGCATGGCCACCTGCCCCCCCCCCCGGAAATATAGAAAAAATATATATATCCCATTTCCTGCGTTCTGGCGCATTTCATATAAGATCTTTACTCGCCGAATGTTGTGGGGTGGGGAGGGGTGGGGGGTTGGGAGGGGTGGAGCTGGGCCCACATCCGCCCTTGGTGGGGGGGGGGGTTGGGAGGGGGGTGGAGCTGGGCCCACATCCGCCCTTGGTACGCAAAAGATTTGGCATGCTTAACATCTGCGAGGAGTCATTTGGACTACACGCACTTTGAACAGGTCAAATGTTGCTTAAACCACAGTAAACGCCAAAACCCATTGTTTTATTCCGCAATGACAGAGCGAGAGCACGTGTATGAATGGGAGTGCCAGGACAAGGATACCTACACCCGGCGGGAGAGGAAGTTATTCAAGCGCCGTGGTTCCCATGGTTTCGAATTCTCCATAAGCTTCCATGACTATTATGACTCATCATCCAGCGAGGACTACCAAGGTAAGAAAATCAGGGTACGATATCACGTGGTTTCCGAATGTTTCCGAACCTAATTTTCTGACGTGACGTAATGTGTGACTTCCTTTTTGCAATAGGTTTTCCTAACAAAAGGACGGATTTTGATGATATACAGCGTAACAAAGACGATGACTTATGTTTTTTGTTGGTGCTCTGAAAGTTGTTTACAATCGGTTAAGTTTCGCGAGGAATCATGCCGTTAATTTATTGCAATCACGTGCTCTACATTTGTATTTATATTATTCGCCACACCGATACAATTATAAGATTAAAGCAAACTACAATACAGGGCAACCAGGTCCTCATTTGGTGCGCTACGTTTCATAAAAATGCGCCATTCTGTTAGAAAGATATTAATGTGACGTCACGCCGTGCGGAAACGAGGTGTTCTCATATCCTTAACTTGTGTTGGCATATTTCTGCCATTCACCTAACGCGATAACGTAATGACGTGATTGCCAAGTAGTCTTACTATACCTTATAAGTCGTCATAACTATGTACTTACCAAGAAACTGATTATATGGTGACATATTTATATAGCCACGTCGTCTTACTATACCTTATAAGTCGTCATAGCTATATAATTATCAGGAAACTGATTCTATGGTGACATATTTCTATAGCCAAGTCGTCTTACTATACCTTATAAGTCGTCATAGTTATACAATTATCAGGAAACTGATTCTATGGTGACATATTTCTATAGCTAAGTCGTATCACAACGCCTTATAAGTCGTCATAACTATATACTTATCAGGAAACTGATTATATGGCGACATATTTCTATAGCCAAGTCGTCTTACTACACCTTATAAGTCGTCATAGACATATACGTATCAGACAACTGATTCTATGGTGACATATTTCTATGACCAAGTCGTTTTACTATACCTTATAAGTCGTCAAAGCTATATAATTATCAGGAAACTGATTATATGGTGATATATTTCTGCCGATATCTATGTCGTCTTAATTCACCTTCTAAGTCGTTTTATCTTATGTTGGCATATTTCAGCCATCTACTTAACGTGACAACGTGATAGAGATATGTCGTTTCAATACACTGTATAAGTCGCACTGACTACATAATTATCTCGTATTACGTACTACTAAATGATCAAGAGGAGATATATTGGACGAGATAACTAACACGAACTCTGGTAATAAACGTGATACTTCCCATTAGTGACATATATATTTATTTTAATTTCTACATTTTTCTAGTCGAATAAAGACAGTATGTTGACTTAATACATCAAAATCTCGTCTTGATCAGTTAGTAAGTCGTCTTGACGCAATAAGTATCGCGAGAAGACGACTTACTAATTGATCAGGGCGAGAGAAAACGTCGTATACCATCGTTGTCACATGTGTGCAGTATCACGTATTTGGCGAGACTTTGTCTTGGTTATTGCGCCCAATATATCTAGTTTGGACTGATTATGATACAACTTGATATTAAGAGACACTAATATGGTATTCCATGCAACATGCTGCTTTTGTTTGTTGTAGTGTTCTTGTGTTGTTGTTTTTTTGTGTTTTTATTTGTGTTGTTTTTTGTTGTTGTTATTGTTGTTTTGTTATGAAATAAGCATGTATACATACTGATGGTAATTCATGAAAAGAGCGCCGGATTCGTTTATGTTGCGTCATTACACAGACGTCATTAGGTAACACCATGTGACCGTATTCGACCAGTGAAACGTTGTTGAAGACATTTAGGATTGACATTGACAACATATAATACATAGACGCGATTGGATTTGTCCTTCTTAGGAGCAAATGAGTCTACATTATTCATTCATGTACATGCAGTGCATTGAGGTTGAAGTTAATGAAAACGAGGTTCTGTAATATCAATATGCACATTGAGAATTGCCAAATGTTGAGTAACCGATTAAGTTATAAATACAATAATATATTTAGTGATGTCCAAGGTGCATGATCACGTGTTACAACAACAACAACAATGGCTCAAAGAGTTGAAAGCGCACCCACTCCAAAGTAAGTATTATTTGATATTTTCTTTAATAGGCAACGGATTTTGATGAAATCTGGCGCAGCAAACGCGTTTTCATGAGCTGCATTTGGTGGTCCTAGGGAGTTCGGCACATATTTATGTCGTTTTTGCGAAGAATCGATTACCGTGTCAGTAGACACGGAAATCGATTCTTTGCAAAAACGACAGAAGTTTAGGACAAAGTACCAAGACCACCAAAATGCAGCTTAACAAGACGCGTTTGATGCGCCATATTTCATATAAATCCGTTACATAATGAGGAAAAAATAAAAGAATACGTACTTTCAATCGGAGGGCTTCTGGAAGTTTCAGTACTTGTTGCTGTTGTTGTAACCACGTGATCATACACCTTGATTTCTAACTTCTAGATGGTGCGGTGTCCCATAGAATGCGAATGAAATGTGAGGGGAGAGGTGGTGTGTTCACCGGCGGCGAAAACAACGACTACACCGGCTGTGTGGATGGTTGTCAATGTTGCAGACCCCTGTGTAAGTAATAGTTATAGTTCACATTAATTTCGTAGCGATCGCTAGTGCATGTAGCGAGTGAGAAATTAATCCATTAAAAAGTTATATGTGAACTATAACTAAGTTATTGTTTGCCACCCCATCGCATGCTCGTGTTACGTTTGAACGGAGAGCCGCCCCATACACGCTTGTCAATCTCAATACTATTACGTGATTGATGATTTTATAACGAATCGATCATGTACATGCGGTGACAATGATGCGCGTCAACGGAAATTACGTCAAGAAGGCGGAACCTCTGTTTCTAAATTTAACTTTGAAAGTATTGCAACGTTTAATGATTAATTTAATATATATTTGGGGAAACCGTTGCAATATGCCATTAATGGAGACGAAATGATGTGTTTTCATTGGTCGATAAACTAGGGCAAACAATAAGTATTTATAATTCTCCCTACTTTCTCAGCCAATCGCTGGCCAGTATAGCGCTCCACGTATTTCACATATTTCAAGATTTAACTCCAATGAGTTACATATTACAATATTTAATGACTACCTGTTCGCCAGTAAATGGAAAAGCAATACTCTGATGGAGACTGCCTTATAAATCTGGCTAAGTATAAGTATATTATTGTTCACATATTGGATATTTAAGGAACTAAATGCTACGGTCGATAACGCTCTCTGGCATTTAATTCCTTAAAAATCCAATATGTGAACAATAACTTAAACTTATTTCTGACAATGCTGAATTAAAGAGTATTGTTTTTATTTCTTGATATGTTTTATTATTTTCCAACAGAAAAATTGTACATGTATACAGTATAATGTCGGCATAAAAGAGGAAAATGCGAATATTTACAGAATACACATTCGTACTGGTTAAAGAAACGAACGATTACCTATCGTTTATAGACGAAATAAACGACAGGCGTTTTATTTAAATAGTTGAATATTTGTTGGATTTACATTTATTGAGCATAGGCTGCAAATGCAGCCTATGCTCAATACATGTAAATCCAATAAAATACATAAGCCCAATTTCCCCAGTCACAGCCACATATTGGATATTCATAGTACAATTAACCCTTTCACCCCTAAGTAACTGAATGGGCTGCGATATGTTAATTTTGCAACCAATCCAATCATCGCAAAATGATTTTCAGTATAAAAAGGGGGTATTTGTTGTTCTCAAAAATATGAAAATTTCTTTCAAACAGTGCATATCCTGATTAGCCGGCTCGTTACGAGCCGGCTCATCTGGATCTACACTGTTTGCATAAACCGATATAGCGGGCTTTCGGGTTCAAAGGGTTAAACCAGTTTACTTCGAGTAGGGGTAAACATTCCAACAAAAGAGGAGAATATTATATATAAACGAAAATAGCGTTTCCACGTACAAACTCAAACAAACGACAATGTATCGTTTCTATGCATGGTATATTGTACAGATCGATCGTTTTCCATTTGTTTTCGTTTGGGAACGTTCGGTAAATCTTCGCTGTGCGTACACGCATTGTCATTCGATTGAGAGAAAAAAAACACTCAGCTTCCAAACACAGTTCAACGCCTCTAATATGGACACTCATGACGATTTATAATGTGGCCGGTTTAGAGAGGTTCCACTGTACAGAATGGTGAAATATATAAGTACCCCAAGGCACGCTTGTATTTTAGTCATGCTGAAACAATTCGACGATTTTACATGATCACTCATCGATTGTATTTGTACGGACCCGGGCATACATGGATTTGTTTATTAATTATTGTTAATTCGTGGGAACGAATGTTAATTCGATGGAACGATTTGTTAAATTGAGAGAACGAATTGTTATTTCGTGGGAACGAATTAATAAAAAAAAGAATTCTACGTCCCCTGCGGGGCTCCGTACATTTGTTTTCCATTTGTGAATAACAATACTAATAATAAGATAAGTAGGTCTAAAAAGGGTGTGTTTCCGGTTACCTGATCGACCCAATTTTTCACCCACAAATGTAATGTTTTAGCGAAACGATTTTTATTTTGTTTCCGGAATATGTCTGCGGATACCTGAATACTTGTTCGTTCGTATCTCCATTTCCGGTGGTGCAACAACAACATTTTGAATGCTTTGTTTTAAAGGTAAAAGCCCACTCAGTAGGAACAAAATGTTCTTTATAGGAATTAAATAAGTGTAAAATTGTGTCACGATTCCACCAGTTCTAAAAATTACAAGTGCCCGCTATACAGATATAATCATTTAGGTAATAGTTATTTTACTGATAGTGACTCGCGGTGGTATCAGGCTATTTTCATATGCAAATGACACATGCTATTATTTGTATTATTTATACTAATTAAATGCGTCACCTGAACAATAATATTATGAAGTATGATCATTACACATCACAAAATAAATACAGAGTATAAATAGTAATGTCCGTTAACATTTTAAGGAAACACGGTTATCGCCCCTGATACAAAAAGGTATAATTGTGCCAATCAATACGTGGGGGTAATGGTGAATAAATGTTTATTTTGCCAGAAAATGTCTCAGATGATGTCTCTGATATAAAGAACTGTTTGTGCCTACTGAGTGGGCATGTATATTTAACACCGGCTCGACAGAAATATCGCAGTACAAAACTAAAGCCATGAACAAAAAGTACTTTGGTTCTCAGATATCACCGCGTCAGAAAAATCCCTGCGCGTCGAGCATTTTATCGTAATGGAGAAATAAAATCGTACTGTAAATTTGCCACATGGTCAGTAAAAAACAAATGCAAACGTATATTAAATCCAATCATAAACTGATAATTGTTCACGTCCAAAGAGGAATAGTAACTTTATAGAACACATATGCATCAGACGACTTGAAAACAAATCAGAATCGAACACCTCAAACAAAAAACATATATTAAAAATATCCGCCAGCACCCCGCGTCACATTCTGCAAACCCCGTGACGGAGAACCAAAGTACATTACAGTGGGATCAGCGTGTAAGTGCACACACGAACGAACACGACAGGTTGGTAGCACTTACACTGTGGCCCCTCGGCCACGGAACGACTGCCATTTTTCCAGCGAAAACACTGTGGCCCCTCGGCCACGGAACGATTCAAGCAAGAACACTGTGTTCCAACCTGTCGTGTTCGTTCGTGTGTGCACTTACACGCTGACCCCACTGTATTTGTATGGCCAATAATAATAATAGTACTAAAACCTACCGACGGAGCCAACTTGTGTTCAGCCCGTAACGGGAAACACACCTTTTTAGGCCTAATAATAATAATAATATTAATAATAATGATGATAATAAAATGCTTTCATTTCACAGAAACCGGTCACACACGTCGCTAGGCCAAGCAAACATCACCAGATGGATGTTCAAGTTTGCAGAGACGTGAATACGGCACCGTTACATTATCTTGTTCTTAACCATTTCAACCCTAAGGAACTGGAATGGACTGTGATATGCTAATGTTCCGACCAATCCAATGGTCACAAAATGATTTTCAGATTCGTCCATTTATGAAAATGGGGTGTTTTTTTTCTCAAAAAATTAAAATTACTTTCAAAAAGTGCAGATCCTGATGAGACGGCTCGTTACGAGCCGGCTCATCTGGATCTGCACTTTTTGCTTAAACCGATATAGCGGGATTTAGGGTTCAAAGGGTTAAAGAAAATCATGCTTTACAAAATAACCAAGGTACTGTTATACTAAACTTCGTACGACTAAACTAATGTGCACATTTTTAAATAATTTGTTGATGGATTTACATTTATTGAACATAGGCTGCATATAAGCATCAACAAATGTAAATCCAATAATTGTTTACAAGAAAACAGTGTTAATGTGAAATTTACAGACTATTATAATTTTGCACTGACGAACATTTTAGTCCTACGAAAAATTTCGTAAGTGCAAAAGTTAAATTTTCGGCAAAGTTAGCATTGGCAGCCGATTTTCGGATGTGTTCGGTGGATTTGCTGATTAATGACTTCTACATGTATGTGAAACATGGTTGCATTAATGAACCACGTTAATGTGTGAAGTGACTTTATAGAATTATTGAAAGAACATTTTTGTCGTACGAAGTTTAGTGAAACGAGGCCCGGTCTTATAAATATGTTACCGGACTTGGGAAAGCACGAGTAGCTTCCCATTATAACAATTTCCGAGGCATATTTCACATCATAATTGGCGAAATTGACGTCACGTTGCTTAGTTTGAGCCACAGGTAACGGGAACATAAATCGACCGATGACATAGTTAATATAATATATATTTAAACTTGTAGATACTATCATGGACTTGGTCCGTCAACTGTAGTTTGAGCATAGTTTAAGCAACGTGACGTCAAACGACAAACTCCGCCAATTTTAACTCCGGTGATGCACTGGTGGTAGTTCTGAGGGTTCCTTAGAATAACTGGCGGGGCATATTTCATATCAGAATTGGAGCAAATGTGTCGGTTTAACGTCACGTTGCTTAGTTTAAACTAATCAGCGTGAAGTAAAACGACAGTGTCAGTCAATTTTAACGCCTGTAGTAGTTTTGAGGGATCTTTCCTTATATTAAGTTCCGGGGCATATTTGATATCAGAATTGGTACAATGTGACGTCACGTTGCTTAGTTTAAACTAAACAACGTGACGTCAAACCGACAAACGTCGCAAAATTCTAGCTCGGATGATGCCTCGGAAGTACTTTACTCTACACCACCACCTCTGCTAATAATGTCAATATTTGTCAATTTCTTTCTTACAAAATACTTGAATATTGTGCTTGAAATCAAGCAGCTTGATTGGCTGAGCCTGAGCTGGTCAACAGCTCAGGCACAGCCAATCAAACTGCTTGATTGCGAGTTGATGTTGGCAATAAATGTTACAAAACTGCGGACGTCATTGCAAGATTAACACAGGTGGTGATGTAAGGGAAGTTACTCGTATATTTTCCATGTTCCAAGTAACTATTTATATAGACTAAGGTCTATTGGAAATATAGTCGCTAGCTAGGCAGGTCATTTCGTCACCCATCAACCTTCTACCGTCACACTGGGTGTAGTCCGTGCTGACACAGTGGAATGCGGCGTCAACGTCGTCAAGGGAGCCGCTGGAAGTGACGCTACGTTGTACGGTGTCGGCGAATTCGCCCCCGTGATTAATTTGCTTCGCTTTTTCTTTTTCATTTGTTTTACTATCTTCTGGTTTACGTCGACTAACGCCTGTGTCATTGCATCTTGTGCTTTCTTCTCCTCTATGGTAAATAAAAGCAATATAGTAAGTCACTGTTGTTATTATGTGTTATTGCCATGTGTTATTGTTGTTGTCACGTGATACTATTAGTGTCATGTGTTATTGGATTTGCCATGTGGTATTGGCATACATGTACATGATATATAAGTGTGCCTGGTTACACAAGCTTTGCCTGCCGCCCGCAGCTAACCCCACCCGCCCGTCGCCCGCCGGCCGCCGCCCGCCGCCCGCATTTCTACGCTCGCCCACGGGTACATTAACACCAATATCACAGCAAGCGATGAACAAACAAAGAAACAGCAGATTACGGATCCCTTATCATGCTTGTAGACAATCTACGGAGCCCCGCAGGGGACGTAGAATTCTTATTTTTATTAATTTGTACCCACACAATAGCAATTCGTTCCCTCAACTTAACAATTCGTTCCCATGAATTAACAATTCGTGCCCACGAATTAACAATTCTTTCCCTCAATGTAACAATTTGTTCCCACGGGAACGAATTGTTAATTCGTAGGAACGAATTGTTATATCGTGGGAACGAATTGATAATTCGAGGGAACGAATTGTTAATTGAGGGAACGAATTGTCATTTCGTGGGAACGAATTGTTATTTCGTGGGATCGAATTATATATCGGAGAACGAATTGTTAATTCGAGGGAACGAATTGTTAAATTGAACGAATTGCTATTTCGTGGGAACGAATTAATTAAAAAAATCCATGTCCCCTGCGGGGCTCCGTACAAATCTTATAAATAGAATACCGAACTTGACGTAAATCCGACAAATTCCACCAATTCTAATTCCAAGTTATTCTAAGGGAAGTTACTCGCATTTTTCAAGTTCTGTAACCCATTTATTCCACTGATTTATACCACAAGATATTCTTACCAAGTATTTTGGCATGGTCTAGAGCCTCTTCAAAGTGTGAATACGCTTCTCTGTATTTCCCAAGGTTCACTGAAAAGATAATATCATATTTGACACAAATATAAACTTTTATGGCGGCCATCTTGGAATTGGTCGCCATTTTGTTTTACTATTATCGGTATTTCTTGAATAAATAAATCAATGAAGTACTATAGCGTATTATTCTGTTCGAACTTTAACAGGGTATGCCACCATTTGTAAGTATATTTAATTTAACAATTTTAGTGGGACTAATACAGTTATCAGGACGGTGTCATCGTCGCGATGCGACTGTCGATATGATAATAGACCGTGCAACGGTTGCGACAAGCAGAGCCCCATATCTGATCAGGGCCTACGCAGTTCGCCATTCAGTCACCGAAGCACGTTTATTGCAGTCAGGGGAAGGATTATACGCTGAGTCAGTTTCGAATGCGTGTCGAGTGATCATGGCCTGAATGTATTTTCCATGTTCGTCGCATTACTGATATACACGAATATACCGCATGCTTTTTTAAGGAATCTGGTCAAATAAAATGGTAATTCTGCAAAACGCCCGTTCCGTCCGTAGCATACTATGATACTATGCTACGGACGCGAGTTTCGCAGAGTTACTGTCCGCAACTAATGCGAGATGGCCGCAGCCCGCATGTCGCACCCACCGATGCTTTGACAGTACAATGTATACCGAAAACTTTAACCAAAAAAAAACTTTAACTACAAATGTTAAAAACAACAACATTTAACCAAAAACGTTAACCAACAACTTTAACCCGGAGGCACGTACGACGTGCGCCAATCTGCCGAATATGTCGCGCTGTCCGCAAGCGCGCTCGACAAAAAAATGCGATTTTGACAAGCAGTGGAAACCCACATACTGCCAGTCTGGATATCAAGGTGCATGATCACGTGGTTAGAACAACAACAACGTCGCCCACTCCAAAGTAAGTATTATTTGATATTTTCCTTAATACGCAACGGATTTTGATGAAATATGACGCAGCAAATGAGTCTTCATGAGCTGCATTTGGTGGTCTATGGAGTTTGACACAGACTTATGTCGTTTTTGCGGAGAATTGATTTCCGTGTCGGAGACGACAGAAGTTTGGGCGAAAATACAGACACCACCAAATGCAGCTTAACAAGACGCGTTTGGTGCGCCATATTTCATCAAAATCAGTTACGTAATAAGGATACTATAAAATAATACGTACTTTGAATCGGTAATTGTTGTTGTTGTTAGTACCACGTGATCATACACCTTGGATATGTGAGACAAATAAAAGTCCTTTTAAAACGGCGTTTTCGTTACCTTCTGAAACACCAATGAGTACACAGGCCTGGAGCTGCAGGCGTCGGTTATTGCCCTCGCTGGCCGCCCTCAGGGCCTTCATGCCCGACTCGAGGGCGTACTCGAATATCCGCATCATCAGGAAGCAGTTCCCAATCTCATGGAACAGCCAGGCGGTCTCTTGAGATGTGGTACATAGTGGCGCTTTTCTGTTGTATCTGAAATGATATTGTTGTGGCAGTGGAGTTTGTGGAAAATAAAATGTACCCTGCGTCACGTGTTTGTTTTGCACCCCCACTCCTTGGCCACTGTCCATCCATTCACCCACCCACTCTTGTATAGCGTTCGTACCTAGTTAATCTCATCCACAGGTAGTCTGTTGTTAGGCATCACGTGACTTAACAAATGCACGAGCATGCGCGCGCGTTGTGGTGGCGGGCTATCACTTCTCTAGAAGACGCCATTACATAAACATCAGTTTTCACATGTATTACTTTATTAAATATTCGTAAATTGTTTCATTTACAGGTAATATTATGGGTACCTTATATTATATATGCTTTGCTTTGTCCCCTGTTAGGTATGCAATCTAAATTCCGATTTAGGTTGAATACATTTTAGGAGATTCCGATTACTTGACCTTTGTGCATTTCGCCGGTTTGCCATTTCTATTGTTTGATGCCTTGGCCCACATGTCCACTTTTGTTATCTGCATATTACTGAGATCACTTCTCCAGAAGTCGCCATTACATAAACATCAGTTTTCACATGTATTACTTTATTAAATATTCGTAAATTGTTTCATTTACAGTTACTGTTTCGAGTCCCACCATATGTAGAACCGCCCCAAACATAGAACCCACATCTACCGGCCGCCCTTGCAAGGTCTAAGGACCATTCCGGCCACATTGTTCATAGAACAAAATAGAAAACAAGATGTTGATGTATCATTTACATCAGTTTCAAGCATATGATTTGGGATTATTTTGTAAGTCGGAGCATGTTTGTCATGTGAGGCGGTTTCAATTCCAGCCGCTGACTTTTTGTGCCACCACCAGGGTGGTCACAGGAGATTGAAATATATCTTTATTTAACAATAATTAAACCTATATTTCAATCAGTGAATATCCACACCATGGGTGCATGTTATGGGAAAATAGGTCCCAGAACATCTATGCGAACAATGAAAGTTGCAGAAATGTGTGGTCATAATACATTGGTTAGTTTATATAGGAAAAATCGTTGGTGGTGGTCCACCAAGACACGCGCACAGCGGTGTTCGAGGAGCTTTCAACGCGGCGCAAACCACGTTCATTTACCAATGGCGTTTACCGTTGCAGTTGTATTGTGTGTAATGCATTGACGATATATAATCAGTGAAGCACTACATGACCTCGTTTCACCAACACCATGTAGGGAAGAAAACTAAAACAGCTAAAACAATGTCCATATATGAGTGGTTATTTAATATGATATTTATTAAACGTGTTACAGATTTCATAAGAAATGAGGCTATCCGTAGATTGGGAATCGGTAAACGGAAACTGCTTTGCGCGTGAGGGTATGGATTAAGGCGGTGCTTTCTAACTACGCAAAAATGGGCAGGCGCTGGGCTGGGACAGTGTTTGGGTTTAACGTCCCAGCGACAGCTAAGGTCATATAGAGACGTGACCTCGGTTTCAAGTTTTACCTGAAGAAACAAAGGGCGCTGGGACAAGTTTAACTCTTTGAACCAGAAAGCCCGCTATGGCGGTTTATGCAAACAGAGCAGACCCAGATGAGCCGGCTCGCAAAGAGCCGTCTCATCAGGATCTGCACTTTTTGAAAGTAATTTTCAATTTTTTGAGAAAAAAATACCCCATTTTCATAAATGGACTAGTCTGGAAATTATTTTGTGGTGATTGGATTGGCTGCAAAATTAACATATCAAAAGCCATTCCAGTTATTGAGGGGTGAAAGGTTAATTATACTTACAAGTCCAGTGCCTTGTTGTAGCGCTGCAGAAGAACATATACCCTGCCCAGGTTACCCAGGGCTCGTGACTGTATGATGGAGATCTCACTGAAAAGATCATTTTAAAGTGACCGTTGAAAGGTGTGAATATGTCCGTGCAAGCGAATACGCCAGCGGACGTATTCGCGTGACGATAAGGCGCGAATATGTCCACAGGAAACGAATACGCCCGCAGTGTTTTTGGGAGTCGTCTCAAGGTGTTTGGTGAATTTTCGACATGATTACATTCCCAAAAACACGCGTTATAATCAAATACATGCTATCAAAAACTGTGAGAAATAGGTAAGATAATATGGTTTGAATTAATTACGTAGTTTCACTATACATGTACCAGTAAGGACAATTGTAAAATAAAAGTTATTATTTGTTGTGAAATGATAATACTATATCTCATTTAGAAAGAGGTTCCCATTATATAATGTATTTAAATAAATAATTTAGTAACCATCGATTGCAAAACATGTTTATAATACTGGAAAATAACTAGCGTTGCAAACGCTAGTTATTTTCAGTAGTACAACAAAAATTTAAACTTGTTAAGGTAGTTGTAACCTTCTTGTGGCCCCATGTAAAGTCTATTGAAATATAATAAAAGTACCTACTAATAAAACAATAGCAACTTACATAAATAAACCATGTGAATGTGATCAGCAAGTCTTTATGCAGATACTGCTACCAATCAAAATGCACAGACATCTGTAATATGCAAATAATAGACGAGTTTTGATGTAGCACATGTACATGCATATTGATGTCTATACACAGGTGTGTAGGAGCCAAACTATACAAGAAAACACCAAACTGTGATTATTATGTTATAACTACAGCATATGGTGTGACTTCCTTGCTGGTATCATCTGCATAACGACTTATTGAACATGTATATATTGTTTACTGGTGTATTAGTTTATGAGTAGGGAGTTTTATTAGATTTCCATAGACATTACTTGGGGTCACAGGAAGGGTACAACGACCTTAAACATCCCTACTTTTTACAGACGATGTATACGATTGCACACTTAAGTTCATAAATAAAATCTACAATTATATTTTTCATATTCTGCTTCATCACTTTTCTAGGGATATCTGAGACAATGTGCCTTTAATATAGAGAATAGTAGGTTAGTGCCGTGAATGGGTAAAAATATCTAGCAAGGCTCAGGAAACGGGATGGGCGAGGCTCTGCCGCGCCAGATATGTTTTCCCATTCACGGCACTAACCTACTATTCTATTTATCCCGTCAACACCTGCAAATGGCTTTAAAATGCAAAAATATAACCACAGCCACCGCACATATTCATACGCAGTGATTAGGTCGTATTGACAGGATATCAACAATGTTTCACGGCACCGTGTTTCACGGCACATACGCACTGTGTTGACGGGATAAATAATAATACTCTCAGCATGACAATACACAAAATGATGTTTGAAAACAGTGAATATCCGGTTGAGAATGGAATAAGTTTTTGATATAAATAGAGGATCTCAAGTTAGAGTCCACCTGATAAAACATGATAATTATCGTTCGAAAGAACCCGACGCCATCCTGTAACACCATGTGACGCCGTTCGACCAATGAAACGGCAGCGAGCGGAACTGCTGTCTGTATCACGAAACCTGCCCTGTCAAACTATTTGTAATACTATTGAAAGAATTTGTTATAACACTTCAAATGCAAATGCATTAGAGAAGATTGTACACGAACGTGCATATTAATTATAAAGCACTGTACAGTCATGTAAAACCAAAGTATTTGTTCATGCACTTTTGTGAGTGCGTACCGTCATTTGACCTCCTACAAATTGGTCAACGATCTTGGACAATCTCGGATAATTATCATAACTTGAACAAATTCCGGGGGTATCGGCGTCATAATTGGCGGAATTTGTCGCTTTGAAGCTCGTTACTTAGTGCAGGCGATGAATTCCGCTAATTTGACACGTCACCAGAAAGGGTACGTAATGGGCGGAAAAGGGAGAAATGGGAGAAACAGCTTCTATGTTTCATCTTGTCATATCTTGTCTTTTCACCAACCACGCTTCTAACAAACAATATAGAATATTATCAGGCTACAGGAGCTACAGATCCCATAAGCCCCATTTCTCCAGTCACATACACATATGTAAGATCGCTCGCATCACACCATATTTCTATTTTATATTGTGGTGGCTTTAGTTTTCAAGATGCATGATCACGTGGTTACAACAACAACAACGTCGCCAACTTCAAAGTAAGTATTATTTGATATGTTCCTTAATATGCAACGGATTTTGATGAAATATGGCGCAGCAAAAGCGTCTTCATGAGCTGCATTTGGTGGTCCAGGGAGTTTGGCACAGACTTATGTCGTTTTTGCGAACAATCGATTTCCGTGTCGGAGATACAGAAATCGATTCTTCGCAAATACGACAGAAGTTTAGGCGAAAATACAGAGACCACCAAATGCAGCTTAACAAGACGCGTGTGATGCGCCATATTTCATCAAAATCCGTTACGTAATAAGCGCACTATAAAATAATACGTACTTTGAATCAGATGGATTCTGGAAATGTCAGTACTTATTGTTGTTGTTGTTAGTACCACCTGACCATACACCTTGGTTTCGGGGCTGGCTGTGAGGCATGTAGAGGTGGTAGCTTAACGGTCATACGAATAGAAAAAGTAAATTTTCAAATATAGTTTGTAAACTGATAGATAATGACAATACAAACGGCATGCAGAAAACCCCATGCAAACATTATAATCCGATCAAAGTTATGCGAGTTTTCATAATTGTACATTTTATGCAAATGTATGTATGTATAAGTTTGAAAATCCCAATAAAAAAATAAAATGTTCAAACATTTGTAACTTTTTTAATATTTGTTATATTTACATGCTGTTTTCAGCAATTATTTCATATTATCAAATTGTATTATTTACAAAAATAAAAAGAGTTGTATGGATACCTACCATTCCTCGCCGATGGTTAAGTCTTGCCCATGATACCTGAGGGCGTCTTCGTAATGCTTGGTCAGCACGGCGCAATTACCAAGGCAACTGTATAGCGTCGACAGTAAGATGCCTTTTGTGGGCACTTCGTCATCCGAAAACCGTTTGAGCAGGTCCACGCATTTGTTTGCCTTCTTCTGGCAAACGTCTAGTTGGCCTTTAGTGTAACCTGTTGGCGCCAGGAAATTGGTATGATATCATTCATATAGGTACATACATATCGGATACTTATTTACCGATATCGGTGAAAATTTAAACAACCCAGCAGTCCTAGTATCGGCATATATCTTCAAATTAAACCAGTTTACACAGGGCCATGATGAAAACACAGTTTTATTGTTTAAATTATTATTTTTCAAAAAATCCTGAAATAAATCAGCGGTCCTAGTATCATCTTAAATCTTCAATTTAACCACTTTACACATGGCCATGATGAAAACACGTTTTTATTTGTGTTATAGTATTTTTTTCTTAAAAAAATCCCGATATTCCCCTTTAACCCTTCCAGCACTAAATATTCAACATTTGCTTTTCTGCGTTATGCTGCCAATCATGGGCGGATTCAGGGGGGGGGGGCGGGGGGCGGACCCGGACCCCCCCCCCCGTTTCATGCCAAGTGCCATGTATTCCATGCATTTTTCGGTCGTTTTCTTATTGTTTCAAAATGTAAACGTTTTCAATCACAAATCATGTCTAAACATACTGTGACAGTGTCAATATGTTTGCTCCAAAATTCGCCAGAACGCAGGAAATGCGATGTAGATTTCCAAAATTTTCCGGGGGTGGGGGGGAATGCCCCCGGACCCCCTAGCGCTTTTCGACTATTTTGCAATACTTGACTATATTATCGAACGAGCATAGCTCGTTCGATAATGTAGTCAAATATTGCAAAATAGTTACGCCCCCCCCCCCCCTAACCCGAAATCCTGGATCCGCGCCTGCCAATATTTATCAATTTCTTTATTACATGTACTTTATTAAATTATTACTTGACTATTGTGCTTGAAAACAAGCAGCTTGATTGGCTGAGCCTGAGCTGTGCTACAGCTCAGGCACAGCCAATCAAACTGCTTGAACGCGAAGTAATATTGCCAATAAATGTTCAGAAACGTTGACATCTTGTCAAGATTAACGCGGACGATGGTGTAACAAGAAAATGTGATTTCTTGATAATTGAAGAATGCTAGCAAATGGTGCAGATCCTGATGAGACGGTTCGTTACGAGTCGGCTCATCTGGATCTACAGTGTTTGCACATGTTGTCTTTATGGTCTGCATGTGAAAATTGTTAAAGGTACATCCCCGCACAGTAAGCACAACATGTTCTTTATAGGAATTAAATAAGTGTATAATTGTGTCACTATTGTTCTAAACATTACGAGTACCCGCTATACAGATATAATCATTTAGTAATATTTATTTTACTGATAGTAAATGAGGCATGATATTTTTTAATTATTTATACTAATTAAATTCGTCACCTGAAACAATTAAATTGTCGAAACATTATAAAGTATAATTATGCACATCAAATAATAAATATAGAGTAAAAATAGTAACGTCCGTTAACATTTTAAGGAAACACGGTTATCGCGCCTGATACCAGTGTGGAAATTTGCATCTGATATAAAATGTATAATACTTAGAGGTTAATACGTGGCTTATTTGATATCGGCCTAGGTATCGGCCCGAGGTAACTTGGTATCAGCCTGAAATTGAAATTTACCGACGATCTTATTTTTGCACTTACGAACATTTTAGTCGTACGAGATTTAGTGAAACGGTCCCCTGGTGTCCACATAGATTAGAACCCCGTTTAATATTTGCTATTTCCTATGCATTGTTTTCTCTGAAACGTGCCCAATGTTTATACAATTATCCTGCCAACTACAAGCATTTGCTCTATTCGTAACATGTTATGATGTGACCGTCGAACCTATATGCCTCTCTGAGATCCCAGAATTCAGAATTTTTTTTTGCCGGTTCATCCACAGGTTGAAGTAACGGACCAAGGTATATACATACATTAAATATACATAAAAGCACCAATAAGTGAGAACAAAATACGTTAACATTTGTTTTACTCCATCTTATAACACATTACTGTGTAATGTAATGTAAGCTTATTTTATTTCCACTTATTGGTGCTTATATGTATATTTAATGTATGTATAGACCTTGATCAGTTACTTCAACCTGTGGGTTCATCAACATCTAATGTCAGACTCTTTTACGGAATTAACAACGAAATTGTTGAATCATTATTAATATCGTTACCTGGTGTTGTCTTCATTAACGTCTACCCTACTACGCGTCGTCCGCATGTACGATCGATAACCCTCGACGGAGCTAGAGCTCGCGGATTATCTCCCCGTACATGCGGACGAACCGTGATCTATTTATAAGTAACAATTGCATCGGTCAACTAGGGTGATCTCATTTTGGGCCTTTATAATTCCACATTTCTTATGAAAGGTGCATCAACTGTCGACGTCCTGCACAGAAACTATCACAGTTTTTATAAATATTCTTCTTGAAAAATCGCAATCTTTTTAGGTACAAAATCACATGACCCGTCTCATATGTCGCTGTGACTGGAAAAATGTGGCTCATGGGATTTCGATGGTCTAGTAACATAAGGTCGTAACTGCTATGCTAAAGTTACGACCTTATGTTACTAGACCATCGATTTGTGAGCAGTATAGATCGATATCAAATAACACACTCATGTAGCCTTATAGCAATCTATATTGCTTATTAGAAGCATGGCGCATGTTTCATTGATGGAATGACGAACAGATCAGATCAGACTGTGCGTATGCACAGGCTGATCTGGATCTACACTGGTCGCAAAGCCCATAAGTCCCATGTCCCCAGTCACAGCCACATATGTTAATGGAACTTACATCGGTCAATCTCCATGATCTCCTTTTGAACAAACGTCACGACCTCTGACCCTCGATTGACCGCGTCTTGTCTCTGTCTCTCCAGCTGCTGGTTCGACTCTCGTTTACTTTCCGGCGCCTCCTCGGGTATTTCCGTCATTTCTCGTAAATCATTGTCACGGGTGTATGACGTAAATTCAAATTTGACTTTCTCCGGAGCCGGCGGAGGTTGTCGTTCTTGGTTCGCTCGTTTACCATAGGCGTATCTAGAATGGACCGGCTTGAATTTCTTGCTCTGTCTCGTTGTGTTCGATTTGAAACTACGCCATGTTGAATCTGTACAGGAAACGAGACTTAATAAAATGTTGCGATATTTAACATGAATTGGGAACATTCGTGAGTCAATCTGTATGTCTGACCGTCCGTCACAAATGTTGCTAGGCTTCAAGTTCTCTAAGTGCAGGTGTACATGTAGATTTCTCGTTAATTATCTCGTCCAATTTATCTAGACTTTGTGAGTTATTAAGTCGTCTTTTCGCGATTTGATTTATCGGTGTTTAACGGCATATCGTGTCATTTAAGGCCGGGGTCATTCCAAGACGACTTAGTTGTCGCGCGCGTTATCAAGTGAAATAGAGTGCATATGTTTTGCCACCATAACTATCATGCAGGTACTACCAGGCTAGTGTCTTTTGATATCAATTTTATCAGAAAAGGCTAGGAAACGGTGTAGAAATTCTGAGGCTCGTCGAGGAATTCCTACCATTTCCGAGCTAAGCATGATATCAAGGACACTAGCATGCTATTCTATTTATCAGGTAACGTTGTTATCACGTTGTTTTCACGTGCGTCATTTCACTGACATCATTCGGTAACGTCATGTGACGCCGTTCGACCAATGAAACGTCAATTTTCAATTTGTTGCTACCGGATATTCGGGTAAGGTCAATGCCTGATACAGCAATATGGTATCAGTAAGTACGTATTTCGACCAACACAAAGCTCGTTACTGATGATTTCATTTCAGGCATTGACCTGAAAAGAATATCCGGGTTACAACTAAATGTAATTGAAAACTAACGTTTCATTGGTCAAACGGAGTAATAAGACGTTACCGAATAATGATGTAAATTTACGTCACAGAAACAAATCGGCGATTTTTTCAACGAAAACCAAAAATGTTACATGATAAGTAGAACACCATTCTAGTGTCTATTGATACAAGCTTTATCAGACTCGATTCGGAAACGTTAAGAATTCCTAGGCAAGCCTCGGAATTCCTACGCGCCTCCTAGCATTGCCTAATAAACTTGATAACAAAAGACACTAGCCTCTATGAACATTGATACTCCATAGCTTTACTTGATTTGGTACTCCCGACGGACGCGAGCGACTCAGTGCTGTTGTAGTGAGACAGATTCCCGCTGGCTTTACTGAGCGACTTCCGCGGCGGGTGCGGGGGCGGTAACGGACCCAGGCTGTCCCAGAACTGGGTCCGCTCCTGTAGGAACGATAATCCATCCACAATCAAGTCCGCCACCGCATTGTGGTCGCTGAGTGGAGCTTGGGGGTTCTTGTACGCTGCAATTTATAGATTTGGTAAATTAGAATTGTCCATAATCAGCCACCAAAGAACCTGCAGGTTCTTTGGTGGCTGGTTATAGGTATTTCGTCTCTTCGTTCTTAAATTTAATTTCTTGGCTTCTACTCCACTTAGAGACGAAAATTTAGTTCCTTCTTTTCGAATATATGCGGAGATTGAATGAAGGAACGAATAATTCCTGTATTAAGAAATCTAAAGCATATGTGCGATGTGTCAAATTAAATAACAAAGTCAATATAGTATGTCGATCTCTATCCTCTTATGCTGACGACGATGTCACATAACACTTATCCGCTGTCGCGTTTCTTATGCCATTGTTATTAGCACAACATTATTATTCTACTTCAGAATATTACAATAATTTACAATATTTGATATACTGCTTCCGGGAAGATTGTTCATTGTAATGGTGTAATTTTCATTGTACATAGCAGCCAGCTCACCACAGTTAAGGACACGTTCTATAGCTGATCATCCTTCGATTCAAAGATAATTGCTTCATAAATGTGATGGACTATATGTACAACATATATGTGAACACTGCCTCGTTACTGTATCCTATACGTCACATGGGGTGGCCAAGTCGGCCATCTTTGTGTGTTCCAGCCATCAGCCAGTTTTACCTCTTCTGACATGTCACAAGAAACTGACAATGCGGAGTAGAACATATGATATAATCTAGCTAATCATTGAATCGAATGATGAGCAAGTATAGAACGGGTCCTTAAGAGATGCAATACATTAAGTCTGCATATTTCTGGGACAACCCTAGAATGCAAACATCGAAAGATACAGTTAGTCAGCAGGTGGTCAGACGGACGGACAGACGGACATTCTCATGAATGGATAGTTAAGTGACTTGTCATTTGTTTAAAATAGCACAGTAAAAATTAGAGAGACAACAGAGCGGAATGAATAGAATTTACAATTACAATGTTTCGCTTAGCCACATAACTATACCTATTCGTCAACCCGGACGGCCGAGCGGACGGGCTGGTGGGCGAGCGGGCAGGTAGACAGACAGACAGACAGACTTACATTGCGTTCCCATGATGAACTGTAGATACTGCTTGTCCTCGTACAGTTGTCCAAGGGTGTCTCTTTCTGTCGGTCCAGCTAGAGGCCTGTCTTCAAACGTCAACGACTCAATCGAGTCGGCCAGTAAACTGTTCATAGAGGTCGCTCGGGATGTTGTCAAGGACACCGATGGCGTCTTGTGGACCTTGACTAGCGGGTGAATCTGGCGTTCGCGAAAGTGAGCGCTCGGGATGGAGTGTTGTTTTATCTTGTCTTTCGGTTTCTTCTTCCACGAGAAAGGTTTCGCTTGTGTCTGTGATGGTAGTTGCATGGAATCGATATTGATATAGAGAATAGTAGGTTAGTGTCGTGAATGGGAAAACATATCTGGCCAGGCTTAGGAAACGGGATGGGCGAGGCTCTGCCGAGCACATCCCGTTTCCGAGCCGCGCCAGATATTTTTCCCATTCACGGCACTAACCTACTATTCTATGTATCCCGTCAACACCAACAAATGGCTTTTAAAATGCAAAGAAATAACCCCAGTCACCGCACATATTCATACGCAGTGATTAGGTCGTATTGACAGGATATCAAACATGTTTCACGGCACCGTGTTTCACAGCACATACGCACTGTGTTGACGGGATAAATTACAAAGAAAGCCGAAGTAGGCCGAATTCCTGTGAAAGTAACAAGTAGCCTACAAACGCGTCGTTCAGCGAAATTATTTATATAGCCTTGTTTTCTTCGATCTAATTCCATTTGTATACTACTTTATCAGATAACCTGCCCTGTATTCACCGAATACATACTGACTGATAACATATTGATGTACCAGGCATTGACATTGACCTGATACAAACATCCGGGTTACAACGAAGTGAAAACTGACGTTCCATTGGTCGGATGACGTCACGTGACGTTATTGAATGAAGTTAGTGAAATGACGCAATGTAAACAAGTCCGCGTTCTGTCCATAGATAACGACGTCATCTGTGGTCATTTTCGAGCATAAAATGTTACCTGATAAATAGAATACTTGGCTACTGTCTTTTGATATCCAGTTTATCAGGCTCGGCTCGGAAACGGTAGGAATTCCTCGGAAAGCCTCGGAATTCCTACGCGTTTCGTAGCCTTGCATGATAAACTTGATATCAAAAGACACTAGTCTGGTATTCCGGTGCCGTGAAACATTTTTGATATCCTGTCAATACGACCTAATCTTTTTTCCCATTCACGACACTAACCTACTATTCTATATTACTTGTATTCTGTTTGGACTTGTACACAATATGACAATAAAATATATTTAAACCAAGGTGTCGTTAGGGTGGGCGCCGATGGGTTCGTATCGATCTGCTTGAATTTGTTCGCATGAATTTTTTGTTTAAATCTCTTGTTCGATATAGATTTAAAAAATACATTTTGGAGGGCACTGTACTATCCATGTGGGTGCATGGTGTATGTATGTGTGTCGGAAGTGTGGGCGATACTTCAATGTTCTCGATTAACTAAACATATATTCCTTGGATGAGAAATCATGGGTGTGGACAACAAAATGAAATCATTAGGTGACTTAGCAAGGAAGATAATAATGAGTTCGTGATCTTGCCTAATTAAGATCCTAATTAGGTAAATTATTAAGAGAATACGTGCTACACCAAATTAGCATGCGACAGTGCCCGAGTCATATAACATTTCCAAAATAATAAAACGTTCGGTACTCGAGACATTTCTAGGGTCACTTATAAACATACTTATAAGGATGGATAGAGAACCTGCGCTAATTCTGTCAATATTTGTCACTTTCTTTATTTCAAAATACTGGTATGTTGTATTTGAAATCAAGCAACTTGATAGGCTGAGCCTGAGTTGTATTATAGCTCAGGCTCAGACAATCAAATTGCTTGATTGAGAGTTGGCATTTTGTTTTATTTATTTATGTATTTATACATTATTAAACGAGGATGACACAGTTGGCCAATGCCTGTCTGTCATGTGGCCCTCACTACTGAAAACAAAAAAATATTGGTTTTATTACCAAAAATTTATTTCTCTATGGGAATTTGACATGGGGGGAAAATAGGTAGAGGAGTTGTGGGAGGAGTCAAAAAACGAAATGGAAATTGACTCCGAAACCTAACTAGATAGCTTGGAAATGATCTAACTAAGAAAACAAAAGTTAAATTTTAAAAATCGGTCCAGTATTTCTGAAATTCTAAAACATAAATTCTAAAGTATTGTTTTTTCGCCATAAAATCATTATTTGACCAAATTTCACGAAATAAAAAGAAGGCTCATTCTTAATTGTTCCTTTAATTTAATATTATCGAAAAAAATATTGTTTTTGAATTGTTTATATGGCCGCAAAATTTGGGAAGCTTTCGCGAAACAAACAGTAAATAATTACATTAGACTATACTGTAGACTATAAGCATTTGTGAATATTATTTATATATTTTAAAGAATTCACAACTTACATAGTGATATTGGTGGAACACATGTAACCATGCGCTTATCAATATCAACCATCCACCAACACACATCAACCACACACCCACTGGCAATTACACAGCAAATATATTCCCAGAAGCGTGAATTAGACAGCCAACCATTGGTATATTACCGTTTTATGGGTGAAGTAAGAAATATCTCCCGTGGACGTCATTTTCATTCTCCTTCCTGAAACACACAGACAAGAAATAATGCACCTTACGGAGCCACGCAGGGGACATGGATTTTGTTTTATTAATTCGTTCCCACGAAATAACAATTCGTTCCCTCAATTTAACAATTCGTTCGCTCGATATAACAATTCGTTCCGACGAATTAACAATTCGTTCGTTGGAATTAACAATTCGTTCCCACGAATGACAATTCGTTCCCTCAATTTAACAATAGCCTCGTTTCTATTGAAATTCGTAAACTCATTTATAAAATATCATATTAAATCATCACTCATGCAAGAGCCTCTATTTCTACTGATTTTCCGTTTGAGAATTTCAGCTTTTTTTTTCAAATCAAAAGTGTGAATGAAGTCAAAGGAGCAAAACTGCTCCGAGAAGTGTTAATGCATTGGTGAAGATTGTATTATGTCAAGTGTGTATACTTTGTGTAGCGCTAAACCTGATGCAAATAATAAGGAGAAATATAGAACAAGTCAACGAATTGTCTTAACCACATTCTTGAGATTTCCCTTTCTTGTATGTGACTCAATTAAAGTTGCATGCCCACGCAGATGGTTATAATATAGGGAGATAGATATAGATAGTCTGTATATTCTGTAGATATGACATTTTCTGGCAAAAGAAACCTTCATTCACCATTACCCCACATATGGATTGGCATTATTATACATTTTATATCAGACGTAAATTTCCACACTGATATCAGGGGCGATAATCGTGTTTCCTTAAAATGTTAACGGACATTACTATTTATTCTCTGTATTTATTTTTTGATGTGCAATGATCACACTTTATAATCTATCGAAAATATTATTTTTTCAGATGACTCATTTAATTAGTATAAATGATAAAAAATATCATGCCTCATTAGCATATGAAAATAGCCTGATATCACCGCGACTCACTATCAGTAAAATAAATATTACTGAATGATTATATCTGTATAGCGGGCACTCAACAACTGGTGGAATAGTGACACAATTATACACTTATTTAATTCCTATAAAGAAAATGAGTGGGCATGTACCTTTTAATGATTGACCATGCACGCACTGTTAATTACATCTATACGGAGTCCCGCAGGGGACGTAGAAATTTTTGTTATTAATACGTTCCTATGAAGTAATTAATTCCCTCAATTTAACAATTCATTCCACCAATTAACAATTGTTAATTCGTGGGAACGAATTGTTATATCGTGGGAACGAATTGTTAATTCGAGGGAACGAATTGTTAAATTGATGGAACGAATTGTCATTTGCGTGGGAACGAATTGTTAATTCGGGGGAACGAATTGTTAATTCGTGAAAACGAATTGATATATCGAGGTAACGAATTGTTAAATTGAGAGAACGAATTGTTATTTCGTGGGAACGAATTAATAAAACAAAATCCATGTCCCCTGCGTGGCTCCGTACTGATGTGACGAAAATGGACTCAATGTGTTTACACACCCATTGTTGGTTGGCAGCCACGGCAACATCGCCGCCTACGATGTTGATCAAATTATGAACTAATAGTTTCCATAGTAACCTGTTCGCATAAAATGTTGTTCCGCTCTCCTCAGCCCGTCTGTGAAACTCTGCGACTTGGGGAACATCTTGGCCCCTCTCTGGTAGTACACTATCGCCATCTCATAGTTTCCGGTCTCTGCGAGAATGTCAGCCTTCTGCAGTAACGCCTGCATAGAAAAGGGAATGCACACCGCGATATAATTATCTTGCCTGGCTTTGAGATTGTTTCCCTTCGCTCTGGAGTTGCTTCCCTTGACACGTCGCTGTGTTTCGCCGATACTGATTTCGAAAAATCGTCCATATTTTCTGTAAATTACGTCGAAATTTGACATAAATTTCAGAAACTCCGCATAAGCTCTGAAGTTTTTGTCAACGTCTAATGACGGGATACAATTATAGTAGTATGAAACTTTTGAGGAACAAATTCCCTATTTTCTTTATTTCATCTCAGAAGTATATGTTGTTACCACTCATTTGAACCGTGGTTCAAATGAGTGGTAACAACATATACATATATGGAGTAATAAACACTTTCTTGATAGTTTTTCAACTAAAATCATTGTGTCCTTAGGCTGAAGTGGGTTAAACTACCGGATATTTTCGAAATCAATATCGGCTAACCACGGAGATGTAACAATGGAGGTAATTTCATAGCAGGGCGCATACTTTGAATTCTGATCACAGAAACAAGGTGCATGATCACGTGGTTACAACAACAACAACAATTACTGAAGCTTCCCGAAGCGCCTCCGATTCAAGGTACGTGTTTTTTATATTATCCTTATTATGTAACGGAGTTTGATGAAATATGGCACATCAAACGCGTCTTCGAAGACTACCAATTGCAGCTCATGCCGACGCGTTTGCTGCGCCATATTTCATTAATCCGTTGCATATTAAGTAAACTATCAAATATGATAATACTTACTCTGGAGTGGGTGCGCTTTTAACACTTTCAGCCATTGTTGTTGTTGTTGTTCTAACCACGTGAGAAAAAAGAAAGACGGTAAAACAATTTGGAACACATTGTTGCCCATGCTCTCCAGAGGCTTGATTTTAATCTGAAATGCAAGACGCGCGACACTCTGGGACTTTGACAAGTGACCGCCATGGACCAATCTTCGGCATGCGTGTACCGCCCGCCCGCCGCGGCCGCCCCCCGCCCCCCACCCCCCCCCCTTAACCCCACCCACACAGAGTTAAATTCTGGAAAATACGAATCAAGACGTTTCCTGCGTATGAATACAGCAGCTAATATGAAATAGGCACTACCTATGACGGGCGACGTCATACCAGTTATCCGGACAATCAGTTTATCGGACAAATGAAAATACCTGTTAATTAAGCGCATTCTTTTGATCCGATATTGCAACGAATGCATATAAGTCACGCAGCTGCTTGCTGTTTCCACGCCAGTGTGAAGAATATATCGCGAAGGTGAACATTTAGTAAAATTGGCTGAAAACAATCCCCAACTCTGTCCACAAGTTGTTTACAACATCAAAAGTCACGCGGGGGGCACACTCGAGTACGCCCATTACGTCATTACCGAGTTATAAATACAATACATTCTATAAATATGGTGTTTTCCAAGAAGCGAAGGATGACTGATTTTTCTGCAGAACTACACAATGTTGTTTACACTGGTTTACAGGCGATAAACTTATGATTTCAATGTGAAAATAGAAGTTATAAGACTAGTATACGTTTGTCCGGATAACTGATTGTCGATGTTAATTTTGGGGCAATCTTACGACTGATGATCTGACCCAATTTTAAGTGAGAAAGATGGCGCAGTTTGCTAACTAGTTTACATGAGCTGAGAAAGCAAGAACCGAGGATTGTTCTGTGAAAAGTGTATGCCCTTAACTGCAATGTTAAAAAAAAAAATTCTAAAAATACTGCCATTTGTGTCCGATAATCTGGAGGATCCTGTATAGTACATTAATAGCCTAGGGAGCTTCAAAAAGTAATTTATTCTAGAGAAAACGTATGGGTGGTAATGGGTTTGCACCATCACCGTACATTTGCCTCCGGATGATGATTGCTAGTTCCGCAAGTGATCAGTTTTTGTGGAGGTAACATATTTCAGTACTTGCAGTACTTTGATTCTTTACCCGAAATGCCGTCACAACAGTGATAATGTTGAAGTTTTGCGGGATCGTAGTCAGTTATCTCCCTTTGAATTTATTGATAGAAATTCTGCCAGTGTCCAAATTGTATATTGTATGGCATTATTGTTTGTAAACAGGGCGAATGTAGCTTGATTTGTAGCGAAAAGGAGCCGCTAATGTAGTGTTTTCGGCTAGTGTTGATCCAGATCATCCTACATATCTGAGCACTGTGATCCGGGACTGTGTTATTTGTCACATTCATATTTTCACATTTATTATTGATTTATTGCAAACAGTGTAGACTCAGAGCAGACTGCACGATATGGATCTACTCTATTCGCAATCTCAATTTTAGTCCCATTCAGTAAGAAATAAACGCTAAAATACATACATCATGGGACCGGATCTATATAAATAGATTTCCTAAGGGAAATAACTGCATCGATCCCCCCATTGTCGGCGGCTCACAGTTTTTTTATGCCAAAAATATTTTTGAAACATTAAAAACAAATAATGCGGAATTTCTCTATAGTTATGTTACGTACATGGAAATAGAACACATATGCCGTTAAAATAAATATATACTGTATATTACATGTACACTACTGTCGGTTCCACGTTTTGCTGCCGAAGAACTTTTGCTGCCGAAGAAAAACATTAAAGGTCAGGGGCGGATCTGGAGAGGGGTCCAGGTTTGCAACCCGCCCCCCCCCCCCCCGGTTCAGCCACGGAGTTTACATAGATCACAAAATAGGACACACCCTCCCCCACCCCACGTTCCCCAAATGTTGGATCCGCCCTTGAAGGTACATACTCTTTTTTAAATGTTCTTTATAGGAATTAAATAAGTGTATAACTGTGTCACTATTCCACCAGTTCTAAACATTACTTGCGCCCTCTATACAGATATAATCATTTAGTATATGTATGTTACTGATAGTGAAGCGCGGTGGTATCAGGCTATTTTCATATGCAAATGAGGCATGATATTTTTTAATTATTTATACTCATTAAATGCGGCACCTGGAAAAATAATAATTTCGCCAGATTATAAAGTATGATCATTGCACATCGAAATATAAATACAGAGAATATATAGTAATATCCGTTAACATTTTAAGGAAACACGGTTATCGCCCCTGATATCAGTGTGGAAATTTAAGTCTGATATAAAATGTATAATAATGCCAATCAATACGTGGTGTAATGGTGAATAAATGCTTATTTTGCCAGAACATGGCTCAGATGATGTCTATGATAGAAAGCACATTTTGTGATTACTGAGTGGGCATGTAAAAGTCAAAACATATTAAAATGTAATTACTTTTTCATCAATAACAAATATTGATTTTATCATTGCGAAAAAACATGGGGCAAAAAGGATAAGGACGGTGACCAAGAGGGTCGAAAAATGAAAACAAATATGGAAATTGACCCAGAAACCTGGCGAGATGGCTTGGAAATGATGTAAATAAGATAACAAAAGTTAGATTTTGAAAATCGTTCCACAAATATAAAATTATTTAAAATATATATATTTGTTTAGCCCCCATGTTGAATTTTTGTTACAATAAATACAATATTTGATAGAATTTCATCAAAGAATTTGTTTTTTTTGTTATTGATGAAAAAATACTTACAGTTATTAAAATATTTTTCAGATTTAATGTGTTTAATAACCAAAAGTTCGTCGGCAGCAAAACGTGCTACAGACAGTAATAAAGTAGAAAACAAAAATGCACAACAACACAAAGGTTTTTTCAGCACGTTTAAACATGCACACAACTGTATAAATACATGCACACAACTGTATAAATACATGCACACAACTGTATACACAACTGTATAAATAAACCATGCACACAACTGTAATAAACACACCTGTATACAGCAACACAACTGTATAAAATACAGCACCCAAAACAAACTGTATAAACACAACTGTATTAAAACATGCACACAACTGTATAAATACATTCACAACAACTGTATAAACACAACGGTATAAATACATGCACACAACGTATACACAACTTGTATAAACATGCACAAACAACAGTATAAATACATGCACACAACTGAATAAATACAGCAACAACAACTGTATAAATACAATGCACACAAACTGTATAAATAACATTCACAACAAAACTGTATCCCCCTCACAACTGTATAAATTACATGCACACAACTGTAATACACAACCCAAGTATAAATGAACAATGCACACAACTGTATACACACTGATAAAACATGCACACACTGTATACATACATGCCCACAACTGTATAAATACATCAACACAAATAACACAACTTAAAAATACAGCACACAACTGTATAAAATATACATGCACACAACTGAATATAAACATGCTACACAACTGTATAAATACATGCACACAAAACTGTATACATGCAACACAATTGTATAAACACAACTGTTATAAAACATGCACCAACTAAGTATACACAAACTGTATACATACATGCACACAACTGTATAAATTACATGCACACAACTGTATAAATACATGCACAACAACTGTATAAACACAACTGTATAACATGCACACAACGTAAATACACACCTGTATAAATACATGCAACACAACTGTAATAACAACAACTAGAAAAAATACATGCACACAACTGTATACATACAAATGCAGCACAACTGTACCAACAACTGTAAATATACATGCACACGGTTATACACAACGTATAATTAACATGCACACAAACTGTAAAATAAACATGCACAACAACTGTATACACAACCCTGTTTAAAATACATGCACACAACTGTATACCAACGTATAAATACATGCACACACTGTATAAATACATGCACACAACTGTATAAACATGCACACAACTGTTAAATAAACTGCACACAACTGTATAAATACACTGTATACACAACTGTAACTCAACTGTATAAATACATGCACACAACTGTACTAAATAAAGATCACAACTGTATTAAATACATGTATAAATTACACACAAACTGTTATCCATCAACATGTATAAATACATGCACAACAACTGTTATAAATACATGCACAACAACTGTTATAATACATGCAACACAACTGTATCAAAGTACATGCACACAACTGTATAAATACATGCAACACAACTGTATAAACACAACTGTTATACATTGCACACAACTGTAAACACAACTGAATACTACATGCACAGGGTGTCACACAACTGTATAAATACATGCAGCACAACTGTATAAATACATGCACACAACTGTATAAATACATGCACACAATGTATAAACACAACTGTATACACAACGTATAAATACTGCACAAAACAATTATTTACACAACTGTTAAATAAATACATGACACAACTGAAATTAAATAACATGACACAACGATAAATCCACAACGGTAATAAATTCATGGCACACAACTGTTTTTAAAAGAATAAACATGCACACAACTGTTATAAATTACAATGCACCACAACTGTAATTAAATACATGCACACAACTGTATAAATACATGCACACAACTGTATACAATGAAACACAACTGTATAACACAACTGTATAAAAATACTGCACACAACTGTATAAATTCATGCACACAAGCTGTATAAATAACATGCACACAACTGTATTAAATTACCATGCACACAACTGTCAAAATACATTGCACAACTGTATAAATAACATGGCACACAACTGTAATAAAAACATCCCACAACATATATACATGCACACAACCTGTAATAAATACACTGCACACAACTGTAAATAAATACCATGCACACAACTGTAAATACAACAACTGTAACACCACTGTAATACACACAAAGTATAAATAACAATGCACAACAACTTGTATAAAAACATGGCACACAACAGTATGAAATACATGCACACAACTGTAATAAATACAGGCACACAACTGTAATAACACAACAAGTATACACAACTGTAGACACAACTGTAAATTAATACATGCACACAACGTATAAGATTACAGCACACAACTGTAAATAAATACATGGCCCACAACTGTAATAAATAACATGCACAAACTGTATAAATACATGCAATCACAACTGATAAATACATGCACACAACTGTAATACCACAACTGTATAAAATTACATCACACAACTTGTAATACACAACTGTTAAATACATGCATCAACTTTACTGTATACAACAACTGTATAAATACATGCACAAACAACTGTATAAATACAAAATGCACAAACAAACGTATAAAATACATGCACAACAAATGTATAAATACATGCACACAACTGTATAAAAACATCATGCACCAACAACTGTAATAAAACACAACTTATAAATCATGCACACAACTGTAAAAAACATGCCAACACAACTGTATAAACACAACTGTATAAATACATGCCACAACAACTGTATAAAAATACATGCACACAACTGTATACACAACTTGTAAAATTAAAACATGCACACAACAGTAAACCCAACTGTATAAATACAATGCACAACTAACTGTATAAATACAACTGTATAAATACAGGCACAACAATGTACTAATCATGCAACACAACTGTATAAAATACATGCACACAACTTGTATAAAATACATGCACCCAACTGTATAAATACATGCAACACAACTAATACACAAAGTATAAATTACATGGACACAACTGTAATAAATAACCATTTGCAAACACAACTGTATAAACACAACTTGTAAAAATACATGCACACAAACTGAATAAATAAACATGCACACAACTTCGTATACACAACTGAATAAAATAACATGCACACAACTGTATAACACAACTGTAAAAATACATGCACACAACTGTAAATAAACACACTTTATAAATCCATGCAACACTAACTGTATACACAACTGTAATAAATAACATGCAACACAACTGTAAAAATAAATACATGCACACAACTGTAATAAATACCAAGCACTACCAACTGTATAAACACAACTGTATAAATTCATGGCACAACAACTGTATAAACACAACTGTATAAATAATACATTGCACACAACTGTATATAATAACCATGCCAACGACAACTGTATAAAATACATGCACACAACTGTAAACACAACAGTATTCCAATACAATCACACTACTTGTATAAAACACAACTGTATAAATACATGCCACACAACTGTTAAATACATCAACTGTATAAATTACATGCACACAACTTAAAATACATGCCAAACTGTATAACACAAGCTGGTAATAAAATATCATGCACACAACTGGTATAAATCACATGCACAACAACTGTAATAAACACAACTGTATAAATACATGCACACAACTGTATAAAATACATCACACAACTGTATAAATACATGCAACACAACTTGTATAAAATACATGCACACAACTGTATAAATACATGCACAACAACTGTAAATAAATACATGCAACACAACTGTAAAAATAAACTACATGCACACAACTGATACACACTGTAAATAAAGATACATGCAACACAACTGTATACACAACTGTATAACAATAAACATGCACACAACTGTATATAATACATGCACAAAACGTATAAAATACATGCACACAACTTGTATACACCACGTATACAACAACTGTATAAATTTACAACTGAATAAATACATGCACAACAACTGTATAAAGAAAGCATTGCACACAACGGGATACATACATGCACACAACTGTATAAAATACATGCCACACAACTGTAAAATACATAACAGTAGACACAACGGAATAACCACAACTTGTATAAATACATGCACACAACTTGTATAAAATAGCAAGCACACAACGGTATAAATACATGTGCAACTACGAACCTGTATAAATACAACATGCACACAACTGTAATACAACAACTGTAAATAAACACAACTGTATTCCTCACTGTAAATATACATGCACAACAACTGTATAAATACCATGCACACAACGTAGAATAAATGCCACACCAACTGTAAAAAATAAATACATGATCACAACTGGTATAAATACCATGCCAACACAACTGTATAAATAATGCACACAACTGTATAAATACATGCACACAACTGATAAATAATACATGCAACACAACTTTGTATTCACAACTGTAAATAAATACATGCACACAACTGTAAAAATAAACTAACAGCCCACAACCTGTAATACACAACTTGTATAAATACATGCACAACAACTGTATAAATACATGCACACAACTGTGAATAAACGACAACTGATAAATACATGCACAACCAACGGTATACACAACTTATAAATACATGCACACAAACTTAAACTGTAAATAACACAACTGTATAAATATACAATCACAACAACTGTATACACAACTGAAATAAAATACATGCACACAACTGTAATAAAAAATTCATGCACAAAACTGTAATAAATTTACATGCCACACATCTGTAATAAACACAACTGTAATATAATACGAATGCACACCAAACTGGTATACACAACTGTAATAAAACAATGCACCACAACTGTATAAATACCAAGCACAACAACTGAATAAAAACATGCACACAACTGTAAACACAACTGTAAATAAAACATGCACACAACTGTAATAAACACAACTGTATAAATAACATTGCACACAAACTGTATAAACACAACTGTAAAAATACATGCACACAACTGTATACACAACTGTATAAATACATGCACACAACTGTATAAATACATGCACACAACTGTATACACAACTGTATAAATACATGCACACAACTGTATACACAACTGTATAAATACATGCACACAACTGTATACACAACTGTATAAATACATGCACACAACTGTATACACAACTGTATAAATACATGCACACAACTGTATAAATACATGCACACAACTGTATAAATACATGCACACAACTGTATAAATACATGCACACAACTGTATACACAACTGTATAAATACATGCACACAACTGTATAAATACATGCACACAACTGTATACACAACTGTATAAATACATGCACACAACTGTATACACAACTGTATAAATACATGCACACAACTGTATACACAACTGTATAAATACATGCACACAAACTGTATTAAATACTGCAACACAACTGTATAAATAATGCACACAAACTGTATACACAATGTATAAATCATGCACACAACTGTATAAAATACTGTTTACACAACTGTATATTACTGCACACAAACGTGTATAAATTTACATGACACAACAACTGTATAAATACATGCACAACACGTAAATAAACATGCCACAACTGTATAAAATTCAGCACACAAACTGTATAAATACATGCACACAACTGTATAAATACATGCACACAACTGTATAAAAACAACAACTGTATAAATACATGCACACAACTGTATATTGCACACAACTGTATAAATACATGCACACAACTGTATAAATACATGCACACAACTGTATAAATACATGCACACAACTGTATACATGCACAACAATGTATAAATACATGCACACAACTGTATAAATAATGCACACAACACTGTTTAAATAAACATTGCACAACAAAAAAATTTTGTATACATACATGGTACACAACTGTATAAAATACAGCACACAACTGTATAACAACTACTGGATAAAATACATGCACACAACTGTATATACACAACTGTTAAAAATACATGCACACAACTGTATAAATACTGCACAAACTGTATAAACACAACTGTATAAAACATGCACACAAACTGTATATCATGCACAACTGTTATAAACACCAACTGTATAAATACATGCAACAACAACTGTTAAATAAATACATGCACACAACTGTTATAAAATACTGCACACAATGTATAAATAATGCACAACAAAACTGTATACATGCACACAAACTGTATAAATACATGCACACAACTGTATCAAATCATGCACACAACTGTATAAATACATGACAACAACTGTATATACAAAATGCACACAACTGTATATTACATGCAACACAAACTGTATAAATACATGCTCACAACTGTATAAAACATGCTATAAATACATGCACACAACTGATAAACACAACTGTATAAATTTTTTTTTTTTTAAAAACATTGACACAACTGTATAAATAATGCACAACTGATATAAAAACTGTATAAATAAACATGCACACAACTGTATAAATACATGCACACAACTGTATAAATACATGCACACAACTGTATAAATACATGCACACAACTGTATAAATACATGCACACAACTGTATACACAACTGTATAAATACATGCACACAACTGTATACACAACTGTATAAATACATGCACACAACTGTATAAACACAATGACACAAACTGTAAAATAACAAAACTGTATAAATACATGCACACAACTGTATAAATACATGCACACAACTGTATAAATACATGCACACAACTGTATAAATACATGCACACAACTGTATAAATACATGCACACAACTGTATACACAACTGTATACACAACTGTATACACAACTGTATAAATACATGCACACAACTGTATAAATACATGCACACAACTGTATAAATACATGCACACAACTGTATAAATACATGCACACAATCTGTATTAACTACAGCAAACAAACAACTGTATAAATATCATGCACACAACTGTATATACATGCACCCAACAAACTGTATACACAAACTGTTAAAGACACAACTGTATACACAACTGTATAAAATACATGCACACAACTGTATAAATACTGCACACAACTGTCTAAATACTGCACATAACAGTCTACACAACTGTATACACACGTATAACAATGTATAAATACATGCACACAACTGTATAAATACATGCACACAACTGTATAAATACATGCACACAACTGTATAAATACATGCACACAACTGTATAAATACATGCACACAACTGTATAAATACATGCACACAACTGTATAAAATATAAATACATGCACACAACTGTATACACAACTGTATAAATACATGCACACAACTGTATACACAACTGTATATACATGCTCACAACTGTATTAAACACACTGTATAAAATTACATGCACACAACTGTATAAATACATGCACACAAACTGTATAAATACATGCAAACAACAACTGTATAAATACATGCACACAACTGTATACAAAACTGGATCAATAATACATGCACACAACGTATAAATCATGCACAACTGATAAATACACTGTATTAAAACTACAGCACACAAACTGTATAAATCATGGCACACAAACTGTATACACAACTGTATAAATACATGCACACAATGTATACAAACAACTGTATATACATCCAACAAACTGTATAAACACAACGGATAAATTACATGCACACAACTGTACTACAAAAACTGTATAAATACAAAATGCACACAACTGTATAAATTACATGCACACAACTGTATAAATACATGCTCCCACTGTTATAAACAATGCACAAAACTGTATAAATACATGCAACACAACTGTATAAACACAACTGTAAAATACACATGCACACAACTGTATAAATACATGCCACACTGTATACACACTGTTAATAAAATCATGCCCACCAACTGTATTACACAACTGTATAAAATACATGCACACAACTGTATAAACAACACTGTTAAATCATGCACAACTACTGTATACACAACTGTATAAATACATGCACACAACTGTATATACATGCACACAAACTGTATACAAAAACTGACACACAACTGTATACACAACTGTATAAATACATAACTGTCACATGCACTGTATACACAACTGTATAAATACATGCACACAAACTGTATAAATAAGCACAACTGTATAAATACATGCACACAACTGTATAAACACAAACTGTTAACATAAATGCACACTACTGTATCATCAACTGTATACATAACATGCACACAACTGTATACAACAACTGTATAAATCATGCACACAACTGTATTAACACAAACTGTATACAATGCACACATCCTGTATAAATCAGACACAACACTGACACAAAATGTATAAATACATGCACACAAACTGTATACACAAACTGTATAAATACATGCACACAACTGTATACACAACTGTATTAAATATTACATGCTACACAACTGTATAAATAACATGACACACCTGTAATTAAACACCAAACTGTATAAATAATACATGACACACAACTGTATAAATATACATGTACACAACTGTATAAATACATGCACACAACTGTATAAATAACATGCATCACAACTGTATAAATACATGCACACCAACTGTATATAAGCACACAAACTGTATAAAATACATGCACACACAAACTGTATAAATACATGCACAAAACTGATATATGCACAACAAATGTATACACAACTGTATTAAATAACATGCACACACTGTATAAATACAACTGTATAAATACTTGCACACAACTGTATTAAATCATGCACTCATCGTTATACACAACTGTATAAATAACATGCACAACAAACTGTATAAAAAATACATGCACACAACTGTATAACAACAACCTGTATAAAAAATAACTTGCACAAAAACTGTATAAATACATGCACAACAACTGTTCATATAATACATGCACACAATGTTAAATTCATGCACACAACTCTTATAAATACATGCACACAACTGTACTAAATACATGCACACAACTGTATAAATTACATGCACTGTATAAATTACATGCTCCCACAACTGTATAAAAATTACATGCAACACAACTGTATAAATACATGCACACAACTGTATACACAACTGTATAAATACATGCACACAACTGTATACACAACTGTATAAATAACTGACACACTGTATTAAATTAATGCACACAACTGTATAAAACACAACTGTATAAATACAGACACAACAACTGTTAATAAAAACATGCACACAACTGTAAAATAAACATGCACACAACTGTATAAAATACATGCACAACAACCTGTATAAATCAGTGCACACAACTGTATACACAACTGTATAAATACATGCACAACAACTGTAATACACAACTGAATAAAATAAACCATGCACACAACTTGTATAAATACATGCACAACAACTGTAATAAACACAACTGTATAAACCATTCACACAACTGTAGAAATACATCACACAACTACTTGTATACAAAAAAACCAACCGTAATAAATACATGCACACAACTTGTAAATACCAACAACTGTAATAAATACAATGCCAAACAAAAAAAAACTGTAATAAAAAAATACTGCAACACATCTGTAAATACACAACTTGTATCAATAACATGCACACAACTGTATAAATACATGCACACAACAGTAACACTACTGTATAAATACATGCACGACAACTAGTATACACAACAGTATAAATACATGCACACAACTGTAACTAAAAACATGCACACCACTGTATAAATACATGCCCACAACTTTATAACTTACAAAGCCCCACAACTGTATAGAATACATGCACACAACTTATAAATACATCACACAACTGTATACAACAACTGTATAAATACATCACAACAACTGTATACACAACTGAATAAATACAGTGTCACACAACTGTATAAAAACAAGCACACAACTGTATAAATACATGCACACAACTGTATAAATACATGCACACAACTGTATAAATACATGCACACAACTGTATAAATACATGCACACAACTGTATACACAACTGTATAAATACATGCACACAACTGTATACACAACTGTATAAATACATGCACACAACTGTATAAATACATGCACACAACTGTATACACAACTGTATACACAACTGTATACACAACTGTATAAATACATGCACACAACTGTATAAATACATGCACACAACTGTATAAATACATGCACACAACTGTATAAATACATGCACACAACTGTATAAATACATGCACACAACTGTATAAATACATGCACACACAACTGTATAAATTACATGTAACACAACTTGTATTCCAATACATGCACACAACTGAATACACAACTGTATAAATACAGCACACAACTGAATACACAACTGTATAAATACATTGGCTACACAACTGTAATAGCAATACATGCACACAACTGTATAAATACATGCACACAACTGTATAAATACATGCACACAACTGTATAAATACATGCACACAACTGTATACACAACTGTATAAATACATGCACACAACTGTATAAATACATGCACACAACTGTATAAATACATGCACACAACTGTATAAATACATGCACACAACTGTATAAATACATGCACACAACTGTATAAATACATGCACACAACTGTATAAATACATGCACACAACTGTATAAATACATGCACACAACTGTATAAATACATGCACACAACTGTATAAATACATGCACACAACTGTATACACAACTGTATAAATACCTCACATCACTGCTATACACAACTGTATAAAACCTGCACACACTGTAATAAACTAACATGCACAACAACTGTATAAATACAATGCACACAACTGTATAATTACATAGACACACAACTGTATCAATACAATTCACACAACTGTATAAATACATGCACACAACTGTATACACAACTGTATAAATACATGCACACAACTGTATACACAACTGTATAAATACATGCACACAACTGTATAAATACATGCACACAACTGTATACACAACTGTATAAATACATGCACACAACTGTATAAATACATGCACACAACTGTATACACAACTGTATAAATACATGCACACAACTGTATACACAACTGTATAAATACATGCACACAACTGTATAAATACATGCACACAACTGTATACACAACTGTATAAATACATGCACACAACTGTATAAATACATGCACACAACTGTATACACAACTGTATAAATACATGCACACAACTGTATACACAACTGTATAAATACATGCACACAACTGTATAAATACATGCACACAACTGTATAAATACATGCACACAACTGTATAAATACATGCACACAACTGTATAAATACATGCACACAACTGTATAAATACATGCACACAACTGTATAAATACATGCACACAACTGTATACACAACTGTATAAATACATGCACACAACTGTATACACAACTGTATAAATACATGCACACAACTGTATAAATAACCATGCACACACTGAAAAAAATACAGTGCACACACAACTGTATAAATACATGCGACACAACGTAATAAATACATGTCCCACAACCTGTAAAAATACATGCCACAACAGAAAACACAACTGAATAAATACCTGCCCACAACAGTGTATGCCACAACTGGTATAACCTACATGCAACACAACTGTAATAAATAACATGCACCACAACTGTATACACAACAGTAATAAAAAACAAGCACACCACTTTATACACAACTGTATAAATACATGCACACAACTGTAAATACACAACTGTATAAATACAAGCACACATAAGGAGGAGGGAATGAGAGAATAGCATGGCAGGAGCACAAATTGTATAGAGGGATACAGGCACAAAACTGTATAAATACTTGAAATGGGGGTCGGCAGCGGGAACTGTATAAATAACATGCACACAACTGTATACACAACTGTATAAATACATGCACACAACTGTATAAATACATGCACACAACTGTATACACAACTGTATAAATACATGCACACAACTGTATAAATACATGCACACAACTGTATACACAACTGTATAAATACATGCACACAACTGTATACACAACTGTATAAATACATGCACACAACTGTATAAATACATGCACACAACTGTATAAATACATGCACACAACTGTATAAATACATGCACACAACTGTATAAATACATGCACACAACTGTATACACAATGTATAAAATACAAATCATCACACTGTAATTCACAACTGTAATAAATACATGCACACAAACCTGTATAAACACAACTGTATAAAATAACATGCACACAACTGTATAAATACATGCACACAAACTGTAAAATACATGCAAATACGAACGTATACACAACTGTAACCCAATTGTATATGCAATACAACTGTATAACACAACTGTATAAATACATGCACACAACTGTATAAATACATGCACACAACTGTATACACAACTGTATACACAACTGTATACACAACTGTATAAATACATGCACACAACTGTATACACAAACTGTTAATAAATACATGCACACAACTGTAGAACACAACTGTAAATAAATACATGCACACAAACGTATAAATACAACTGTATAAATACCATCAACACAACTGTATAAAATACACTGCACACAACTGTATAAACACAACGTAAAAATACATGCACCCAACAACTGTATAAATACCATGCACACAACAACTGTAAAAATACATGCACAACAACTGTATAAAGAAATACATGCACACAACCTGTATAAATACATGCCCACAACTGGGTATAAATACATGCTACAATGTATAAATCAATGCACAAACTTGGTATACACAACTGTTCAAAAATACATGCACAACAACTGTTATTAACACAACTTATATAAATACATGCACACAACTGTAATAAATTCATGCACACAACTGTATACACAAATGTTATAAATACATGCACCACAACCTGTTAATAAATACATGCAACACAATGTATACACAACTGTAATAAAATACATTGCACACAATCTGTATACAACAAATGTATAAAATACATGCACAAAACTGTATAAATAATGCAACACAAACTGTATACACAACTGTATAAATACCATGCCACACAACGGTATAATACATGCACCACAACTTTATTCAAACTGTTTATAAATACATGCACACAACGTATACACAACTGTATATATAATGCACAACAAACTGTTAAATAAATGCACACAACTGTATAAATACATGCCACCAACAAACTGTATAAATAATGCACACAAACTGTATAAATACCATGCACACAAACTGTATAAATACATGCAACACAACTGTATAAACACAAACTGTTATAATACATGCACAAACTGTAATACGACAATTTAAAATAATTAAATGCACACAACTGTATAAATACATGCACAACAACTGTATAAATACAAGGCCACACAAACTGTTTTATAAATACATGCACACAACGGTATAAATACATGCACACAAATGATTAAATACCATGCAACAACTGTAATACAAATGTATAAAACATGCAACAACTGTATAAATACAACTTGTATAAAATACATGCACAAAACTGTATAAATACATGCACACAACTGTATACACAACTGTATACACAACTGTATAAATTACAACTGTATAGAATACATGCCACAACTGGTATAAATACTGCACAACAACTGTATCAAAATACATGCACACAACTGTTAATAAATACATGCAACACAACTGTATAAATACATGCACACAATCTGTTTAATACATGCACAAAACTGTATAAAATACATGTACACAACTTTAATAAATACATGCACACAAAATGTATACACAACTGGTAATAAATAAATGCCAACACAAATGTATACACAACTGTAATAAAATACGATGCACACAACTGATATAAAATACATGCCACACAAGCTGTATACCCAAACAACTGTTATAAATACATGCACACAAACTGTATATATACCATGACAACAAAACTTTAAACATACTTGTATAAATACATTGCACACAATGTATAAATACATGCACACAACTGTCTAAATACATGCACACAACTTGTATAAATACATGCCACAACTGTTAAATACATGAACACACTGTATAAATACATGCAACACACCTGTATAAATACTGCCACAATGTATAAATACATGCAACAACAACTGTTATATATACATGCAACACAACTGTATAAATACAATGCACACAACTGTCTACACAACTGTAAAAAATAAATACATGCACACAAAACTGTATCCAAAGATGTATAATTACATGCACACAACTGGTATAAATCTGCCAAACTTATAAATACATGCACCACTGTAATAAATACCATGCACAACAAACTGTAAAAATAAATACCATGCACACAACTGTATAAATACATGCAACACACTTGTATAAACAAACTGTATAAAATACAGCACACAACTTGTATACAACAACTGTAATAAATACATGCACAACTGTATAATTACATGCACCACTGTAATTACACAACTGTATAAATACATGCACACAAACCTTGTATAAATACATGCACAACAACTTGTATACACAACTGTAAATATAATACATGCACACAATCTGTATAAATACAACTGTTTAATACATGCAACAACTGTATAAATACATGCACACAACTGTATAAACACAACAGTATATAAACAATGCCACCAAAACTGTATACTACAATGCACCACAACTGTATAAACTCAACTGTTATAAACTTACATGCACACAACTCGTAATACACAAAGTATAAATCCATGACACAACTGTATAAATACATGCACACAACTGTAATTAAATACATGCAACACACCTGTATAAAATCATGCACACAAACTGTTATAAATACATGCAACTCAACTGTCATTAAATACAATGCACACAAACCTGGTATAAATACATGCTCAAAACTGTATAAACACTACTGTATAAATACTGGCACACAAACTGTTAACATAAACTGTATAAAATACATGCACACAACTGTATAATACATGCAACCACACTGTAATAAATACATGCACAAACTGTAATAAATACATTGCACACAAACTGTAAATAGAATTACATGCACAAACTGTATAAATACATCACAAAATGTATACCACAACTGAACTAAATAAACATGCACACAACTGTTTACCACAACTTTAATAAATCACATGCACACAACTGTTAAATAACTACATGCACTCAACTGTAATACACAACATGTATTAAATACAGCACACAACTGTATACACAACTGTATAAATACATGCACACAACTGTATACACAACTGTATAAATACATGCACACAACTGTATAAATACATGCACACAACTGTAATAAATACATGCACACAACTGTATAAATACCTGCAAACAACCTGTATGTAAATACATGCAAAACCAACTTGTAATAACAACTGTTATAAATACATGCAACAACTGTATAAATACATGCACAACAAACTGTATAAACACAAAACTGTAATAATACATGCACACTAACTGTTATAAAGAAATACATCGACAGAAACTGTATACCACAACTGTAGAAATACTGCACAACACCTGGTATACACGAACTGTATAAATACATGCACACAACTGTATAAATACCTGCACACAATGTATAAATACATGCACAACAACTGTATTAATACTGCACACAAACTGATTAAACAATGCACACAAACTGTATAAATACAATGTATAAATCAGGCCACAACACTGTATAAACACACTGTCTAAATACATGCCCACAACAACTGTATAAACACCTACTGTAAAAATACATGCACACAAACTGTATAAATACAACTGTATTATAATACATGAACAAACTGTGTATAAATAAACATGCACACAACTGTAATATAAATACATGCCAACAACTGTATACCAACAACTGTATAAATACATGCAACACAACCTTGTATAAATAATGCACACAATGTATAAACTACATGCCAACAAACTGTAATAAAGTACATGCACACAAAAACTGTATACAACAAACTGTTATAAATAAATAATTGCACACAACTGGTATACACAACTGTATAAATACATGCAACAAACTGGTATAATAATGCACAACAACTGTATAAATAACATGCACAAAATCTGTAATACACAACTGTATAATAAAAACATGCACACAACTGTTATAAACACATCTGTATAAATACATGCACACAAGTGTATACCCACAACTGTATAAATAATTCCATGCACACAACTGTAATAAATATACATGCTCACAACTGTATCTCAACTGGTATGTACATGCACAAAACTGGTAAAAAATTAATACATGCACACAACTGTATAAATAACAAGCACCACAACCTGTTTAAAATCATGCACACAACTGTATACACAACTGTATACACAAACTTGTATAAACACACTGATTAAATACATGCCCACAACGTAATAATACATGCACACAATGTAAAATAAATACATGCACACAACTGTATAAATACATGCAACAACTGTTAATAAATACATGCACTCAAACTGTAAATTAAATACATGCACACAATGTATAACAACTGTATTACCAATGTATACCAACAACTGTATAAATACATGCACACAACTGTTATAAATTACATGCACACAACTGTATAAATACATGCAACCAACTGTTATAAATACATGCACACAACTGTAATAAACACAACGTAATACACATGCTGTATTACACAACTGATTAATTACATGCAACACAACTGTATAAATACATGCACACAACTGTATAAATTCATGCAACAAACTGTCATGAAATACATGCCACAACAACTGTATAAAATACATGCAACACAACTGTATAAATACATGCAACACAACTGATATTAAACACACTGGATAAATACATGCACACAACGTATACACAAACTGTAATAAATACAAATGCACACAATGTATACTACAAAACTGTAATAAATACCATTGCAACACAAACTGTAAAATAAATACCATGCAACACAACTGTATAAATACAATGCACACAAATGTTAAATCATGCACAAAACTTGTATAAATACTTGCTCACAACTGGTATTCAAACAACTGTATAAATACATGCACACAACTGTATAAATTACATTGCACACAACTGTATTACACAACTGTAATAAATATACAGATCGCACACAACTGTATAAATACTTGACAACAACTGTGTTAACAACAACTGTTTAAATACATGCACACGAACTGTAATACACAAACTGTATAAATACATGCACTAAACTGTAATACCCCCATACTGTATAAATACAATGCAACCACACTGAATTAAATAAATGCACACCATATCTGTTTAAATACATGCACAAAACTGTTATTAAAATACATGCACACAACTTGTAATAAAATACATGCACACAACTGGTATACTCAACTGTATTAAATAATGACACAACTGTATAAATACATGAACACAACTGTATACACAACTGTATAAATACATGCCACTCAAACTGTATAAATACAGGCCACAAACCTGTTATACCCACAATACTGTATAAATACATGCCACACTAAAAACTGAAATAATACAACAACTGTATAAATAATGCACAAACTGTATACCACCAACTGTGATAAATAATGCACCCAACAGTATACACCAAACTGTATAAATACATGCACACAACTGTATAAATACAATGCAACACAACTGTTATAAATACATGCACACAACTGTATACACAACTGTATTAAAAATACATGCAACACCAACTGTATAAACACAAACTGTATAAATACATGCACACAACTTGTATAAATACATGCACACAACTGTATAAATTCATGCAACACCAACTGTAATAAACACAAAATGTATAAATACATAGCACAAACTGTAATACACAACTGTATAAATAATGCCAGGACAACTGTATACAACAATTACTGTAAATAAATTACATGCACACAAACTGTATAAATACATGCACACAACTGTATAAACAACAAAAACTGTATAAATACATGCACACAACTGGATAAATACTATGCACCAATGTATAAACACCAACTGTCTAAATAAGGCACCACAACTGTATAAATACATGCAACAAACCCTGTTAAAAATAAATACCCCATGCACAAAAAAACTGGGTAAAATAAATACATGCACACAACTGTTAAATAGATGCAACAAACTGTATAAATACAGCCAACAACTGTATAAATAACATGCCACACCAACTGTATAACACAACTGTTTAAATAAAATATGCCACACAACTGTATACGCAACTGTATAAATACATGCAACACAACTGTTATAAATTACATGCACACAACTGTATAAATACATGCACACAAAGTATACACAACTGTATACACAACTTGTATAAAAACCACACTGTATAATCCATGCCACAAACTGTAATAAATACATGCACACAATGTATAAATTACATGCACACAACTGTATAAATACATGCAAAACACAACTGTATAAATACAAACTGTATACCACAACTGTAATACACAACTGTTATAAATACATGCACACAACTGTATAAATACATGCACAACCTGTAATAAAATACAGTACACAAAACTGTAAAATAACTAATGCACAAACAACTGTATAAAACACAACTGTGATACACAACTGTATACAACAACTGTATAAATACCATGGCACACAACTGTATAAATACATGCACACAAACTGTAATAAATACATGCAACAAAACTGTATAAATACCATGCACACACTGTTCTAAAATACATGCAACTCAACGTATAATAATGCACACAACTGTATAAATACAATGCACACAACTGTATAAATAATACATGCACACAAACTGTTATACACAACGTATAGCAATACATGCAAACTCACAACCTGTAAAATACATGCACAACAACTGTATTAAACACAACTTGTTATTAAATTACATGCACACAACTGTTTAAATACCATGCAAAAACACAACTGTATACACAACTGTATAAATACATTGCACACAAACTGTAATACCAGCAACTGTAAAATAAATACATGCACAACTGTAATTACACAACTGTTATTAAATAATACATGACACAACTGTTGAATACACAACTGTATAAATCATGCAACACAACTGTATAAATACATGCACACAACTGGTATACATATGTACACAACTGTATACACACTGTATAAATATGCACACAATGTATAAAACATAACACAACAACTGTATAAATCATCCACAACAACTGTATAAATACATGCACACTGATAAATTACATGCACACAACTGATATACATGCAACACAATGTATAAACACTGTATAAACACACTGTACACAACTGTATAAATACATGCACACTACTGTATAAATATACATGACACAACTGTATTAAACATGCACACTGTATAACACATGAAACACAACTATAAAACTCTGTATACACACTGTATCACAATCTGTATAAATACAGCACACAACTGTATAAATATGCACCAATGTATAAATACAAGCACATGTATAAAACATGCACACACTGTTATAAATACATCACACTATTAAATAGCACAAAATGTAAATACACACTGTATATACATGCACACAACTGTATAATACACTGTATAAATACATGCACACAATGTATACACAATGTATAAACATGTACACAATGTATAAATACATGCACACAACTGTATACATGCACACTGTATACACTGCACCACTGTATAATACATCACATCACTGTATAACTGTATAAATCATGCACACTGTATACATGTACAACTGTATACACAACTGTATAAATACATGCACACAATGTATCAATGCACACAAACTGTATAAACACACTGTATAAATACATGCACACAACTGTATATATATGTATACATGCACACAATGTATACCAACTGTATAAATACATGCACACAACGAATAAATATGCACACAACTGTATAAATACACACAACTGTTTATAATACATGCACACTGTATAAATACATGCACACAACTATACACTGTATACAACTTACTGTATAAATACATGACACTGTAAAAACAACACTGTATATACAATGCACACTGTATAAATACATGCACACTGTATAAACACACTGTATAAATACATGCACACAAGTATACACACTGTATAAACTGCACACAACTATACACAACTGTATAAATACATGCACACAACTGTATACACATGTATAAATACATGCACACTGTATAAATACATCACACTGTATAAATGCACACTGTATACACATGTATCCTAAATATATATATATGCACACAACTGTACACAACTGTATAAACACACACAACTGTATAAATACTCACAACTGTATATACATGCACACAACTGTATCACAACTGTATAAATTACATGCACACAACTGTATACACTAAAACTATAAATCATGCACTGATAAATATCACAACTGTATAAATATGCACACTGTATAAATCATGCACACTATAAATACATGCACAACTGTAGTATAAATACATCCACAAACTGTATAATCATCACACAACTGTATAAACACATGTATAAATACATGCACACAATGTATAAATACATGCACAACACTGTATAAATACATGCACACACATGTATAATACATGCACACATCTGTATAATACATGCACAACTGTATAAAATACATGCACACATTTTATAATCATGCACACACTGTATACACAACTGTATAAATACATGACACAACGTTACAAACGTATAAATACATGCACACTGTATAAATACATGCACACAACTGTATAAATACATGCACAACTGTATAAACACATAAACTGTATAAACACACGTACACAACTGTATCATGCACACAACTGTATAACTTGCACTCATGTATAAATATGCACACAACTGTATAAATATGCACACTGTATACACATCTGCAACATAAAACTGTACACAATGTAAATAACATGCATGTATAAATATGCACACAACTGTATAAATACGCACACTGTATTAACATGACACAACTGTATAAAACACACTGTATACACAATCTGACATCTGTAGATAAATAACATGCACTCAACTGTATATACATGCACAGATACTGTATAACATGCACACAAATCTGTATAAATCATGCACACAATGTATAATACACACACTGTATAAATATGCACACAACTGTAATAAATTCTGCACACAACTATAACATGTACACAACTGTATACACAACTGTATAAATACATGCACACAACTGTATAAATAATGACACACTGTAATACTACACTGTATAAATACATGCACACACGTATACACAATGTATACTGTATACACAACTGTATAAATACATGCACACAACTGTATACACTGATAAATCGACACAATGTATAAAAACACACTGTAATACATGCACAACTGTACATCTGTATAAATACATACAACTGTATAAATACATGCACACAATGTTATTATAAACACATGTACACAACTGTAAATCATGCACACAATGTATACACAATGTATAAATAACATGCACACAACTGTATAAAATACATGCACACAACTGTATAAATACATGCACTGTATACACTGTATAAATCACACAATGATACACAACTGTATAAATACATGCACACAATATACACTGTACATGCACACAAGTATAACACACTGTATAAATACTGTACACACTGTATAAATATGCACACTGTATAACATGCAACACACTGTATAAAATACATGCACACTGTATAAATACATGCACACTGTATAAATCTGCACACACTGTATATACATGCACACAATGTACACAACTGTATAAACATGCACAAATGTATACACAACGTATCATGCAACACTGTATACATGCACACAATGTATAAATACATACAACACGATATAAAAATACTGCACACAACTGATAAATACACACAACTATAAATACATGCACACTGTAACACTGTATAAATACATCACACGTATACACAATGTATAAATATGCACACAACTGTATAAATCACACACTGTATAAACACACTGTATAAATACATGCACACACTGTATATATAATACATACAAACTGTATACCACTGTATAAATCATGCACACAAATGTATAAACACATTGTATAAACATGCACACAACTGTATAAATACATGCACACAACTGTATACACTATATATAAACATGCACACAACTGTATAAACACACTGATAAATACATGCACACTGTATGTATAAACTTGCACTACTGTATAAACATGACACAACTGTATAAACATGCACACAATGATAAATCATCACACAACTGTATAAATACATGCTCACACTGTATAAACTGTATATACATGTACACACTGATAAATACATGCACACAACTGTATACATGTATAAATACATGACACAACTGTAAAATACATGCACACAACTGTATACACTGTATAAATACAGCACTGTATACAACTGTATAAATATGCACACAACTGTATACACAAACTGTATAAATACATGACATGTATAAATACATGCACACAACTGTATAAATCAGCACACTGTATACACAACTGATAAATATGCACACAAACTGATAAATACATACAACAACTGATAAATACATGCACATTTTAAATATAATACTTATTTAAACAATAGTTTTTGCCTGCGCTTACCTCATTGCTATACTCCTTTCTCTGTGTATGTATATGGTGTTGCCTGCATTTTTCAATTTCCTGTCTTTTCGATAATTTAGCTATTTGTAAGATATCCTTTATTTCAAACGTATGTTCTAATAGCGTGCGGTTCGAAGCCATTTTTTTTTTTAGAAAAGTGCTAATAACCATGAATTGGTGAAATTAAATCGCAATCTCTGTTACACAGTGCACCACGAATTGCTCGCTACATTTACAAACGTATTCAATCGATTGACGAGAGAGATATTGCGACATTTGCGACCAGCGTAGCCACAGATCAGACTGCGCGTGCGCGCAGTCTGATCAGTGGCTACACTGTTCGCTATCATATTTACTACTGGCAATGATAAATTTTTAAATTAGCACCTGACTTGAGTGAAGGGGTCTACAATGTGAGAACTAACGTGAATGCATGTACGTGTATACATTTGTTAGCGTTCTGTATGCTTTCCCGTGTCGCTGTTTACCAATGTTGAAAGCTAAGATCGAAACACGATCGACTTTTTATCAGTAAACACAGACTTCGTGCATGTTCAATTGCTTAAACTCGTCCATTTAACTTTTAAATCGTTGACAGGTATTGTAACAACTATCCATATATCATGTATATAGACAGATCTAGAAAAACACATCGCACTCGATACGTACATTAGGCGTCTGTTCCACGTTTTGCTGCCGACGAACATTTGGCCATTAAACACATTAAATGTAAAAAATATTTAACTTTTTCATCAATAACAAAAATGTTTCCCTTCCCAAAAAAATGTATTTGATGAAATTCTATCAAATATTGATTTTATTGCGAAAAACGATTTTCCTATGGGAATTTAACATGTGGAGTCAATTTCCAAAACTTTTATTTATTTGTTTATCCTGAAGGATCAAAAAACGAAAAAATTTGGAAATTGACTCCGAGATAGCGAGATAGCTTGAAAAACTAAGAAAACAAAAGTTAGATTTTTAAAATCGGTCCACAAATAAAAAAAATATTTAAAAAAAAATCTATTTTAGCCCCCATGTTAAATTCCCATAGGACAATCTTTTTTTTGCAATAAAATCAATATTTGATGGAATTTCAAAAAATAAATTTTGTGTGTGAGATTGACTTTTTTGTTATTGATAAAAAAAGTACTTACTTTTAAATATGTTTTAGATTTACTGTGTTTAATAGCCAAATGTTCGTCGGCAGCAAAACGTGGAACAGACACTAGGCGTCTGTTGAGAGTCACCAACGTGTCCGGTTTGAATACGTCCCACTGTAAACCAATATATACCGCAACCATTGCTCCATGTAGCATAATAAAGGGGGTTGAATAAATGCTGTTTATATCTGAAGTAACCTAATATACCTGAAGTAGCCTAATATACATGAAGTGCCGTTTTCGCCTTTATTTGTTCACCTTTGACCCACCCAAATCGCGGCCTCTGATTGGTCTGCCTCAACAGCAAATTCAAAAATCGCAATCGCTGTCGATTCAGCTAAATGTTGCCCATGTTTACAGTATGACGTAGCCAACGACATGGACATGTCCATTATGATTGCAATGCTTATTATGACAACTGCGTAGTCTAAATCTCATCGTAAATAAATCGGATATTTAATCAGATACAATACCGAATCTACCTAGCGTGGACGCCGCCATTTTGCTTTGAATGAAGATTTGTAACGTATGGCGAGGTAATGACGTCAACACATGACGTCACGCACGTTCAAAGAATTAAGTTTAGCATGCGGTATAAATTAAATACATGATTAGTGCCGTCGAATATAAAATATATTCGGTTTCGCCCCGACAACTTTATAGGGGCTCGCTAAAGCTCGCCCCAATAAAGCTGTCTAAGGCTCAACCGAATATATTTTATATTCGACGGCACTAACCATGTATTTACTATATATGTGGCTGTGACTGTAGAAATGTGGCTTATGTGATGTGTGACCAGTGTAGCTCCTGTAGCTGATTTCACCAACATTGCAAAGTATACTTATCTAGCAAAGTATACTTTGAGGGAGAAATTTTCAATTTTAGGATAAATTTATTTTCAATTTTAGAATAAATTTATTAATTTTTATTATACTGAATTTATTACATTATCACAGCCATTTTGCAGCCATTTTGGCTGTGCTAATGTAATACATTCAGTATAATAATTCTGCATACTTTTAATCATCAAATATATGCAGTCGTTAGTTCTACATGAAAAAATGCATTTCGGGAAAAATAAATGATTACTCCCTCAAAGTATACTTTGCTAGAAAAACATACATTGGAATGTTGGTGAAATAGGCTCCTGATCAAATAGCACGCTGTCGTAGCATGATAACAGTAATAACTGCTTGTTAGAAGAATGAAGGGTGTTTCATTGACGGAATGACGAACAGTGCAGATCCTGATCAGACTGTGCTGATGCACAGGCTGATCTGGATCTATACTGGTCGCAAAACGCAGAAGCCCCATTTTCCCAGTCACAGCCACAGATGACAACCGGCATGTCTCACAGATGTCGATGATGCAAGGTTTCCATTACAGGGGCCCATTTCACTAAAGTTCGTACGACTAAGAAGTTCGTAAGTGCAAAATTGAAATTCACAATAATATGTGTTCGTAGTGACTTTCGTGGATGTGCTACATTTAATCACACGAACCGTATGTACAAAAGGGTAGCATTAGAGAAACATTAAACTGTAATGTCATAGTCATTGACATCTTCGTACGAACATTGTTATCGTACGAAGTTTAGTGAAACGGGCCCCGATATGGTATAACTATGGTCTATCCTCCTCGAACAACCACCTGTCTACAACAACACACTCTATAACAGCAACTAGTTCATATGCAAATCTGACAACCTTTCTACAACAGCCACCTCACTACAACAACATCCTCTATAACAGCAACTAATTCATATCCAAATCTGACAAGCTTTCTACAACAGACACCTCACTACAACAACATCCTCTATAACAGCCACTAGTTCATATCCAATTCTGACAACCTTTCTACAACAGCCACCTCACTACAACAACACCCTCTATAACAGCAACTAATTCATATCCAAATCTGACAAGCTTTCTACAACAGCCACCTCACTACAACAACATCCTCTATAACAGCCACTAGTTCATATCCAATTCTGACAACCTTTCTACAACAGCCACCTCACTACAACAACACCCTCTATAACAGCAACTAATTCATATCCAAATCTGACAAGCTTTCTACAACAGCCACCTCACTACAACAACACCCTCTATAACAGCAACTAATTCATATCCAAACCTGACGAGCTTTCTACAACAGCCACCTCACTACAACCAACAACCCTCGATAACACCACTAGTTCATATCAAATTTCTGACAAAATTTATTTACAACTGCCACCTGTCAACAACACCCTCATAACAGCCAACGAGTTCAAGATCCAATCTGATCATAACCTTTCTACAACCTTTGCCACCTCACTACTACAACACCCTCGATAACAGGCATAGTTCATATAAATTTTGACAACATTTCTAACACAGCCACCTGTCTCAACACCTCTATAACAGCCATTAGTTCATATCCAATTGACAAACCTTCTACAACAGCAACCTTTCACTACAACAACACCCTCTTAACAGCCAATTGTTCCATATCCATTCTGAAAACCTTTCTTTCCAACAAGCCAAACCTCACCCTACAACAAACATCCTCTATAACAGCCTAGTTCATATCCAATTCTGTTAACTTTTCTACAACAGCCACCTCCAAACTACAACGGACCTCTATAACAGCAAAACCTTTAATGCCTAATCCAAATTGATCAACCTTTTACAAACAGCCACCGCTCCACTACAACAACACCCTCCGATAACGCCACTAGTTCAATTCCAATTCTGACCTTTTAACAAACAGGGCCACTTGTCTAACACAACCACCCTCTATAACCTGCCAACTTTAGTTTCTTATCCAAAATATGACAACTTTGTCTTACCTAACAGCCCCTCCTCACAACAACAATACCTCCTATAAACAGCCAACTGGGTTCATATCCAATTCCTGAACAACCTTTTACCACAGCCTCTCACTTAACCAACAACATTTCCTCTATAAAGCCAACCTCGTTATATCCATTCCTGACAACTTCTACAACAAGCACCCTCACTACATCAAACACCCTCTTTAAATGCCAATTAGGTTCATATCAATTCTAACAACGTTTCTACAACAGCCACCTCACTACAACACCCTCTATAACAGCAACTAATTCATATATAAATATGACAACCTTTCTACAACAGCCACCTCACTACAACAACACCCTCGATAACAGCCACTAGTCCACATCCAATTCTGACAACCTTTCTACAACAGCCACCTGTCTACAACAACACCCTCTATAACAGCCACTAGTTCATATCCAATTCTGACAACCTTTCTACCACAGCCACCTCACTACAACAACATCCTCTATAACAGCCACTAGTTCATATCCAATTCTGACAACGTTTCCACAACAGCCACCTCACTACAACACCCTCTATAACAGCCACTAGTTCATATCCAAATCTGACAACCTTTCTACAACAGCCACCTCACTACAACAACACCCTCTATAACAGCCACTAGTTCATATCCAATTCTGACAACCTTTCTACAACAGCCACCTGTCTACAACAACACCCTCTATAACAGCCACTAGTTCATATCCAAATCTGACAACCTTTCAACAAAAGCCACCTCACTACAACAACAGCCACTAGTTCATATCCAAATCTGACTACAACAACACCCTCTATAACAGCCACAAGTTCATATCCAAATCTGACAACCTTTCTACAACAGCCACCTCACTACAACAACACCCTCTATAACAGCCACTAGTTCATATCCAATTCTGACAACCTTTCTACAACAGCCACCTGTCTACAACAACACCCTCTATAACAGCCACTAGTTCATATCCAAATCTGACAACCTTTCAACAACAGCCACCTCACTACAACAACAGCCACTAGTTCGTATCCAAATCTGACTACAACAACACCCTCTATAACAGCCACAAGTTCATATCCAAATCTGACAACCTTTCTACAATAGCCACCTCTCTACAAGAACACCCCCAGCAAATTAAAGATTAACAAATGGTTATACCTGCATAGCGGAAATATTTTCGGCTGGAATTTGATAGTATCTTTTGTCAAATAAAATAATGACACGGGAATACATTCACATATGTGACTGTGACTGGAGAAATGGGGCGCGTGGGTTTTGCGACCAGTGTAGATCCAGATCAGCCTGTGCATCCGCACAGTCTGATCAGGACCTGCACTATTCGCCATAACATTAATGAAACGCCCGTCATGCTTCTAACAAGCCGTATAAATCACTACCATGCTACATGAGTCCGCTATTCAATCAGGAGCTGCACTGGTCCCAAATCCCGTAAGCCCCATTTCCAGTCGCAGCAAAATATTAGAAACTGCATATGTTTCAATACCGTACACGTCGAATTTGGCAGAAAGCAATCAGCCAGACTTAACACTGATGTGAAGTGTTACAAACAACTTCATTCCGCAATAGCGTTATAGATAGCAATCGCGAGTTATGTCAATAGTCAATGGATATAATAATTTCAAAAAAAGTAAATAGTCATACAAATTTATCTGGAGAAAATGTGCTAATGTCCTATGTGACCAATGTAGACCAAGTTTAAATTGCGCTATACAGTTCGGCATTCAGTTATTAAAGCCCTTGCATATGTTTAAAGGCAATGTGTCTCAGATAATTCAATGCATTCCGGTATTAAATACGTAGTTATTCCTAGTATAGACTGAAACTCTCATATAGCAAGCAAACGCAGTATTTCATTTTATTAATTTCCAAAGAATTCGTGTTTTTCCACAATAGACTAGCGACAAATTTAATAAACTATAGAAGTATTGGGCTATGTCTCCATTCTAGGCATTAGTCGAATTAACTTTAAGTTGATGATCTTACACGAGTGACGATTTAATATGATTTTATGAAACGAGTTTACTGATTTCATAAGAAACGAGGAAATCAACACAAATGTTAAATTATATATATATTACATAAACACATCACAATACATTGAAGCTGTAATGATCACCTAGCGTGTTTTCTGTAGGGGCGGATAAACAAAAAAAGATGGAGGACAGCATGACACTTTGTATACCGGGGTTTTAAGGTATGCTGAATTCAATTAAATTGGGATACATTTCATCCGAGGTACGTAACCTCCTCAAAATCCAAGATGGCCGCCATCCGCGTTTGGCAAATAAATAAAAGGCAATAACTTGAGATAGAAGCGAGATATACTGATTATTTTGACATATTTTTACATATGTCTTCATATATAACAACTTAGTTGAAAGTGCTTAAATGTAACTATGATATAGCGAGACCACTGTAATTCAAGATGGCCGCCATTTTAGGTTCATGGAAATCACAAAATACGTATAATATGCAAACTTGTCAAATTTTCTAATCCTAATGGCACATTTTCTAATCCAAGTTGCATATAATCTGACTAGCAATTACACACATTGAATGTCTATTACGAAATTGAGATTATAATACTACTATTGTACGTATAAAAACTTGGCAAAACCTAAAAACGGACACCCATATTTGTCCTTCACATAAACAAGGTGTATGATCACGTGGTGCTAACAACAACAACAACAATGAGGTAACCTAGTGTTTGTTGCTACCCGCAATGGGTCGCCATTGCCCCTGCTTGTTCGTGTCTGGCATTTCAAGCTGCCAGTTCTGTAGACGTCCCACACGACATCTAGGCGACTCACATACTATAGCTGTTTGGTGATATATGACAGGATTGTCAGCGTTACATAATGTCTTTGCAGCTGTCTTTTTCGGGTCTAGTTTGTGGACAAGTGCAGCTCCGTCAATGATCTTGACATCAGTAGCCTATTTCATCAAAATTGCAAAGTATACTTATGTTATGTAGCAAAGTATACTTTGAGGGAGTAATCATTTATTTTCACCAAAATGCATTATTTAATATAGAATTAACAACTGCATACATTTGATGAAGAATTATTATGCTGAATTTATTACATTATCACAGCCAAATTGGCTGTGAAAATGTAATAAATTCAATAAAAATTAATAAATTTATCCTAAAATTGAAAATATCTCCCTCAAAGTATACTTTGCTAGAAAAGTATACTTTGCAATGTTGATGAAATAGGCTACAGATTTTGAAGTTGGCGCATCACATTATTATCAGCCAAAGCTGGTAGCCACGGGTGATTCTGGCAGGAGATTTACATCCGGGAAAACAACGCCACATCACTCTTCAGACCCTTTGGTTTCTTATTTGCTTTAGAGTCATCCTTTGGTTTCGATTTGAAGTGTGGAAGCCGATTTTTGTGAATTGCCTCATAGATGGACTCGGACGACCGGCTAATCGGTCTTGGACGAATATCTGATATTGTGCTGTGCTTATCTATTTATTCAGCTATGCGAATTAATTCAATGACTTTATCATATGACGATTGTTGTTGGTGTCTAGTGTGACCAAGTCTGTACTGTCATCTATGAATGGTTTGTCATACTCATCTATCACTTCAACCAGGTTTTTTTCTGAGGACTTGGCGACGGCTCATGATGACGACTATCCTTGTTGTTCTTGTATTTGTGTCTGGTATTCTACTCACTAAGCACCGTCAAGGTGCATGCTCACGTGGTTACAACAACAACAACGTCGCCCACTCCAAAGTAAGTATTATTTGATATTTTCCTCAATATGCAACGGATTTTGATGAAATATGGCGCAGCAAACGCGTCTTCATGAGCTGTATTTGGTGATCTATGGAGTTTGGCACAGACTTATGTCGTTTTTACATTCACATTTTTTAGCAAACACTTAGCTCAAAATTTAGAGCTAGCAATGATTATTTCAGTTTATGTAGAGTTGGCGTTCCTGGAACGCCAAATCTACATAAACTCAAATAATTATTGCTGGCCCTAAATAATTAGAGCTAGAATTACATATTTAGAGCTAGCTCCAAATAATTTGAAGAGCTGTCTAAATCACTTGGAGCTAGCCACTGGCTTCTGTGAACCCACCTTTTTATCCGAGCTATTAGCTCGGATTAAGTAACTATATGGAAATTCTCAGTCATTGCAGCTAATATGCAGTGCGGTCGCAGTGTCATTGTTTGCGGGTTTAACTTTAGAAAAACACGCGGTACTACGCCATAAAAAAGTAGTTCAACAACAGTCAAACAGCGAGCTATCTTACCGTTTCAGCGTACTACATGTCGATGGTCTAGTAACATAAGGTCATAACTGCTATGCTTTAGCATAGCAGTTACGACCTTATGTTACTAGACCATCGATGTGTTGTTTGTTTTTTACGAAATATTTGTAGTACAGTCATACGTACACTTAAAATAAAGTCAATACGACCCAGTTTACCGTTCCATTTACCAAAGGTGTGAAGAAACAAATACGTGTATGTACATATAGTAGGGAGGCAAGCACCCATACAAATGAATTCTGTTCAACCCGAGAGAGCAAAAGCAACGACTACTTTAAATCAATGCATAAAATCATCCTCAATACGAATCCGGTGTCGGTCAATCAAATCAGGTGGGACAATGTCATTTTTTGGGTCATTAAGTGCACATGGGTCAAATGAGTGCAAAAGTCACTCTAGTTTGATAATATAATATGTACTTGCATAACATTACAAAACCATCCGATAAAGTATGATTTATTGGTGATTATTGTTTTATGAGGCATATACAAAGCAATTCGGTTTGCTCAGACGTCTCTATCGTTGAGAGTATCAACATGTTCAAGATGGCCACCAAGCATCAATATTTAGCCTGAAATGTGTACTTATTTGATGAATGAAAACAAATATGCACTTGGCTCTTGATCGAACGGACGCAGAAAAACCTTTGGATACCATACATTGACGTTAAACATAGATGGAGGCTATCAAATCCATATGAATCCAAGATGGACGCCAACTATTCATCAAGATCAGGCAGCATTATCTACACTGTGGTGGACCATATCTTGGTACTAAGCTAGATATGAACATATTAGTTTGATTTTCATCTGAGATACGATATTAAAATACATATCAATATTTATGCTATTCTTAAAGAGCGTGTTTATTTCAAAATGGCCGCCATATTTTCCAAACACTCGAAAGTTATTGAATATAACGTTTACATTTGCTTTACTTATGTATACTACTACTGCATTCTGTTAGGCGGCTAAATTAGTAAGTTGGACACACTTGATTTCGAAGTCATTTGTAATTTTGTTTATTCAAAATGGTCGCCTCATTTACGCTATTTTAATACAGTGTGGTACTGGCAATTGCACGTTTCCTTTCATTTACTTTTAAATGTCTTTATATGACAGATTCACATGTGTTCGGACTAGTAGATCGCTGATAATACACTTGGTGATGCTTGAATTATGTCACACTCGTTGTAGAGTCAGAATATTAAAATATGTGTACTGTTTGCTTTACATATTGTATTTTATTGAGTATTATGTTACCATATACGTTGTAAATTGCACTACAATGCCATGCATGTATAAACTATGTATTGTTATTGGTACATATGCTATAGTTCGGCAATGTTAGCATTACAGTCAGATATTGAACTGTTATATGCTGGTGTGCGGCTAAGTACCATGACATTTCAATCACTGTATACTTAATTATAACCAAGATAAAACAATTCATGTAAAATACAACACTTATCAAATAGTATGTATTACAGTTTCTGTTTCCGTGAATATCCATACATTCACAAGTGGATATACCCATATGTATACATTTAAATTACACTGAAATATTTAATAATTTGTCCCATCTAACCATACGTCTGTATACGCCAGATCAGCATATTCTATTTCAACAAAACTTTCCACATGACTGCTTGTATAATCATCGCTGATAAATGGATATATATTCTCAATTAACATATATTCTCATCAACAAAAGTCCCGACTCCTTCACTGACATCAATATTGACAGTATATGCGTGTCACATATATAAAACATAATATGCCGTAACGAATTCTCATGATTTAGCTATATGTCAATGTTTAGCTTTACACGTTTCGCTTCCAGGTTATCTCAAACCACGTTAGTTGAAAATCCAGTCATGGGAATTGCGGTTTGGTACTTAAAAGTGGTTGCTTGGTGGATTTGTGTACACTATTTATCAATGAATCGCAATTTCAATTACCCAAATACGTGCGTGTGAAAATAAGTGTCTCTGTTTGATCTCTTACGATCTTAATTATATGTCGTATATTTCGTGTGTATAGACACGGACGACGGAACTTTCTGATGTACTTCTAGATTAGCATAGAATAATCAACCATATTCATTTTAATGCATTTAAATTATTATATATTATATTACACATATGGTTGTGATATTATAATGCACAGCTATGATGCTTACACATACCATGTAAGGACATTATTTGACTAACACATATATAATTACAGTGTATGGTATTCCCCAGAAACAGTGCACTTCATAACTGTGATATATCTACATACACATGCGTTTAATTTATATTGCATTATGACCGCATAATACATTTTTATAATTTTTATTCTTTCTATGTACCAAATAATCTCATGAATTCACAACATATTGATCTCGATCGCATTATAGTTTAATATCCATATTTATGTGACTCACAAATACCGAATCATTCAATCCATCCTCTTTACATAGTCCATACCTAACTGTATATGACTTCTTGATATTATAGGTCCCCAAAACGCAATGTTATTGTTAATAAACACAGCATATGCCGTTTATGAACTGAGATGTAATGGTCTGGATGACGCCATGCATTGCATTCGTAGAACATAGGGTAATGTGAATATGGCTCACAAATACTGGTTATTAACTTATTCATACATGTACCTGCATGGCCTAGCAAATGGCTACCGGATTCTGACTACTTAAATGATACGTCATCAAAAATATATTTTATTTTGGGCAATAACAACATCATAGGTCGCATGTAAACTGAGATTCGATGACCATGATCATACCATTGACTCGATATATATACGATATGTATAATATGTTATACCTTTCCCCAATTTTCAAGTAATTGATTACGTCTCTTACTAGACCGACAAGCACTCGTTATTGGTATTCCATGTTCATGTTACTGTCGTCAATATTACGACTTTGTTAAAATAATAAATGTGTCGATACATACTTTTCAAGTATAAATGGTGTGAAAATAACGTATGCAAATGCATATCAGCGTCTTCTATAGCGCACTAATGGGGACATTATCATAATATTTATATAACTCAAGATGCGATGGCATGGTTTTCGTTTTCATATCCCAAAAGCTAAGCATACTTATTCGCTATTAAAAAACGCTGCTTTCATTATGTGGCAAGCGAATAATAGTAGTTCTTACGTAGCCAGTCAAGTTCAGAATTCATCAACTTCCCTTTGATATGTCAATCGCTGTGCCTACCCTGTCGTGTACCGCATTAATACATAGATTATCGTTTTTCATAGATAGATAGTAGGCCTCGTTATAATGGAAAATTACACAATATCCGCATCCGCATGAAATGTACCGGTATTTCAAGATTTCGATGTATGCAACAGATCCGTAACCAGACTTTTTTGAAGCAATGAGTCTTTTCGATGGCTTGAATGGCTCGAGGCAGCTATGGGGGTACGGGGCCATGCTCTCTCAGACAGTTGTGAAATCCAGATGGTCTAAACTACCATTTTATATATTCTCAGTAAAGAAAAAGAGCACATACATGCAATACGACTCTCCTGCTTGCATCAATATTATAAAATGACAATGTATTAACAATAATTCTTATTTTAGTGCATGAAAGAGGGGACATCAAGGCACGACGAGGGACTTTGGAAAGGTGGAGAGGGGTTTGTCCGACCGCACCGACCCCAATAATTAAATGCAAAATTGGTGTTCATGGTCGTGTTAACGATACCATGATAGAGTTCCGGGTTAATGTGTAATGGCTTTAAACGGACTATCGACAGCTCATTTCATCTGCATGGATGGGGGCAGGTAACTGAATATTTGCATACACTTTCCATCCAGCACTGACATCAGACAAACATGATCTACTGTCAGGTCTTCACCACACTATAGTAACTTAACCCCCCTCCCCATAAACGTAGTATGATTAACACTGATCGTATTAAACTTATAACGGGATTAGCCTACAAGAAAGCTGAACCTGTGAATAAGGGCCAAGCCAGGGATATCGTGCTCCCCGACAATTATCAACCCACCATCGTTAATTATATACTAAATTACCATTCACATGCTCCCAACCTGCCACTGCATTTTATTTCTATCCGAATACAGGTATTAGACACGGGCATTATGTTTATTCCCTCAAATACATGAATACCTAGATGTAATTGTAAATATGTTCCTATTTACTTTGACATTGTCAACATGTATTCAGAATTAAGTTCCACTTGAAATCCAAGATCGTGACTATGTAGTCGTTTACTAACCATTAACATGTTACAGCTAGGATCCATTGTTATCCATGAGTTGCACCAATATTTTGTTTATAGCTGATATTATAAAACTACACAATATAGTAGCCATCTTGGCAACTAAAATGGCGGTCATAAAATATTATTCTTTATGTTGTCATCGGAAACACTAAAACATTGAGTTTATGGTGTGGCATATGCTATGTCGTTGATGACTACCCTACTTAATATAGATGTGTCAGAATTTTATCCAAGTTGGCGGCCATCTTTGATGTACCTTTGTTTGCGGCAACAGATAATTCGGTACTGTTTGGAACACAAGCCTCAGACTTACAAATATGATTTCCAATTATGTTTCATTTCTTTACTACTTTGTCCATCAACAGCGCCTAAGAGCTTAAGCGATACTTAGCGGCCATATTGAATATTCCAACATGGTCAAATAATAAGTATATTAGATGGACCCATTCATTTTTTTTTCCAAAGAACACATTCAATAATAACAAAAAATGCAAACAACTGTAATGAAAGTGTAGTGATATATTTGTGTTATTCCACACACATTTGCTGCACGTCTGTGTGAATATTTGGCGGCCATCTTATATGTATATGAATTTGTCTGTGGTGAATTGTTTCTTATAAGTTATCAAAATGCATGTCTATGTATGTAAACGCATAATGTAAGTACCAAACGACATATAATAATCAAGTCAGAATATATTTAAGACAAAATGCTAATACGTGGCGGCCATCTTGAAAATCGCAAAATACACACCGGTTTGAACCACCATCAAACGAATCGTCTCATATATGTCCTAAGCAAGAATATTCAACAATTTAAACAACTTTATCTGATATTTGAATCATGATATGCTGATATAAAATATGTTTTTGAACTCATTTGACCTCTTTGCACTTAATGACCTCAAAAGTGACATTGTCCCACCTAATTTGATTGACCGACACCGGATTCATGTTCAGGAAGGTATGATGTATCAATCTAGCATAGTCGTTGCGTTTGCTCTCTTGGGTTGAACAGAAGTCGTTTCTAAGCCACTTCTCTTCAGAGTGACCCTCCACTAATATAGATGATCTGCAGTTATATTTACAAAAACAAACACAACTATTCAGAATACGGAATCATCGTTGAAAAATAGACAATATTTAATATAAGGCTTGGCTCGACTCTATCGGTCCAATTCGAATCTGTATTCAAATATGTATATATTGACGCATATTTTAACAATAGTTCCTAATTGTAAAAGCAATAATAGATTTTTAATTTATTGTCCCACTATGAATGCATGTCCATTGAATATGAGATATGGGCAAGTACATCTAGCATTGAAACACGCCATGTGATTTTGTACCTTCGGACATCTGCGTAATTTCATTAAATCCGTTACAAAATTTGACAATATTTTTCATATATAAAGTCAAAAGTTGGCAAATTTGTTAGAGAAAAATGTGTCACCTTTTGACAGCATTTACTGAAATTATTGTAAACTTTGCAAACGTATTTCATGAAATTACGCAGATGTCCGAAGGTACAAAATCACATGGCGTGTATCATATGTACTCCATAGAAAGCGTGTTTACACAACGATAATACATTATCTTTGTAAATACAAACGATATCTAAATTACATGAAATGTGGCTGTGACTGGAGAAATGGGTCTTATTGCATTTCTGGTCGGTCTAGACCCTGGGGCCCGTTTCACTAAACTTCGTACGACTAAGAAGTTCGTAAGTGCAAAATTGAAATTTCCAATAACATCTGAATTGACAGCCGATATTGGCAAATCTTTCGTGGATATTTTCACATTTAATGATGTGTACGTATAGTTAGAAAATGGAAGCATTAGGTAACTACAGTAATGTCAAAAGAAAATTCATGAAAATCTCCGTACGAACTTTTTGATCGTACTTAGCTTAGTGAAACGGGCCCCTGGCAGGTCTTCTTTTCACTAAACTTCGTACGATAAGACGTTTGTAAGTTCGTTGTTGGTAAATCTTTAGTTGGCGTGTTCACTTGCAATGATGTGTATATGTAAATCTTTAGTTGGCGTGTTCACTTGCAATGATGTGTATATGTAAATCTTTAGTTGGCGTGTTCACTTGCAATGATGTGTATATGTAAATCTTTAGTTGGCGTGTTCACTTGCAATGATGTGTATGATGTAAATCTTTAGTTGGCGTGTTCACTTGCAATGATGTGTATGATGTATGCGGAAAACTGTAGCATTAGTGAGCCACGTTAATGTGATATAGAGAATAGTAGGTTAGTGCCGTGAATGGGAAAAATATCTGGCAAGGCTTAGGAAACGGGATGGGCGAGGCTCTGCCGAGCACATCCCGTTTCCGTGCTGCGCCAGATATTGTTTTCCCATTCACGGCACTAACCTACTATTCTATTTATCCCGTCAACACCTACAAATGGCTTTAAAATGCAAAACAATAACCCCAGGCACCCCACATATTCATACGCAGTGATTAGGTCGTATTGACAGGATATCAAACATATTTCACGGCACCGTGTTTCATGGCACATACGCACTGTGTTGACGGGATAAAAATGATTAGTAAAGATCGTCGTACGAACCTTTTTATCTTTATATGTTTAATGAAACGGGCCGCTGTAGTCTGATATGGATAATTATGTAATGTCTGTTAGAAGCAGTATATGTGATTCACAGACTGAATGACAAACAGTGAAGGGCCTGATCAGACAACACATTATTAAACACATTCAATGTAAAAAATATTTAAAAGTAAGTACTTTTTCATCAATAACAAAAAAGTCAAAATCGCCAAAAATTGTTGTTTGATGAAATGCCATCAAATATTGATTTTATTGAGAAAAAACGATTTTCCATGGGGAGTTAACTTCCAAAAGTTGGAAATTGACTCCCAAACCTGGCGAGATAGCTTGAAAATGATGTAATTAAGAAAACAAAAGTTAGATTTTGAAAATCGGCCCACAAATAAAAAAAATATTTTAAAAAAAATCTATTTTGAGCCCTTATGTTAAATTCCCATACGAAAATCGTTTTTTCGCAATAAATTGGGGAGGGTGACTTTTTTCTTATTGATAAAAAAGTACTTACTTTTAAATATGTTTTAGATTTAATGCGTTTAACAGCCAAAAGTTCGTCGGCAGCAAAACGTGGAACAGACAGTAAATATGAAGACTTTCTACTAATGTGGATAATTATCGATATGGCTATAAAAGCTGCAAACTCGGACAAAACCGGGCTTGTTTCATGTATGATCAGTGTAAATACTGATCCCCTGCCACTAACCAGTCCTTTCTGTGGGCCATAAGTCACAGCCTTTCACCCGTGGATCGAAGTAAAGCCACAGGTTGAAGTAACGGATAAGGGGCATGATCACGTGGTTACAACAACAACAACGTCGCCCACTCCAAAGTAAGTATTATTTTATATTTTTCTTAATATGCGACGGATGTTGATGAAATATGGAACAGCAAACGCGTCTTCATGAGCTGCAATTGGTGGTCTATGGAGTTTGGCACAGACTTATGTCGTTTTTGCGATGAATCGATGTCCGTGTCGGAGACACGGAAATCGATTCATCGCAAAAACGACAGAAGTTTGGGCGAAAATACAGAGACCACCAAATGCAGCTTACAAAGACGCGTTTGATGGGCCATATTTCATCAAAATCCGTTAGGTAATAATGACACTATAAAGAATACGTACTTTGAATCGGTACTTGTTGTTGTTGTTAGTACCACGTGATCATACACCTTTGTATAGAGCGCAATCAAAGAGTATGCACTATGTGCGATTCAGGAGACATCGAAGACGCCCATCATTTAATTATCATATGTCCCTCTCTCACACACATTATATCGCAGTATATTGCTTCATTCTACAGATTGAGACCAAGCGTATTCAAGTTTACTTCGCTATTAGCTACATATCATAAAAGGACGGTCGTAAATTTGTGTAAATATTTAAAAGAAGCTTTCGAGTACAGAAAATCAGCCATTCTCTAATGTAAATGTGTTCACTCTTGGAATACTATCTACTATTTTGTATATACATGTACAGTGAAACCTCTCTACAACAGTAGTATAAGAGAGTAGCGGTTCTAGGCCACAAAAAACAGCAATTCTACCCCAACAAAAACGATAGATAGCAGGTCCAGAAAGGAAAGAAAAATACAAAAATGTAGTACTAGCCACCAAAAGGCGTAGAACAACTAGGATGCAGAACACAACAAAATCCCAAGGAAGCGCTAGAAGAACAAGAAAAGGCAAACACAACAGTACCCATAGAAACCCCCCAAAATCCCCCGAAATATACAGGATCCCCACAGATCTACAAAAAACAGACTCGTTGGAGAGGAAAACGAAACACCTGTGGGAGCGTCGACAACCAAAAAATAGGGGGGAACAAAAAAGGAGCAAAAAAGCGTAGAACAGGGCGACAAGATCCAATTCAACTCTTTTTGTAGCTCCAAAGAGGGTGGGAAAAAGGAGTGGGTAGATGGGTAGGAGGTGGGGGTGGAGGAGAGCCGAGAACACATTCGAAAAAAGAGTTGGATGGGTACAACATTGGGTGCGCATTCGAAAACCACGAGGGACAAACAAAACTGCAACTTCTTTTTCGCCAACATTTGTAGACTGTTTGGGCGCCTTTGTAGAGAAGAAACACACCCAAACGAGAGTCCCAAAGACCGAACAAGACGATTTTTTCGAAGTTGCAAAAACAGGCTAGCCACGAATCTACACCAAATACAACGAAATAGAGTGGGGGTAGCCCCCCAAACCAACAACACAACACACAAACAAGGAAAAGAGACTGCCAAAGATAGAAGAGAGCGTTCTAGAACGGGTAGGTTGGCAAACCCCAAACGAGGTGTCGCAAGTTCTAGAGGATGGAGAAAAATGCGAGAGAAAAGAGCCAAAACACAGAACTAGACCAAATGTATTTCAACTAGGACTGGAATAGCAATTCTAGAATGGGTAGGATGGCAAACCCCAAACGATGTGTTGCAAGTTCCAGAGGGTGGAGAAAAAGGCAGTAGAAAAGAGCCAAAACACAAATCTACGCCAAATACAAACCATCCCGAGTTGGAACAACAAACCTGGACACCCCTAGGGAGCCACAATTCCAAACACAGAAGTCCCGAGATGCCAAAGATTCTACACCCCCAAAACCTAGACCACTCGATTTTCCAGTGGGAGAAAAGGGTGCAGCTGTACTCTCCACCCCCAGAAAACAGAGAGAACACCAAAAAGCAAGCAAGCAAACAAAACCCAACGAGATGGTAGAGATGCCTCCAAATAGCCCCCCTACAACAGAGGCAAACAACAAAATTCCGAGAACAAAAATACAACACACAATCTAGAAGACGGCCCCAGGTAGGTAGAGCCCCCCAAGATAGAAGAGAACAACTTGGAGGATGGCAAAACTCCACCAAAACAATGTGTTGCAAGCTCTAGAGGGTGGAGAAAAAGTAGTAGAAAAGAGCCAACTAGGGTTGGAATAGCAATTCTAGAATAGCAAAACCCACCAAAACAATGTGTTGCAAGCTCTAGAGGGCGGAGAAAAAGCAGTAGAAAAGTACAACTAGGGTTGGAATAGCAATTCTAGAATGGCAAAACCCACCAAAACAATGTGTTGCAAGCTCTAGAGGGTGTAGAAAAAGCAGTAGAAAAGTACTACTAGGGTTGGAATAGCCACCAAAAGACGTAGAACAACTCGGATGCAGACCCCAACAAAATCCCAAGGAAGACCAACTAGGGTTGGAATAGCCACCAAAAGACGTGGAACAACTCGGATGCAGAACACAACAAAATCCCAAACAAATCTATTTGTAGCGCTAGAAGAACAAGAAAAAGGCAAACACAGCAGTACCGACAAAAACCCCCCTAGAAAACAGAGAGAACACCAAAAAAGCAAAACAGAGGATAGACTGTTTTTTCCCAACAGTACCAAAAAACAAAAGAGGTGGTGGCAGTGGCGGTGGTGGCGCCAACAGGTTCCCATACAAATAGCACAAAGACAGAGAACCAAAAGTCTAGAGAAAGGAGACACAAAATCGGCTACTCCATGTGGAAGGGGTCTACCACACGCTCTAGAATTCTAGGATCGAAGGTTCGAGGTGGGTTGGTGGAGGTGTTTGGAGGGTTGGTGGAGGTGTGGGGATGGCTGGTGGCGGTGTTTGGAGGGTTGGTGGGGGTGTTGGTGGAGGTGTGGGGATGGTTGGTGGTGGTGGTGGGAGGGTTGGGGTTCCAGGGCCGGGGCCGGGACGCAGGTGTTTTCCAAGATTTGCAACCCTCTAGGCGGGAGAATGGAAACAAAGGTTTGCAAACTGCATACACAGCGAAAGCAATCCCAAACCACCACTTTGCATTCTCCATCGTTTGCCAAATGTCGTGCACCTCCAAGTCTTTTTCGCATTTCGACTCGCTAGCCTCGGTTGTCTCGGATGCACTAGTCTCGGAACCACTGTCCGAAAACGCGCTAGTTCCAACCTCCACCAAACGGTCTTCTAGAAACCCCAGACACGACTCCAAATTCGCCAGCAAACGCTCCAAACGAAGTTCCACATCCAGTAGCTTGCGATCCAAACGGTTCCCCAAGAAATGCAAACGCGTAGATTCGCCAGCTGGGCGGACACCTTCTAGAGTGGCATTCGTAATGGGAGGTTCTTCTAGAGGACCAGATGTAGGAGGTGGGTCTACATTCGCAATGGGGGGTTCTTCTAGGGGTGTTGTACTATTAGTTTCGTCGGCGTGGTCCAGAATTTGTTGGAGTCTTGCGCTACCAGGGCCGTCTTCTAGATTGTGTGTTGTATTTTTGTTCTCGGAATTTTGTTGTTTGCCTCTGTTGTAGGGGGGCTATTTGGAGGCATCTCTATCATCTCGTTGGGTTTTGTTTGCTTGCTTGCTTTTTGGTGTTCTCTCTGTTTTCTGGGGGTGGAGAGTACAGCTGCACCCTTTTCTCCCACTGGAAAATCGAGTGGTCTAGGTTTTGGGGGTGTAGAATCTTTGGCATCTCGGGACTTCTGTGTTTGGAATTGTGGCTCCCTAGGGGTGTCCAGGTTTGTTGTTCCAACTCGGGATGGTTTGTATTTGGCGTAGATTTGTGTTTTGGCTCTTTTCTACGGCTTTTTTCTCCACCCTCTGGAACTTGCAACACATCGTTTGGGGTTTGCCATCCTACCCATTCTAGAATTGCTATTCCAGTCCTAGTTGGAATACATTTGGTCTAGTTCTGTGTTTTGGCTCTTTTCTCTCGCATTTTTCTCCATCCTCTAGAACTTGCGACACCTCGTTTGGGGTTTGCCAACCTACCCGTTCTAGAATGCTCTCTTCTATCTTTGGTAATCACATTTCCTTGTTTGTGTGTTGTGTTGTTGGTTTGAGGGGCTACCCCCACTCTATTTCGTTGTATTTGGTGTAGATTCGTGGCTAGCCTGTTTTCGCAACTTCGAAAAAATCGTCTTGTTCGGTCTTTGGGACTCTCGTTTGGGTGTGTTTCTTCTCTACAAAGGCGCCCAAACAGTCTACAAATGTTGGCGAAAAAGAAGTTGTAGTTTTGTTTGTCCCTCGTGGTTTTCGAATGCGCACCCAATGTTGTACCCATCCAACTCTTTTTTCGAATGTGTTCTCGGCTCTCCTCCACCCCCACCTCCTACCCATCTACCCACTCCTTTTTTCCCACCCTCTTTGGAGCTACAAAAAGAGTTGGATTGGATCTTGTCGCCCTGTTCTACGCTTTTTTGCTCCTTTTTTGTTCCCCCCTATTTTTTGGTTGTCGACGCTCCCACAGGTGTTTCGTTTTCCTCTCCAACGAGTCTGTTTTTTGTAGATCTGTGGGGATCCTGTATATTTCGGGGGGATTTTAGGGGGTTTCTATGGGTACTGTTGTGTTTGCCTTTTCTTGTTCTTCTAGCGCTTCCTTGGGATTTTGTTGTGTTCTGCATCCTAGTTGTTCTACGCCTTTTGGTGGCTAGTACTACATTTTTGTATTTTTCTTTCCTTTCTGGACCTGCTGTCTATCGTTTTTGTTGGGGTAGAATTGCTGTTTTTTGTGGCCTAGAACCGCTACTCTCTTATACTACTACAACAGCCACCCATGGGAAGACGCAAAACTGGCTGTTGTAGAGAGGTGGCTGTTGTAGGGAGGTTAATGCTAAATTAAATTTTATCGTCTGGTGTTTATTTATTTTCTTCGATAATTCTCATCAAATACATGTTTTGACAGCACTTTAGAATCATTTCCAATGGAAATGATTCTAAAGTGCTGTCAAAACATGTTTTTATTGAGAAATAATGCAAAAGCAATATCAGCCGACAATGTTCGTGCTCAGCAGTCTAAGGGTTAGATATGCGGCCTCGGGCAATAGTTCATCGGGTCGTCCACAGCATCTCGGGGCAATAGTTTTCACTGTTCCCCGAATGGCAATGAAATAGTTGTGTTAGGGACTGGCCATTATTTATCGCCGGGGGGGGGGGGGGCTGGATGAAATGCCGGGGGGGGGGCGAAAATATCGACTGCGCCAGAGGGGGGGGGGGGTGGGCCGAAAATGTTCAGAGATATTGAGGGGGGGCCTCCAATTTTTTTTAAATAATCCTTGAAAAACATCCGTGCACTCTGATCAGGGTCTACACTGTTTGTCATTCAGTCAGCTAGTAAAGAGATTTAATAGATTCAGATATAAATAAATGTCCCTTCAGAATAGGGGTGTTACAAATATTTCAGAAAAAAACAACACAAAATGTATGGGGAAAATCCGAAAAATTGTTGCAAACAGTGCAGATGCTGATGAGACAGCTCGTTACTGAAACATAGTCGTATACACATGATAAATAGCAAAGAGATCTAGGACATTATGATTAAGTTACAGTACTACAAATGTACATGTATATATAATTATATAGATACATGTACTGCAATAAACTGTACTGTAATAAAGAGTGATGATGATGAAACATAGTCGTATAAACATGATAACTATCAAAGAGATCTAGGACAGTATGATTAAGTTACAGTACTACAAATGTACATGTATATATAATTATATAGATACATGTACTGCAATAAACTGTACTGTAAGACAGAGTGATGATGATGATGATAAGCATCATGCAATTGAATATATTACCATCCGAATGGCCAGTTTACATGGGGTGGGGTTGAGTTGGGAGCATAGGTGGGGGGAGGGGGCTCAAAAAATATATATGATGGAATATGTGGGCCCTGAAAATTTAGCTAAAGTTACTGGGGGGGGGCCCCAGTAAAAAATCAGATTATTGACAAAATTCATCCAGCCCCCCACCCCGCGGCGAAATAATGACCAGTCCCGTATTTCCCAACAAAGTTCTAAAACGCTACAAGCCACAACTGCCAAATATGGGCACAAATATATTACCCAAACAATTTGAACCAACTTATAACACACATAATTCGAGTTCTGTATAATAGTGGTTGTCAATGTGTACTGAATCTGTGCAATACCAATGTTTACATCTGTCCGCGTTGCATGAAACGGAAATGACGATTCGCGTGCTCAAACGCGTTTTCATTGGCTCGATTTATCATGTGATTCGATCCGAGGCAAAGCAAGTCACATGACCAGTCAATAGTAGGGTGAAAAAATTAAAGTACTTTTGCCTGCGCGTGAAACTGTTTCATAGTCAAGCGACCGAATGTAAAAAAATGAGGAGCACAGTCAAACCTAACGAATTACAATGTATATAGGAGATTGGGTAATAAAGAGTAAATCATCCAATAAATAGCGGCTGTTACAGAGAGGGGACTGTTGTAGAGAGGTGGCCGTTCGGGGAGGTTCGACTGAATTTGTTCATATGACGAGAAACTTGTATGAGCTTAAGTCAATAAATTATATTATATTTAACACCAGTCACAGCCGTCTTCAAATGTACAGCGCGTGCTGTTTGACCATGGCCAGTAGACAATGCTCATTTCGGGGCCAAGCCAACACCTACGTAATGCATGTGTCTCATGACGTTACTAGAACGCGCCATTACATCACCAGACTAGTTCACAACGGTCGCACGCGATGTGTACTGCGGCCCCGGTGTACATCAGCTGTGTGAATGGAGCAGATTATCAAAGTACCGAAAGTACTCAAATTACATGATATTTCCTATTGAAATGTAACAATAACGTTCGACCATGTCCAGCCGTGGTAAACGTTTGCTGTGGCGGGTAAACATTTACCCACTGCTGGACATTGTCGAACCTTATATTCACTTAGTAAGTTACTGATATTGTTACGTGTATTTAATGCATTTACTTCAACCTCGAGGTAAACCTACCTCCTTATAGCACGAGTCGATGTCCAGGGCGAAGTCTATGTCGTCTATGGCCCGTTGGGTCCGCCGTAGTTTGGTGTTGCATTTGGATCTCCAGACTAGAGCCTTCTTGTCACATGGTACTAGTCTCAATGCCTGGAAATATTAATAAGAACAGTGGAACATCACTAAACCGGACTCACCTGGGTGTCCGGTTTAGAGAGAATGTTATTTCGTGGGAACGAATTAATGAAAAAAAGACTTCTACGTCCCCTACGGGGCTCCGTAGATTAGCCTAGGCCTATTGAAAGCAAATTCGTGTAACGAAGGTCTATATTTTACGAACACGCTCGACATTCTCAGATATAATTTTGTCCCTCCACTAAAAGGATCAAATTGGTCACGTTGTGAAAGTCGTGAAGCTAATTCTAGTCATGCCGGCAACCGAAGCGATTACTGAACGTTCATTTAGAGGACTAAGGCGTACCTGCGTACTACCATGTCGCAAAACAAGTTGAATCACCTGGGGGCTGTTTCACTAAACTTCCTACGACGAAAATGTTCGTAAGTGCAAATTTAGAATCTTCTGAAAATTTCAATTGATGGATTTACATTTATTGAGCTATGCAATTTACAGACTATCATAATGTTGCACTTTAGTCGTACGAAGTTTAGTGAAACGGCCCCCAGATGGTGATGTACACACACATATACCTAACCAGTGGATTGGACATAAGGACCGTGGGACCCCGGATCATGCTATGATTAATGTACAATTGCTTCGTGAATGTGATGGGATATATTCATAGCATACATGTGAACATTCTCTTCTTACTATATCATACACGGTGCATAGTGTTGCCATGTCAGCTATCTTTGTGTGCACAAGCCATCGGCCAGTTTTACCTCTTATTGCGTTTGACACATACCACTAATACTATGACAAACACATGAAATACAATTTGGTGCAACATGATGGGGAGATACTATGCATTGATTTCATCAAATTTATATACAACATCTGATATATGAATGGTTTGTTGACCTTTTGTTAAAATGTTTGATAACTCAATGAAGACTGTGTAACATTAAGAACAATACACAGTGCTGTAGATATATACCTGTATTACCATACATACTGTATTGAATCCAGTGACTTGTAAGCAGTTATCTGAGTGTATTGTCACTATTGTCTACGTGACTGCTATGCGAGTAAATACGGCTTGTACCTGTGGCAGATGTACTTTAGTTATCAAACGTTTTACACATTGACAAAGTGTGCATTCCATATTTTGTGAGTGATGGTAGAAAAGCTCAGAAATCTAGCTTTTTGTGTCGTCGGCTGAAATAGAATTTATAGGACGTTGTCTGGGACGATTTGCACCAAGTTGTATTAGATTTTATGCCATAGTATTTGCTGTATGTGTCAAGAGGACCAAGTGGTGAAACTGTCCGATACCATGTACAAACTAACATGGCGGAGATGGTAACTCAATGCTCTGTATAATATACACTAAGAAGAAAAGGGTTCAACTACGTGACCTGATGGGAGACAAACTGGACAATGGCAATCGATCATTGAAAACCGTTGAACACCTCCACCAGGCAAATACGTCGAGAACATCATTATTAGCCGATCTATTTATAGATCGGCTATATATTGATTATCCATTGGTTTGTGAAAAAGTTTGTAACCACCCTTTTCTCCTATATTCGGTAATCTACAAACGCGAAATGTGTTGTATCACTTCCAAATTACATCAACCGGATAATTTTTCATGTTTGGCCATTATCTCTGTTGAAAACTTTAAATATAGCGAAATAACACAATTTGGCTATAAATAAACGTTTTCACTACAAGAGTTCGGTAAACGAAAGTTAGGCGGTTTGCAATTGGGCTATAAATAAACACTAAAGTTAGGCGGTTTGCCTTCTAGTCCAGGGGCAATTGTAGGTATATATATAAGATTCCGGCACCTCGTGTTAATTTATGGCACCCAAGTTTTTATAAACTTGAATGCATAAGGTTTCCAAAAAATCCGGGTGCCATTTTTTAAACTAAGTTGAAGGTCATTTCAAGGTCATTGAACTGTTTGCTTGACGGAAGTCGAAAATTGCCAATATATGAGCCAATAGGTCAGGGTCCTTAACTTGGAAATTGGTGGAAGTTGTTAAAAAACATTTCTGATGGATATATTAAAGAATTAACGTAAACTACACTAATATTCAGTATATAATTATCATATTTTCAAGATGGCCGCCAAAAATCGGGTATATATGAGATTTCGGTTGACTTGCTACATATTTGTGTAATGCTAAGCGCCTTCACCTATATTCGAAGGTTAATTCTTTCAACTGGAATAATATTGTTTACATTTGACTACTATAAGTATTGCTATGATCAGATATTAATGACAGCTAAATATAACAGGGAGAATTTGCGTGGGGAGGAAATCAACACTTCTCTCACTTTTCCTTGAGATTCCGTAACTACTAAAATGTGGACATATATTGAACCCTGATTTGATCGGCTAATAACATCATGCTCTGCATGACTTTTCATTTGATTTTGTTCATTAATCTATGCCACACTTTGAAGTTTGAAAGTGGTAGGGTGTAACGTCCCTTCAAAAGCTATGGTCATATAGAGACGGGACCTACGTTTAAACTCTCACCCGTGAGACTAGTGAGGCAGAAATACTATGAAAGTATTTATAAAAATGCCATTGGCGGGTATCGAACCCATTATGTTCGGTATGGTAGTCACACACTCTACAACTAGACTACTGCACCAGCCATGATCTGTGCCACAGAATGTGTCCAAACAGACACAGTAAATGCTACAACCGCCACCTAGCATTGCCATGCTGTGATCTGGGGCCCGTTTCACTAAACTTCGTACGACTAAAATGTTCGTACGTGCAAATTTAGGATCGTCCAGAAATTTCAATTAATTGATTTACATTTATTGAGCATATGCTGCATATGCAGCCTATGCTCAATAAATGTAAATCCAATAATTGTTTACAAGAAAACATGCAATTTACATAATTCATAATTCATTATTAACATTGCTAACATCGTATATTAGTAACAAGATGCTTCTTTTGTTAGTAACCCGAATACTGATCACGTGACTCGTGTAAAACGTGTTCCTTTTGTTAAACTTTAGATATATCTGTCGTTGACGTGCATATGCAGCCTATGCTCAATAAATGTAAATCCAATAACTGTTTACAAGAAAACATTGTTAATGTGAAATTTACAGACTATCATGATTTTGCACTTACGAACATTTTAGTCGTACGAAGAATAGTTAAACATCCCCCTGGTCACTGAAAACTAAGACTAGAACCAGAATTAACTTCGCAAGTTTCATAACATTTAGAACACATCATTAGACATTACAGTCGTAGCAAGCTTTATTGTCACATGTACACATTGTAGGCAGGTATGGAAGGTTCTTCGAACCAATTCCCACCCTTTCAACCCTAAGTAACTGTAATGGGCTGTGATATGCTAATTTTCCGACCAATCCAATCGTCACAAAATGATTTTCAGATTCGTCCAATTATGAGAAGGGGGTGTTTTTGTTCGAAGAAACATAAATATTACTTGCAAAAAGTGCAGATCCTGATGAGACGGCTCGCTACGAGCCGGCTCATCTGGATCTGCACTGTTTGCATAAACCCCTGATGTCAGGGGCGATCACGTGTTTCCTTAAAATGTTAACGGACATAACTATTTATTTTCTGTATTTCTTTTTTGATGTGCAATGATCATACCTTATAATCTGTCGAAAATGTTATTTTTTCAGATGCCGCATTTAATAAGTATCAATATTTAAAAAGTAGCATGCCTCATTTGCATGTGAAAGGAGCCTGATACCACCGCGAGTCACTATCAGTAAACTAAATATTACTAAATGATTATATCTGTACAGCGTGCACTCGGAAATTTTAGAACTGGTGGAATAGTGACACAATTATACACTTATTTAATTCCTATAAAGAACAGTTTGTGCCTACTGAGTGGGCATGTACCTTTAATTATAATATAACTAACTATACACAAAGTACTTGGCATATCGATAATATTCAACAAAAACACTTGTCAACTTTCCCTCTGTATAAATTGACAGAACTGTTGAAAACATTCAAGCGCTCTACATTATGTATTTCAAATGGTGTCCAGTAAATCTAATTATATTTTATAAATAGTATTTTGACGCACCACGAGAAAAACAATGCATAATTGTAGTTTGTATAAGTGTAGCTCCTGTAGCCGATTTCATCAAAATTGCCAAGCATACTTATCTAGCAAAGAATACTTTGAGGGAGTAATCATTTATTTTTTCCGATATGCATTATGTCATATAGAACGTACGACTGGATATATTTGATGATTAAAAGTAAAGTATGCAGAATTATTATACTGAATTTATTACATTATCACAGCCAAAATGGCTGTGATAATGTAATAAATTCAGTATAATAAAAATTAATAAATTTATCCTTATATTGAAAATTTCTCCCTCAAAGTATACATTGCTAGATAAGTATACTTTGCAATTTTGGTGAAATATGCTACTGATCATCTAGCACCCGGAGCATTATACTTATGCTTTACAAAGTGTTCAATAGAAGCAGCACGTTGACAAATTGCTACCAGTGTATACCCTGATCAGGCGCATCCGGCGCTACACTGGTCGCAAACCCACTTTTCTCATGGACCATGTCCAGCCGTGGGTAAACGTTTGCGGTGGAAGGAGGGAAGTGTTTGGACCCCAAGGCCGTAGGCCGCGGGTTCAAATAGTTCCCGAGTGCCACAGATGAAATGTAGACATCAAACATATTTCGGTGGGGATCTTTACTCGACGGTTTGGCCGCACCACGTTTCAGTATCAAGGTATGATCACATGGTTACAACAACACGTACTGAAACTTCCAGAAGCCCTCCGATTCAAAGTACGTATTATTTTATTTTGTCCTTATTATGTAATGGAGTTTGATGAAATATGGCGCATCAAACGCGTCTTGTTAAGCTGCATTTGGTGGTCTCGGTACTTTGGTCCAAACTTTTGTCGTTTTTTGCGGATAATCGATTTCCGTGTCAACTGACACGGAAATCGATTATTCGCAAAAACGACATCAGTATGTGCCGAACTCCCGGGACCACCAAATGCAGCTCATGAAGACGCGTTCGCTGCGCCATATTTCATAAAAATCCGTTGCCTATTAAGGAAAATATCAATTAATACTTACTTTGGAGTAGGCTACACTTTCAGCCATTGTTGTTATTGATGTAACCACGTGATCGTGCACATTGAGTATGCCTCTGAACAGATTACGCTGCAGCAGAGTGCAGCACGATCGAACATACAGATGCGATTCTTACCTCGCTGAATGAGTGGGCCGCTTTAGAATACTTCTGTTTGTCGTAATATTCTTCTCCCTCTTTTCTGTGTATCTCATTCATTAATTCCTCCTTTATCGTGTGCTGTTCTCTCTTCTGTCCACCGAACATGATTGGTTATAATTGGCGCGAACGGATCACAAGGTGGGCTCCGATTGGTGCAAATTGCCGGGAACTTTCAAGGTTGAAATTTGAATAATTCAAGCTGATCCCAAGGTGGGTTCCGATTGGTGTTGATTGGTGCGAACGGATCACAAGTTGGGCTCCGATTGGTGCAAATTGGCTCGACCTGTCAGTGTTGAAATTTGAATAATTCAAGCTGATCCCAAGGTAGGTTCCGATTGGTGTAGATTGGCGCGAACTGATTACAATGTAGATTCTGATTGGTGTTCTCGGTACTTTGGCCCAAACTTCTGTCGTTTTTGCGAATAATCGATTTCCGTGTCAACTGATGAAAGTTGTCAGTAATGAAATTTGAATAATTCAAGCTGATCCCAAGGTAGGTGTTGATTGGTGTGAATTGGTGCGAACTGTCATTGACGAAATTTGACTGACTGAAGCTGATACAACGTGGGGTGTCATTTTGGTTAAAGCCAATCAGTTTCGGTTGGTTTCGAAATGGATCGCACGTTGGGTGTCAATGCTTATTTTTAGTTTAATTGTGTGTTACCATACATGTATGTTCATCACTCGTAGAACGTACGAATATCCTAGTTATGTGTGTTCGAAGGGTGTCAAAATACTTGGAAATATCGAATGCACTTGCACTAGTGCTGGAACAAAAGATCGTTTAGACATTTATTATTTGACACTAATCATGCTAATTGTGGTACTCGTGTATTAGCCAATGTTCAATGACTAACGAACTTAATAAATGGAAGCATCAAAACTGAGGTCTGGCATGATATCTAATTGTGGTTGTGACTGGAGAAATGGGGCTAATCCAGCGTAGATATCCTGTACCGTGATAACGATACATGTATATGCCACTTGTTAGAAGCATGACAGTTGTTTCATTGATGAAACGGGGAACCGTGCAGATCCTGATCAGACTGTGCGGATGCACAGGCTGATCTGGATCTATACTGGTCACAAAACCTATAAGCCACATTTCTCCAGTCCACAATTATAGACGCATTCTTAGATGTCACTCCGTCCGTACGTCCGTCGTATCTTCGGATAAACGAATTTGAAACCGAATTGTATTACCAACTGATTGGAATATACGGAGCCCTGCAGGGGACGTAGACTTCTTTTTTTATTAATTCGTTCCAACGAAATAACAATTCGTTCCCACTAAATGACAATTCGTTCCTTCAATTTAACAATTAGTTACGACGAATTAACAATTCGTTCCCTCAATTTAGCAATTCGTTCTCACGATATAACAATTCGTTCCCTGGAATTAACATTGTTATATCGTGGGAATGAATAGTTAATTCGAGGGAACGACTTGTTAAATTGAGGGAACGAATTGTCATTTCGTGGGAACGAATTGTTAATTCGAGGGAACGAAATGTTATGTCGTGGGAACGAATTGTTAATTCGAGGGAACGAATTGTTAAATTGAGGGAACGAATTGTTATTTCGTGGGAACGAATTAATAAAAAGAGTCCCCTGCAGGGCTCCGTACGAATAAAACTAATAAAAAACATCGAGATATTCACCTTTCTTAATAAATAGTTCCATTTCAATATAACTACACATATGTATCCTGTTTAAAATAATACGGTTAAATACAATGTGCATGCACAAGGTTTTTGGAAATAGAGATTAACGCGAATTTAAGGATTAAATATTTAGCATATTTACAATCTGACAAAACCGACTCTACACGATCACAACAACTCAATGCGGGACCGTAGCCAGTTATCTCCCTTTGAATTTATTTATAGAAATCAGGTCCAAATTGTATATTTTATGGCATTATTGTTTGTAAACAGGCCGAATGTAGCAGGATTTGTTCCGAAAAGGACCCATTATAGTGTTTTGACTAGCGTTGATCCAGATCATCATTCATGTCTGTGCACTGTGATCCGGGACTGTGTTATTTGTCACAGTCATATTTTCTCACTTATTATTAATTGATTGCAAACAGTGTAGACTCAGATCAGACTGCACATATGTGCAGTCTGATCTGGGTCTACTCTGTTTGCAAAACTCAATTTTTGTTCTTCTCAGTAAGACTTAAACGCTGAAATACAGCATAGGACCGGATCTCTATATATAGATTTGCAAAGGGAAATAACTTACTACGATCACTCATTGGAGATTATATTGTTTGTTGTTCATTTTTATTTCTTTACTGCTGCTGTGTTGTTGTTGTTGTTGTTGTTGTTGTTGTTGTTGTTGTTGTTGTTGTTGTTGTTGTTGTTGTTGTTGTTGTTGTTGTTGTTGTTGTTGTTGTTGTTGTTGTTGTTGTTGTTTGTTGTTGTTGTTGTTGTTGTGTTGTTGTTGTTGTTCTTGTTGTTGGTTGTTGTTGTTGTTGTTGTTCTTGTTCTTGTTCTTGTTGTTCTTGTTGTTCTTGTTGTTCTTGTTTTGCTGTTGTTTGTTTGTTTGTTGTTGTTGTTTTTTCGGGCGGCGGGGGTGGGAGCGGGGGACCATTCAAAATAGTTGACTATTTAAGATGAATTGCTTTTCATCGGAACTATTCAATAGTTTTAAATACAGCAATTTACATTATTGGCATTATGTACACATTTATTTGCATTATTACATTATTACATTATTTTCATTATTTCATTATTTGCAATATTAATACATTAGTTGCATTATTACAGTATTTGCTTTATTTAACCAAAATCTGTGTCATACGAATTTACGGCCATGACGAAATGGCAGATCACTGGCGTGGTGGAACGTAAGGGAGGTTTTATCGTATCCGAGCGGCGTTTATTGTTCTGTAACGGATTATCGTTGATCCAAAATTTACTGCTTAAAGGTACATGCCCACTCAGTAGGCACAAAATGTTCTTTGTAGGAATTAAATAAGTGTATAATTGTGTCACTATTCCACCCGTTCTAAAAATTACGAGTGCCCGCTATACAGATATAATGATTTAGTAATCTTTATTTTACTGATAGTGACTAGCGTTGGTATCAGGCTGTTTTCATATGCAAATGAGGCATTATTATACTAATATATTATTATTATAGTAATTAAATGCGTCACCGGAAAAAAAGTAAATTTTCGACAGATAATAAAGTATGATCATTGAACATCAAAAAATAAATACAGAGGATATGGTTATCGCCCCTGATATCAATGTGGAAATTTATAATAATGCCAATCACTACGTGGGGTAATGGTGAATGAATGTTTATTTTACAAGAAAATGTCTCAGATAATGACTCCGATATAAAGACAGTGTGTGCCTACTGAGTGGGCATGCGCCTTTAATAACATGTTATTACAAACAGAGTCATAAACTAATGTACTATTATAATGCGACTTCTTGTAATCAACAGTCTCCCATGATCCCTGGAACCTCTTTAAGAAGAACACGGTGGTTTTGCATACAAACTTTATTAACAAGAAAAAGTCGATCGTATCGTGGATTTCAATATATCGGGGTCGGCGACTATCAAGGTGCATGATCACGTGGTAAAACAACAACAACGTCGCCCACTCCAAAGTAAGTATTATTTGATATTTTCCTTAATATGCAAAGGATTTTGATGAAATATGGCGCAGCAAACGCGTCTTCGTGAGCTGTATTTGGTGGTCCAGGGAGTTTGGCAAAGACTTATGTCGTTTTTGCGAAGAATCGATTTACGTGTCGGAGACACGGAAATCGATTCTTCGCAAAAACGACAGAAGTTTGGGCGAAAATACAGAGACCACCAAATGCAGCTTGAATGCAGCGTTTGATACGCCATATTTCATCAAAATCCGTTACGTAATAAGGACACTATAAAAGAATACGTACTTTGAATAGATGGATTCTGGAAATTTCAGTACCTGTTGTTGGTGTTTGTACCACGTGATCATACACCTTGGACTATGCTTTCCGAGACTACGAGACAGCGTATGCAACCAGCCATACGTCGGGGCCGATCGCTACTAGCGGGATACATTTCGTTATTACATTTCAAGCTATTCATGCAGAGGACATATATTTCTTTTTTTTATTAATTCGTTCCCACGAATTAACAATTCGTTCCCACGAATTAACAATTCGTTCCCACGAATTAACAATTCGTTCCCTCAATTTAACAATTCGTTCAAACGAATTAACAATTCGTTCAAACGAATTAACAATTCGTTGCCTCAATTTAACAATTCGTTCCCACCAAATAACGATTCGTTCCCACGGGAATGAATTGTTAATTAGTGGGAACGAATTGTTATATCGTGGGAACGAATTGTTAATTGGACGGAACGAATTGCTAAATTTCGTGGGAACGAATTATTAAAAAAAAAAAAATTCTACGTCCCCTGCGGGGCTCCGTAATTATACGTATGCATGGATTTATCTGTGAGAGAAAACCCGTAATTGTCAACTTACAAATAACACACTGTGAAGCCGTAATCTCCCGTTTGCACTCTCCCGCAGTCGTTCTAAAATAAGCACCGCGTACAAAAAGTCATACGCAGATGCAAACGCCCTCGAAAGGTCATAATGCATTTTTGTTCGAAAATGTTGTTCAGAAATAAATAGGATAGTCATCATGCATGTTTGAATAGCTTGAAATAATACACTCGTGTACGTCGGCGTCCGCGTAAACAACTCGTTCGCTTCGCTTACTCTTTCTTTACGCGTAAGCCGATGTACATTTTTGTATTATTGCACATTTTTCAAACATGTACGACGGACACTCCTCTATCTATTTTACGTACAAGAATGAAACTTCGCATACTTACACGATAACGACAGTACGATACAATGATGCCGATCGTACGATGCTACGATGACAATAGTACTATATCACGATACTACGATGACGATAGAACAATGGCCTAAACGGAACACTGTACATACGTGTAGACTACAGCTGTCCTATTGACGTATGCTATGGAGCCATCACGAACATGGGAAGTGTGTCAGCCATTTTATTTTTGAAAGTGGGCGACAAAACCATATGTACGATTAGAAAACAACTGTTTTCATCTAAGTATATCTATTTCGGGATATCCACGTGCCATTGTTTCCACACATGATTGTAACAACTTCAATTTATTGAATTTGTTACACGTAGTTATACATTTTCAAAATGGCCACCAAATTGGTCGCCAAATCTAAGTTCAATGACAAGATCGTGTAAAGAATATTTTTGTAACACTAATGGCATTTTAATAGCAGCCATACCAACACAATTTAGGCGACATGGCTGTCTGAAGCTCAAAACCGTTTTAACTATATACATGTATATATATTGAAATGATGAAGCTAGTGTTTGGCAATCTGTTAATGTCAGATATAACTCACATGATTTGCATAGTATCGGGTACTAGTGTTTTCACCTTGTTATCCAGGGAGGCCCGTTATATATCATATTCTGTAGCCTATTTCACCAACATTGCAAAGTATACTTTCCTAGCAAAGTATACTTTGAGGGAGAAATTTTAAATTTTAGGATAAATTTATTAATTGTTATTATACTGAATTTATTACATTATCACAGCCAATTTGGCTGTGCTAATGTAATAAATTCAGTATAATAATTTTGCATACTTTTAATCATCAAATATATGCAGTTGTTAGTTCTATATGAAATAATGCATAGTTCTATATGAAATAATGCTTTTCAGGAAAAATAAATGATTGCTCCCTCAAAGTATACTTTGCTAGATAAGTATACTTTGCAAGTTTGATGAAATCGGCTACAGGACATTTACTAATATTACATCGGATTCGTTCTCGCCAGCTCTGGATGTGTCTGCTTGACACCAGCATAGATTATTAATTATAGATGATTTAACATGATAGAGTTTACTGATGCCATAAAAAACTCGGCATAACGTGTTCTTATGAAATCAGTCAACGAGTTTAATAAATATACTATTAAATCAACACAAATGTGAGATTATATTTGTTGCATGAGCACATCGTCAAAACTCGAAGCTGTATTGATTACCCAACATGTTTTCTGTAGCCGGCATTTATTACACTAGTGTATTATGATTTGTATTACACTGTGTTATTATTACTGTGAAATTGTATGTAATAAACACATGACTATCATACCGAGTCAACACAGAGGTACAGACAGTAACTTTACAGGAATAAAAATCAAAGTACTGAAATATGTTATCTCCACAAAAACTGATCACTTGCGGAACTAGAGACTGAAAGTTGCATATTTTCTCAATCATCCTCCAGATGCAAATGTATTGTCATGGTGTAAACCCATTCCCATCCATACGTTTTCACTAGAATATATTACTGTTTGAAACTCCCAAAAGAAAAGTGTACGGAAACTGGCGGCTAACTGGTCACTGCTACCCAACTGTGAGAACTAAGGATAATCGCTGCTGTATTCATACGCACGATATGTCTTGATTCGTATTTTACAGAATTTAACTTAATACATTGAGCCCAAAAACTGTGAAAACTATAGAGAACAGTATATGTAAATGTTTAGATACAAAGTTGGGTTAAGTTGGCTCTTGGTCGTACTCGCTATATCAAGGGAGATAACATATACTAATAATATGTTTTCACTCAGGTCACGTGGCTTGACAACATGAGGTATACAACATAATAGTTGGATGACACAATGGCGATACATGTAGAAATTGAGATGTACTAATATAACTAACTTACATATACTACTTTACTCTATAATTACAGATTATTGACAATATCATGCATTACCATTGCTCATAAATGTGGCAGTGACTGGATAAATGGGGCTTATTGGTTTTACGATCAGTGTAGATCCAGATCAGCCTGTGCATTCGCACAGTCTGATAATGATCTGTACTGTTCGCCATTCCATCAATGAATCAACCATCATGCTTTTAAAAACGACTATTATATTGGTATATGTCTACACGTAAGTGCTACCTGATCAGGAGCTACACTGGTTACAAATCCCATAAGCTCCATTTCTCCAGTCACAGCTACAAAGCAGGTGCAGATCCAGGCGGGGGCGTGTCCGGCGCACACCCCGTCTAAAATTGGTCGAGTTTAGATTTTAACCAATTTATTTTCGTGGAAAGATCTGATTATTTCTTTATTTATCACACAAAGTGTATGTTGTTACCATTCAGTTGAACCGTCTCGTCGAGACGGTTCAACTGAGTGGTAACAACATATACTTTTGATGAGAAATAAGAAAAAATGAAAAAACATAATCTGAATTTTATGAAAATTGAAATCCACGCCCCCTCTAGACATAACTCCTGGATCCGCCCCTGCAAATGTGTACAGGACGAGAAAATAATAACCACAAAGTGCTGACTATAGAGAGGACAAGGCTCATCCATACATTTCATCAACTGATCATCCTTTGATTCACAGATAATTGATTCGCAAATGTGATGGAATATAATGTGTATCATAAAGTGGAACCTCTCTAAACCGGACACACAGAAAACTAACAAATATTTAATTTTGAAACGTTTCTCTTTCATTTATCTCTCATGACAATATATGTTCATGATTGCAAAACACACATACGTTCATTGGAGTGCTCGTATACCAGAATTACAGTGGGACTTCTCTAAACCGGACAATCTGGGGGCCTCCCAGGGTGTCCGGTTTAGAGAGGTTCCACTGTGTATGTGGACAATGTCTCGTTATCATATCCAATTTTCGCGGCCACCTTACCTGTAGAAAGTCTGCATCAGTAGCGGCGAGTTTTATATGTAATTATATAGGAGACTATTACCATTTCTTACGTAACTTTTAAACTACACAACCGATTAAAAATGCACAAGTCACATTTTAAACTTCAATTATTGTACTTTATGATGATGTTTCGATCGTGTTTTTAAAATAAAAATATTTTGGTCCTTTTTAGCTTTAAACATAGTCGGTAGTTTTTATATAATTTATATAGCAAATTGTGATTTTTCTTCTCGATTTTCGTTGGGAAAATTGCAAAATCTCTTTTTATAAGAATAGTGACAAAAAATGCACAGGTATTTTCAATTAGCTCATTCATTTTTCTATCTATTGATATAAAAATTATGTTTCTATACAGAACACGGAGTAGCCAATTCGGCCATTTTTGTGTACGCCAGCCATCAGCCAGTTTCAATTCTTCTGGTGTTTGACAAAGAACTGACAATGCTAAGTAGAACATATGATATGATGTAGCTAATCATACATAGAAAAGGCAGAACAACGGACTAAATCAAGTGTCTTTGAATCAAAGGATGGTCAAATATACAACGTTTTCTGCAAGAGACATGCGTATATTCCCAGATCGGCTTGCGCATCATGCGTTGCGCCGTGGGTCTGCGGTGTTTGCAACTGTGATGTCTGCGTTAATGTAAAATATTTGCACCCTCTATACATTCATACTCGGACTCCAAGCACTTTAAACAGACCAAATGTATGGAATATATTTATAATGGTGTTTACACGAAAGCATAGAACTTTACAGGGCCGGATATGTTATGGATGAACGATCGCGACGTGCCAGAAATCTCCAATTCGTTGACATTGGTGGCCAGTTACGATAGACCAGAATAGCCAGAGAGAGTTATACAGACCTCCTACATGTACGTGGACAATCCATATCTGGGGCCCGTTTCACTAAACTTCTTACGACTAAAATGTTCGTAAGTGCAAATTTAAGATCGTCTGTAAATTTCAATTTATGGATTTACATTTATTCAGCATATGCAGCCTATGCTCAATAAATGTAAATCCATAAATTATTTAGAAGAAAACGATGTTAATTGACTCTGGTTTACTAGCTACATTGTTGTCCTGTAAGTCCCAGAATTAATCCGGTGCTGATAAAATATGGCGAGATTTTGAGATGTTGCACGTTTGAACTTCTGTTCACGAATCTACATACATTTTTTCAGGTGAACGCAATGTAAATTTGCTTTTACATATGGGATTAAATTTACATAACATGCAATTTTACACACGAGTAAATTTACATAACATGCAATTTTACACACGAGTAAATGTACATAACATGCAATTTTACACACGAGTAAATTTACATAACATGCAATTTTACGCACGAGTAAATTTACATAACATGCAATTTTACGCACGATTTACATAACATGCAATTTTACGCACGAGTAAATTCACATAACATGCAATTTACACACGATTAAATTTACATAACATGCAATTTTACACACGAGTAAATTTGGGCAGATGAACAGGGCTTAATAAAAATAAACCTGCTCATAAACCGATAGGTACTTTCGCCTATAAACCATGTATATGTGTTCAATACGTCTTTGTGCAGATGCTGCCAGCATGGAAATCACACCATATGCTGTAGTTAGAATATAATAAGCACATGTGTGTGTATTGCATGTATAATTGTGGCTGTGACTGGAGAAATGGGGCTTATGGGTTCTGCGATCCGCACAGTCTGATCGGAACCTGGGGCCGTTCCATTAAACTTCTTACGACTAAAATGTTCGTAAGTGCAAAATTATGATAGACTGTAAATGTCACATCAACAATGTGTTCTTGTAAATAATTATTGGATTTACATTTATTGAGCATAGGCTGCATATGCAGCCTATGCTCAATGAATGTAAATCCATCAATTGGAATGTACAGACTATTCTAAATCTGCACTTACGAACATTTTAGTCGTACGAAGTTTAGTGAAACGGGCCCCTGCACTGTTCAATGAAACACCTGCTATGCTTCTAACAAACAATATAGCTCATACAGGATACATGAGTGTGTTATTTGATCAGGTGCTACACTGGTCACAAACCCCATAAGCCCCATTTCTCCAGTCACCGCCGCAATTTAGCTACAACGCACCTGGGTAGAGAAATAAATGTACATGTGCTACATGAACAATGGTCTATTATTTGCTGCAAAAAGACATACATATCACATCCATATGCTTTATTTATGTAAGTTGCTATTGTTTTATTTGTAGGTTTTTTTAAATTAGATTTAGATATACATGTACATAGCATACGGCCACAAGAAGAGTACAACTACCGTCAGGACCCGTGGGACCCCGGATCATCCTGTGATTCATGCATAATTGCTTCGCAAATGTGATATATACATAACATACATGTTATCACTCTTTTCTTACTATATCCCACACAGTGCACGGAGTTACCGTGTCGGCTATCTTAGTGTGTACAAGCCATCGGCCAGGTTTACCTCGTATTGCGTTTGACACATACCACTAATAATATAACAAACACATGAATACAATTGTGTATATCATGATGGGAGACAACAGACCACAGCATGCTATGCCTTGTTGTCATCAAATGTATATACAAAGTCTGATATATGAAGGGTTTGTTAACCCTGTTGAAATGTTTGAGCATTCAGTAAACACTGTGTAGCAGTAAGAACAATACACAGTGATGCAGATATATACCTGTATTACCTTACATGCTGTATCGAATCCAGAGACTTGTAATCAGTTATATGAGTGCATTTTCACTATTGTATACATGCCTGCTATGTGAGTAAATACTGCTTTTACATGTGGCAGGTGTACTTCTAATAATATACTGTGCATCAGTTTGACATATTACACATTGAAAAAGTGTCAATTCTATATTTTGTGACTGATGGTAGAAAAGCTCACCGTGTTTGGCCTTATTACATGTTATCGCGAGACCACATATACACACATATACACACACATATATATACACACATACATATAAACGGATGTATTTACACATATGCACACATGCATAAGCATAATGTATAAGCAATACCCATTAACCTATAGATTTGTATAATCCAAATGGTTTTATGTCAAAATTATATTTGTTGGTGTGAAATGGCTGCATTGTTAAATTTCATGACACAACGTGAACCGAAAAAAAATAATTTTAGGACATGTTCAACATTCGCTGGTTTTTTCCCCACAACGTACTACAACGTGGCAGAACGTGGTACAACGTAGTACAGCGTGGCTACAAAGTAGCAAAAACGTGACAGAACGTGAACATAACGTTTCCCGCCGGTTGCTACGTTATGTTGCGTTTGTTGACACGTTGTGCTTAGGTATGCTACGTTGTGGCCTCGTTGTGCCCTCCTGCGTTATGTTACGTTGTACGACATTGTGCTACGTTTCTGCTGCGTTGTGATCTTGTGTCTCATTGGAGACTTACTGTCTGTTCCACGTTTTGCTGCCGACGAACATTTTGGCCATTAAAGACATTAAATCTAAAAAATATTTAAAACTAAGTACTTTTTCATCAATAACAAAAAAGTCACCCTCCCCAAAAAAAATTATTTCATGAAATTCCATCAAATATTGATTTTATTGCGAAAAAGCGATGTTCCTATGGGAATTTAACATGGGGAGTCAATTTCCAAAACTTTTCGTTTTTTGATCCTGAAGGATCAAAAAACTATTATTTTTTTTAAAATTGACTCCGAAACCTAGCGAGATAGCTTGAAAATGACGTAACAAAGAAAACAAAAGTTACATTTTTTTCGCAATAAAATCAATATTTGATGGAATTTCATCAAATAATTTTTTTTTGGGAGGGTGACTTTTTTTGTTATTGATAAAAAAGTACTTACTTTCAAATATTTTTTAGATTTAATGTGTTTAATAGCCAAATGTTCGTCGGCAGCAAAACGTGGAACAGACAGTAGAATTTGTAGTATTTCCGAAACAGTAGATCCAGACCCATCTGTGGCTAGTACAGACTGATCATGTTCATCGCTGCTGCTACTAATTCAGTTATTCCTGTCCGCATGTAAATTGATCCAGAGTTTCAGTAGCCGATTTCATCAAAATTGCAAAGTATACTTATCTAGCAAAGTATACTTTGAGGGAGTAATCATTTATTTTTCCGAAATGCATTATTTACATTATCACAGCCAAAATGGCTGTGATAATGTAATAAATTCAGTATAATAAACATTAATTAAATTGAAACATTTCTCCCTCAAAGTATACTTTGCTAGATAAGCAATGTTGGTGAAATAGGCTACAAGTGTTTACTTGTTTGTTGACTACATGTAGTTTTCAAATCATTATAATCAAATTATGAAACCATTTGTCTCTTGTGGACCCATAATTTGAAATAAAAATCTTGTATCTTGTATCTTGGTACGTTATTATACGTTCTGGTACGCTATGATACGCTATGTGACAGCGAGGCATACAACGTGGCACAACGTGGCAAGAGCGAGGCATACAACGTGGCACAACGTGGCAAGAGCGAGGCATAACCCGACTTTGATCTTCGGATATTTTCAAATCGTGGGTGTAAGAAACGGGGCACAACGGCGCGGCCAAAACGTGACACTATGACTGGGGCATAATATACATTTATGTCATACAAACAGTTGCGTGATTATGACGTTTGACGTCTAACAACGTGATGCAAGACGCGGAAACCAAATATTTGTGTAACTATTAATGCACGCAGCACAGTTTATTGACACAGTCTTAAGAATGAGCTAAACATGCATATATAATTCCAGTACAAAAATATTTACACAATTCCCTAACATTTGATTGGCCCGTAGCAAGTCTCTGTCCAAAATTTATATCCCAGTAAACTCCCACGCCGAACTACTTTCTACAGGTGCGCTGTCAGTGCTGTCAATGTAAACAAATGGTTGCCGTCTGTCAAAATAAACACATTTTCTTTAATGTATTTCAAATGCTGGACTTATAAGGAATGAATGGCCTTTTTGTTGAATTTAACGGGGATATAAACTTGGAAAAGTCGCGGGAATACTGGACGAGGCCTTCCACAAAAAGGCCATTCATTCCTATAATATCCATCTTACATGTTTGAATAGCAGAAACAATACACTACTGTCCGTCGGAGTCCGTGCAAACAATGTATTCGTTCGAGTACTCGTTGTTGACGCGGAAACCGACGCACACTCGCGTATTATATCCTCATTAACTATCAATGTGTGTGATCACGTGGTTTCCGAAGCCGATTTTCCAACATGAGGTAATCTGTGACGTCATTTTTACAGTAGACATTCTTTAAAATCTTCCTAACAAACGGACGGATTTTGATGATATGTAGCGCACCAAATATAATGGCAATTGTGTTTTATGAATGCTTTGAAAGTTATTTACAATAACTTAGAACTTTCACAAAGAATCGAGTACCGTTTATTTCTTACATCCACGTGCTCTAGTTTTTAGTCAAAACGACATAATTATGAGATTAAAGCCGCCTATAAAATAAATGGTACCGAATTAGCTGCTGTATATTTAATAAACATGTGTAATTCCATTAGAAAGATTTTAAAGGAAATCTACTATAATTCCAGCACAAAAATATTTACACAATTCCCTAACATTTGATTGGCCCGTAGCAAGTCTCTGTCCAACATTTATATTCCAGTAAACTCCCACGCCGAACTACTTTCCGTAATCATGAGGCGCAGTTAAAATAATTCTTAAGAAAACGGAAAATAAACACATTTACTTGATGAATTTATTTCAAATGCTGGAATTATAAGGAATGAATGGCATTTTTGTGGAATTTATCGGGGATATAAACCTGGAAAAGTCGCGAGAATACTGGACGAGGCCTTCCAAGTTTATACCCCGATAAATTCCACAAAAAGGCCGTTCATTCCTATAGTAACCACATCTAATAAAAAATGGCACCACGCCGTTCGGAAACACGTGATCACACACCTTGACTAATACGAGCCTAGAACTTTAGTTTTACGTTTCTCAGCAATGACGATGTTGAACACATCCAGTCGCAATTGCTCACTTTTCATGCGATAGGTTTCGCTCCATGGTAGAAAACTTATGTAAAAGTGCATACGACACTCTCGATATACCTACACATGGAAATACCCAATGAGAAAAGAGTTAATCACTATTCCAATTTAAATTATGAGCCTTAAAATTATTGCTAGCTTAGTATCTCGAATGTTAGGCGCAACTTCAAACAATATGGTACGCACAATATATGGTGTTTTCAGGATCACAAAAGAGAGAACAAATTTAATGATGCGATGTGTTGTGTGAAACTGCGATTTTACTTTCTTCTGTACGCAGTTCGTGTTGTGGTTGGTACCAATAGGTTCGTGAATGTGAAAATGGCTTGAATGTTGAGATCGAGTGTTGCGTTTCGAATGCTGGTAAACGATATAGCAAATGCGCACATACGCTACTAACACCGTGATGATGGTCAAAGTCAAAGACATTGTAATGAACACACGACATGGCTTCATTACCTCGTACATACGACAGCTCTTCATGTCCCAGGAGCACGAGTAGTGCATAACGAATAAAACAATAGCAACTGGGATCCCGAAGTTGGCCATCCAAATAAGGCAAATACAAATCAATATATTTCTCCTATTGACCAACTTGAAATATTTCATGGTGCAAGTTAGCGCCAATAACCTTTCCAGAGTCATTGATGCCACACATGTAAACATCAAAGCACACATTGCGCACGTACATATATTTCTGAACTCAAACAGAAAGTTCAAATACTCCCGTCCTACAAAAGTCAATATAGAATTATGTGCTACGATTGAAACATGCGTGAGTATTTCACAAATTAAATAGTTGATAGTTAAGTATTGTATCGGGAAAGCAAGTCTCTTACATTTGGAGAGCAGCGAAACCATTACACAGTCCATCAATATTATAAAGAGTGACGTCACCATGACCGTAACGTTCAATATGCTCGAGAAATGTACTTTGTCGCCATAGTTGCTTTCCATGGTGGTCGTGGCGTTTCCCTTATCGGAGTAAAGACCATCAGTATAGTTTTCCATTGTTGTTTAATGGTATACACGGTTATTCCTGCACGTGTAAGTCTCGATGAGGGAACTGTCACATTTCCTTTAAGTATCGCCGACTATTGCTGAAACGAGAATGTGTATGTGTTACTACCCTCTGTTTCACGAAACCTGCCCAACTTTTATGGATATATCCGCAATGTAAAAACAATATTTCTTTCGATACTATTAAATTTTAGCAAACTTTATGAATGAGCCTTCTTTTTATTTCTTGAAAATTGGTCTATCATTGATTTTATTGCGAAAAAAAAAGGTTTCTGTATGTGAATTTAACATGGGGGAAAAGGACGTTGAGGAGTAGGGGAGGAGTAATTTTGAAAATTTGAAAAACGGTCCACTGTTTCCGAAATTAGAAAAAGTTCCTCGTGTTAAATCCCCATATACATCTTCACAGACACCATGTTAAACTCCCCGTAGATATCTTCACTCTGTGAAGATAGCTATGGGGATTTAACATGGGGAAATTGTATTTTTCGCAATAATATCAATATTGGACCAAATTTTACAAAATAAGAAGAAGGATCATTCTTAATTTTTTTATTTTCTTACTGAGCAATATATAGAACGGAGTTTCCATTCTAGAACCGTTTGCTGAAATTAAACCAGTAACTATCAAGCGTTACATAAGTTATATAAAGAACGTATACAACTCATTGGCGAATTAACACAGGTACATACTAGTACGTATGAAACGATCAACAACGAAGTCATTACGAAATAAATCAAAATTCCATTACATATTGAAACCTGTGCGCACCAATCGAGACGTTGTACAACATGTAATGGATGAACGTGACGGTGCAATATGCGTGGCGATATGTGAATTGCAAGACAGGCACAATCGTCATAAGCCCCACCTCTCGAGTCACAGCCACGGAGCAGCCGCTAAGCTGCCCCCAAAAGCATATACTTCATTTGTCCAGTCACAGCTACAGATCAGGTAAAGGTTACCATCAAAGTTGTAAGCCACATTTCCCCAGTCACAGCCACAGATCAGGAGTTAAATTACTACAAATGTCATAAACTCATTTCTCCAGTCAAGTCACAGATCAGCAGCTAAACTGGTCACACGTGTCATATGACTAATGTATCCAGTCACAGACACAGATTAGGAGCGCTGTACTACAACGAATGCCATAAGACTCATTTCTCCAGTCACAGCCATAGAACAGAAGCTAGACTCATAAGCCACATTTCTCCAGTCACAAATGAAGGGGTCAGTGGAAGAAGGGGGATAAGTCCATGATGGACTTACAGAGTGGCCTGCGGTTCTCTCACCAGGCGAATTGCAATTCCTGGAGCGCAGGATTGCAATTCGCGTTCCCATTAATTGCAATTGGACCGCAATCGGACCGCAATCGGACTGCAATCATGTGACCGCGGTCCAAAGAGTTGGTTGCGGAATTGCAATACTTATAGCGCAGTTCGCGCTGCGCTCCGCTTTTAATTGCAATTTACGCTCCTTTGCTTCTGTAAACTGCGAAAGAATGACCGTTTTACGCTGCGCTCTGCGGTAAAACCAGCGGACCGCTCTGCTTAACCAATGCGGCAATAAAATCGAAATAGTTTACAAACGTATCCGTGTTCCAATCCAAAATTTTATCCCATCTATCTAATTCAAAGTGACTACCCAAGAAAGTCAGCGGTATTTGTGATCTGTTTTTTTTTTGGTGCGCAAATATAAATCGGCGGGTTATTGCGAGATAAACAGTGAAACATTGACCTTGACAATTTCTTGGACAAAACAAAATGTCGTCACTCACTCACTGCCGTTCCGAATATCAAGAACACATTAATAGACACCACCATGCTGACAATATATTTATTTTCATATAAAATCAAATGATAATGTGTGGTCTACGGTATAATATAGCAAAACAAAGCATCAATTTTGCGTTTTGTTTACTTTTTCGTCGGTATCAAATTACGTTTTCCTATTATGTTGACATTATTTCGACGCGATCCTATAGTCGACATGACAATTTCTGAGATCAATACAACTTTTCATAATGGCTTTCAATTTCAAGTTGCAAGGAGACTGTGAATTGCATATTAACCATAATAACATCGTGAACATATTGATAATAATTTTAAAAGAAAAGCATATTTTAATTTTCGAAACCTGATCATAAAAATTAAAATATTAAAAAATTATTTTGGAATTAAATTTATATTACTGCAAACGTTCTGTTCTAGCTGTTGATTTCTATTGGCCCGATTCAAATTTTGTGAAGATAATATTTATTCTGATGATAGCCATTTATTTAAAATAAAACGGTTTACTTGTGTCACAGAGTGAGTAAATTATTTTGGAATTAAATTTATATTACTGCAAACGTTCTGTTCTAGCTGTTGATTTCTATTGGCCCGATTCAAATTTTGTGAAGATAATATTTATTCTGATGATAGCCATTTATTTAAAATAAAACGGTTTACTTGTGTCACAGAGTGAGAAAGATAAATAACGGCCCGGAATCGAACCAGGGACCTCATGTTCACCGTACCATGCCCATGACTACCGAGCAAGCTAACAAGGCACAGATCATACACTCTTCATCCCCATGGTCAGTTGCGTACTGTGACATTCTTCTCCGCCAAATTGAAATTCGTCCTCGAATTCTATGTTTAATTTTTGTCTCCGAATTCCATATGTTTGGGTACAATTTGGGAGTATTTATCAGTCGCGGTCCTTTGTTGGGCAACAGAATACTCAATTATCGTCCGTACCCAGAGTTCCGGTGCTCCATAGGTTTTTCCTGCAGAGTACCGAATCGGATCTCATTCGCGCTTTAGCTGTTAATTGTGACATATTTTTCTGTACTTATTACACAGAAATGAATAAGTATAATACTGACATTTCTTTCAATTGAAAAATACAGAAAATATGTCGCAATTAACAGTTGGAAGTGCAAATCAGATGTGATTTGGTACTTTGCAGGGGAAACCTACGGAGAGCACCATTATAAACTCTCGGTACGGACGATGCGGGAGTATTCTGCAGAGTTACTTCCCGCAACTACGTTGGGCACTAAATGTCACAGGGTGAGAGATGTGCACCAGCCCGGAATCGAACCGGGGATCTCTGGTTTACCACACCATCGCTCTACCTGCTGAGCAAACCGGGCACAAATACACACTTATTCACCATAGTGATCACTTCTTTCAACCAAAAATTCACAAGCTAGAAGTTATGCCAAATTATTACAGTCAACGTCACAGATTATGCTCTTGGCGACATTAGCGGACACAAATTTGTCCATCAATTTGATCAAATAAACAACGGAATCTGACAGATAACACTACGACGGCGCATGGAAACATCATTATTCTGATACTTGGAATCAAAATGGTGGATATTAAGATCAATATGTGCGGCGCTGACGGAACCTTTAACATTTTTTATCACGATAGCAGCTACAGGGATTGTTGGACGCATTTATTTAGAGAAACAAGAGATTACAATGGATTGGATAATATACTAAGTGACATTTTGTTCTAACGTACACCAACATAGAGGATTAAATTTGCAACAATGTTGGATTCTGGATTTTGTGGACAGGTGACAGAAATCGGAGCTGGATAAGAACCGACAGACGTGATTCTGAATATGCGTGCTTGGTCTGTGGTTTTTCTTCCAGATCATGTCATGCATGTTTTAATTTCACGTCATGTCAAAGCAGCACTATTGAATATAATGAATAACTTTAATATTCTACACCAGAATTAAAGTTCATTCATCGTCTGATGTGTAACTGATAAATTAAGGTAAGTTACTTGTATATGACAACTTTTGCCTCACCACGATAGAGGAGGGGGCATTTAGTGTTACCCTTGACCTTGTCCGTTCTTCCGTCCGTCACCAACCTAGTAACTCGAAAAACTTTTAAACCGTAATAGCTACATACCTGAAACTTGATTCGACCCCATGGTCATGGATTATCTCCCCCTTTTCAAGTTAGAATTTTCCAATTTTGTCTTGTAGCTCGTAAAACTTTTAAACCCTAATAGCTACACACCTGAAACTTGGTATGCCCTTATGATGAGTAGATTTGCAAAGTTTATTTTCATTCGACCCCCGAGTCATGGATTTGCCTTGTAACTCGTAAAACTTTTGTAATAGCTACAGCACTGAAATTTGATATGTAGCTTCCATCTGATGAGTAGATGCGGAAAATTTATTTCGATTTTTGATTCGAACCCCGTGTCATGGATTATCTCTCCCTTTTGTACACTGGAATTTTGCCTTGTTTACTATCAAAGCGATATGTGGGGTATCCATGTTCTATGAACACATTTTCTAGTTTAGTTATCTCCCTTTGTTTTTTCGCGCACTGATTTGTCCGGAGCATAACGCGAACACCCTTTGCAATATTTTTTATGAAACTTAACACATGCATAGGTCTCACTGGACAGGGCGGAGCTAGCGTTAAAGGTACATGCCCACTCAGTAGGCACAAAATGTTCTTTATGTCAGAGACATCATCGGAGACATTTTCTGGCCAGATAAACAATCATTTACCATTACCCACGTATTGTTTGGCATTATTATGCATTTTATATCAGAAGAAAATTTCCACATTGATATCAGGGACGATAACCGTGTTTCCTTAAAATGTTAACGGACATTACTATTTATTCTCTGTATTTATTTTTTGATGTGCAATGATCATACTTTATAATCTGTCAATTTTTTTTTCAGTTGATGCATTTAATTTAATAGTATAAATAATTATAAAATATCATGCCCCATTTGCACATGAAAATACCGATACCACCGCGCGTCACTATCAGTAAAATAAATATTACCAAATGATTATATCTGTATAGCGGGCACTCGTAATGTTTATATTAAAGTAGTGGAATAGTGACAATTATACACTCAATTTAATTCCCATAAAGAGCATTTTTAGCCTACTGAGTGGGCTTGCACCTTTAAAAAGGGGTTGGACAATTGTTGTCGCGACTGCCTGCGGACAGTGCGATATAGTCTGCACATTGACGTCCATCTGTATTTTTTTTGCCGAGCCTGCTTGCGGAAAGCGAGACTTAGTGATCACAATGACGTCCGTGCGTCAGTCTGTCCGAAATCGGTGTATGTTTTTAAATACCATATCCTAAGTCACATTGACTTGAAACATCAAAAGCTTATTAGTCTTATACCATATATTCATTCTGTCTCCCACATCAGCGGCCCCTGTGCCCCAAGGTCAAGGTCAAATGACTTTGAAATTTTTGTTAAAGTTTTTGCATACCTTATATCTCCACAACACTTACCCAGATTTGCTTCAAACTTCAGATAATTCTTTATTATCATCCATATTTTCATATTATAGCCCACGCATGCGACCCACATGCCCAAGATCAAGGTCAAATGACTTTCAAATTTGCGTTAAAGCTTTTACATACGTTAATTCAAACTTCAAATAAATATACTCGGACACCATCAAATGCCTCGGTGGGCTCAACATGCGGGCCATGGCCATCTGATTTTTATTTACCGTAGGTTAAAGTTTTTAAGAACACTATATCTCAGAAACAGCTTCGCCAATTCACTCGAAGCTTCACATGTGTGTTTATCATCATCCATATTTTCATTCTATGCTCAACTCCTGCAACCCCTGTGCCCAATATCAAGGTAAAATTACTTTCAAATTTACCTCAAAGTTTTTGACATGCCTGCATGTGGACAGTGCGATATAGTTGTCACATTGGCCTACATACGTACGTACGTACATCCGTCCGGTTAATTTTTTTTGATTTAAGGTTAAAGTTTTTAAAGGTACATGCCCACTCAGTAGGCACAAACTGTTCTTTATAGCAATTAAATAAGTGTATAATTGTGTCACTATTCCACCAGTTCTAAAAATTATGTGTGCCCGCTATCCATATATAATCATTTAGTAATATTTATTTTACTGATAATGACTAGCAGTGGTATCAAGCTATTTTCATATTCAAATGAGGCATGATATTTTTATGCCACCGGGTTTCGAAGAAACGGGTGGCATATAGTGTTTGGACCGTCCGTCCGTCTGTCCGTCCGTCACACTTTTCGGTTAACCACTTTGTCACAGTTTCTCAAATATGCTGCAGGTGGCATCCGCGTTCGACAGACGCATTTCTTGTTTTTAATAATTTATGCTAATTAAAGGTACATACCCACTCAGTAGGCACAACAATTAAAGTTATGTGTATTCTCAGTTATTTGTAGGAATTAAATAAGTGTATAATTTTGTCACTATTCCACCAGTTCTAAACATTACGAGTCCCGCCCGTTATATGGATATAATCATTTAGTAATGTTTATTTCACTGATAGTGACACGCGGTGATATCAGGCTATTTTCATAGGCAAATGGGGCATGATATTTTTTAATTACTTATACTAATTAAATGTGTTTCCCTGAAAAAATAATGTTTTCGACAGATTATAAAGTATGATCATTGCACATCAAAAAATAAATAGTAATGTCTTGGTAACATTTTCAGGAAACACGGTTATCGCCCCTGATAGCAGTGTGGAAATTTACGTCTGATATAAAATGTATAATAATGCCAATAAATATGTGTATTAATGGTGAATTAATGTTTATTTTGCCAGAAAATGTCTCAGATGATGTCTCTGATATAAAGGAACATTTTGTGCTTACTGAGTGGGCCATCGGCCATCGCTCCAGGACTAGTTTAGCCCTTGGTCAGTCGGCCATCATACCAGGACTAGTTTAGCCCTTGATCAGTTGGCCATCGCAAGTAGAGCACTTGATCAGTCTGCCATCGCACCATAAGTAGTATAGTGCTTGATTAGTCGCCCATTGCACCATGCCCAGTATAGCACTTGATCAGTTGGCCATCTCACCATGCCCAGTATAGCACGTGATCAGTCGGCCATGCCGAGTATACATGTAGCACTTGATCAGTCGGCCATCGCACCAGGACTAGTAGAGCACTTGATCAGTCTGCCATCGCACCATAACTAGTATAGCGCTTGATCAGTCGGTCATCGCACCAGGACTAGTAGAGCACTTGATCAGTCTGCCATCGCACCATAAGTAGTATAGCGCTTGATCAGTCGCCCATTGCACCATGCCCAGCATAGCACTTGATCAATTGGCCATCTCAACATGCCCAGTATAACACGTGATCAGTCGGCCATGCCGAGTATAGCACTTGATCAGTCGGCCATCACACAGGACTCCAGACTAGATCAGAACTTATCAGTCGACCATCGCACCAGGAATAGTTTAGCCCTTGATCAGTCAGCCATTGCACCGAGACTAGTTTAGCCCTTGATCAGTCGGCCATCGCACCAGGACTAGTATAGCACTCGATCAGTCGGCCATCGCACCATGACTAGTTTAGAACTTGATCAGTCGGCCATCGCACCACGACTAGTTTAGAACTTGATCAGTCGGCCATCGCACCAAGACTACTTTAGAACTTTATCAGTCGGCCATCGCACCAAGACTATTATTATAGCACTTGATCAGTCGGCCATCGCACCAGGACTAGTTTAGCATTTGATTAGTCGGCCACGTCATCCTGCGTTACAGACAGAAGTGGTGGTCGGTGGGGGGGGGAGAGGGGTGTAGTGTAGTCATAGACACAAACTGGTGGTGGTGGTGGTGGTGATATAGACCGAAACTTTTAGGATGCCAAATGTAGATGGCTGGTGTGTGTGGGGGATCATTGTTTTGTGTCCCCCGCGGTGGTGCGGAGTACAATGATGAATTACTTATGAATCGTAGGCGGGAGTGTAGTATTTCACCATGCCCAGTACGTATATCACTTGATTAGTTGGCCATCTCACCATGCCCAGTATAGCACGTGATCAGTCGGCCATGCCGAGTATAGCACTTGATCAGTCGGCCATCGCACCAGGACTAGCAGAGCACTTGATCAGTCTGCCATCGCACCATAACTAGTATAGCGCTTGATCAGTCGCCCATTGCACCATGCCCAGTATAGCACTTGATCAGTTGGCCATCTCACCATGCCCAGTATAGCACGTGATCAGTCGGCCATGCCGAGTATAGCACCAGATCATTCGGCCATCACACCAGGACTACTTTAGCACTTGATCAGTCGGCCATCGCACCAGGACTAGTATAGCACTCAATCAGTCGGCCATCACACCAGGACTAGTATAGCACTCGATCAGTCGGTCATCGCACCGGGACTAGTTTATAACTTGATCAGTCGGCCATCGCACCAGGACTAGTTTAGAACTTGATCAGTCGACCATCGCACCAGGAATAGTTTAGCCCTTGATCAGTCGGCCATCGCACTGAGACTAGTTTAGCCCTTGATTAGTCGGCCATCGCACCAGGACGACTAGTATAGCACTCGATCAGTCGGCCATCGCACCAGGACTAGTTTAGTGGTGGTCGGGGGTGGGGGGTGTTGTGTAGTCATAGACAAAAACTGGTGGTGGTGGTGATACACATTGTTCCCACTGTGGGATATAGACCGGAACTTTTAGGACGCCAAATGTAGATGGCTGGTGTGTGTGGGGGATCATTGTTTTGTGTCCCCGGCGGTGGTGCGGAGTACAATGATGAATTACTGATGAATTACTGTATTGAACACACATGTATATGCACTGTGATACCGTACTTCACAATCCTCAGTTTTAAATTAAATTGTTTCTGTATCGTAAAACTGAACATTTATTCATTTTGAAAAACTTAAAATTGTGGCAGATGATCGAAATGAAAACCGGATGTTTACATGCGAAATGAACCGGTGCATCGGTATATTTTAACCGCACGATGACCCACTGTATATTCATACCATATCCGTACGGATATATCGTATATACGAACGGATATCGTATGTTTTGTATAATATTCGTATAGTACGTTTGTATAATGTAAACAAACTGTACTATACGATGATATGGTAAGTTTTTAACGGAAATAGCGAAAGAATGACCGCACAAACGGTATCGCGAAAGAATGACCGCACAAACTGGACCGCGAAATAATTACCGCACAAACGGTATCGCGAAAGAATGACCGCAACAACGGGACCGCGATTGGACCGCAATTAGACTGCAATTTCAGAGCGGACGAATTGCAATTCAACGACCGCTGGATTGCAATTCTTGGTAAGTGAATCGCAGGCGGGAGTGTAGTATTTCACCATGCCCAGTACGTATAGCACTTGATTAGTTGGCCATCTCACCATGCCCAGTATAGCACGTGATCAGTCGGCCATGCCGAGTATAGCACTTGATCAGTCGGCCATCGCACCAGGACTAGCAGAGCACTTGATCAGTCGGCCATCGCACCATAACTAGTATAGCGCTTGATCAGTCGCCCATTGCACCATGCCCAGTATAGCACTTGATCAGTTGGCCATCTCACCATGCCCAGTATAGCACGTGATCAGTCGGCCATGCCGAGTATAGCACTAGATCATTCGGCCATCACACCAGGACTACTTTAGCACTTGATCAGTCGGCCATCGCACCAGGACTAGTATAGCACTCAATCAGTCGGCCATCACACCAGGACTAGTTTAGAACTTGATCAGTCGGCCATCACACCAGTACTACTTTAGCACTTGATCAGTCGGCCATCGCACCAGGACTAGTATAGCACTCGATCAATCGGCCATCGCACCAGGACTAGTTTAGAACTTGATCAGTCGGCCATCGCACCAGGAATAGTTTAGCCCTTGATCAGTCGGCCATCGCACTGCGACTAGTTTAGCCCTTGATTAGTCGGCCATCGCACCAGGACTAGTATAGCACTCGATCGGTCGGACATCGCACAAGGACTAGTTTATAACTTGATCAGTCGGCCATCGCACCACGACTAGTTTAGAACTTGATCAGTCGGCCATGGCACCAAGACTAGTTTCGTCCTTGATCAGTCAGCCATCGCACCAGGACTAGTTTAGTTAGACTTGATCAGACGGCACCTGACTAGTTTTGCCCTTGCTCTGTCGGCCATCGCACCAGACTTGTTTAGATTTTGATCAGTCGGCCATCGCTCAGGACTAGTTTAGAACTTGATCAGTCGGCCAACGCACCAAGATAGTTTTGCCCTTGCTCAAATCGGCCAGGCGCACCAGTACTAGTTTAGAACTTGATCAGTCGGCCCATCGCACCACGACTAGTTTAGAAACTTGATCAGTCGGCATCGCATCCGCACAGGACCTAGTTTAGCCCTTGCTCAGTCGGCCATCGCACCTGGACTAGTATAGCACTCGATCAGTCGGCCATCGCACCATGACTAGTTTAGAACTTGATCAGTCGGCCATCGCACCAAGACTAGTATAGCACTTGATCAGTCGGTCATCGCACCAGGACTAGTTTAGCACTTGATCAGTCGGCCACGTCATCCTGCGTTAGAGACAGAAGTGGTGGTCGGGGGCGGGGGGGGAGAGGTGTAGTGTAGTCATAGACAAAAACTGGTGGTGGTGGTGATACACATTGTTCCCACTGTGGGATATAGACCGGAACTTTTAGGACGCCAAATGTAGATGGCTGGTGTGCGTGGGGGATCATTGTTTGGTGTCCCCGGCGGTGGTGCGGAGTACAGTGATGAATTACTGTATATTGAACACACATATATATGTACAGTGATACCGTACTTCACAATCCTAAGTTTTAAATATTGTTTCTGTATCGTAAAACTGAAAATTTATTCATTTTGAAAAACTTCAAATTACGACAGATGATCGAAATGAAAACCGGATGTTTACATTCGAAATGAACCGGTGCATCGGTATATTTTAACCACAGGATGACCCACTTTATATTCATACCATATCCGTACGGATATATCGTATATACGAACGGATATCGTATGTTTGTATAATATTTGTATAATACGTTTGTATAATCACTAATAATGTAAACAAACTGTACTATACGATGATACGGTAAGTTTTTACCGGAAATAGCGAAAGAATGACCGCACAAACGGTATCGCGAAAGAATGACCGCACAAACTGGACCGCGAAAGAATGACCGCACAAACGGTATCGCGAAAGAATGACCGCAAAAACGGGACCGCGTTTGGACCGCAATTAGACTGCAATTAGACTGCAATTCCAGAGGGGAAGAATTGCAATTCAAGGACCGCTGGATTGCAATTCTTGGTAAGCGAATCGCAGGCGGGAGTGTATCCCCCTTCTCCCACTGACCCCTTCTAACGACAACTCCTAGAGACTACGTACCAAGTATCACATCGGTTTAGTTATGTTTCCACTCCATCATCCGACGCTTAGTTCGACGTGACAGTAAAGTCGGCCGGCTTTGTAGGTACGTCCCTTAACGTAACGCCGTATTTTGGCGATATTGATTTCTAAAAACTGGACTATACTTTTCCCCAAATGACGCCGACGACGATGTACACACTATTATTTTTTAAAATTTAATAATATATAGTAAATTCCAATAATCTCCGAATAATCACATAAGACTGCCAATACAGTTTCTAACTATTTTGATAAGGACAATGTGGTCGAACATAAAATTAATATAAAAATGTATAATCTAAATACAGAATCCCGTCATACTGTGCTTATCAACAAACAATTTGTGGCATATTCATCGTTTATAGAAATATGAACGTCCGTTTGTTCGCAGTTATCGCGTACTATGACGTGGTAAGTTTCGTTCCCATGACGATCTGGCTCTAGAATTATATCAATTATGGCATCGCCGTTTTTGACCAAGTTATTTCGAAAATCAGTCACATTTTCCGTAAATGACTGCGACAATTGACAAAACGTTCACATTGCTATGATTAATTATTGTATATTTTCGATAAATATTGCGCGTTTTCCAAATCAAATCAATATTGGCGATGTATTTCTTTACTGTACGTCTAATGTGGGTGTATTATGAGTTAGTATGTACTTGTCTCAGAGGGAGGGACATGGCGGACAGGGACACGCGGGAGATTTATGGCGCCACGTACATAGAGAACACCAGTCAATTGTCTGTTGATGTCAAGTTTATCAGGCAAGGCTAGCCTTGCCTGATAAACTTGATAACAAAAGAAACTAGCATGCTATTCTCTATTTAACCGTTCCAAGGCGTGCTGTGCTCCAGTCATGTGTGCTTGCAGCGTATTTCGACGTATTATTTTTTCCATCTCCTGTGCCCTTTGTTTTATTGGTGTTTGTGTTCCATGACACATTACTTGCATTCATTCTATGTCAAGGTGCATAATCACGTGGTTATAACAACAACAACAGTGGCTGAAAGTGTTGAAATCTTGAAAGTATTATTTGATATTTTCCTTAATATGAAACGGATTATGATGAAATATGGCGCAGCAAACGCGTCTTCACGAGCTGCATTGTTGTGGCCCATGGAGTTTGGCACAGACTTTTGTCGTTTTTGCGCGAAGAATCGATTTCCGTGTCGGAGACACGGAAATCGATTCTTCGCAAAAACGACCGAAGTTTGGGCGACAATACAGAGACCACAAAATGCAGCTTAACAAGACGCGTTTGATGCGCCATATTTCATCAAAATCCGTTACGTAATAAGGACACTATAAAAGAATACGTACTTTGAATCAGATGGATTCTGGAAATTTCAGTACGTGTTGTTGTTGTTGTTAGTACCACGTGATCATACACATTGTACGTGCCTGTGACGACTGGAGAACTGGGGCTTATGTACTCTGTAACCAGTGTAGCTCAAATAACACACTCGTGTAGCCTGATAACGGTGTATATTGCTTGTCAGAAACATGACGGATGTTCGTTGATGAAATGGTGAATAGTGCAGATCCTGATCAGAATGTGCGGATGTACAGGCTGATCTGGATCTGCTTAAAATGGGCACTCACAGTGTATTAACAAAGTGTAATAAAAATCATAATACGATATAATTAGTTACAGAAAACAGGTTTAGTGACCAGTACATCTTTAATGTGTGATGATGTGCTTATGCAATAAATATAAACAAACATATGTGATGATTTAATATGATAATTAATCAACTCTGTGTGGATGTGATCTGGATCTACACTGGTCGCAAAACCCATAAACCATATTTCCCCAGTCACAGCCAGATATGGTGGACAGTTATTCACAATTAACAAGTCTGATCATAGTATACATCTATAGCAACTGACATACTGATTTGTCATTTCAGATATAGACTTTGTCTTATTTGATTATCTTTGAGATAATTGCAACTTGCACTACTTAATATAATTTCATCTTTATTTCATATGATTAGAAATAATTAACGTAATTCCCTTTGTACGTACACGGGAATTATAAATCTTGGTCAGACTACGTTACATATTCATATTTGGCTATGAGCCAAATTTGCTTACGCTGGTTGTAAGTATTTGTATCGTTTCATGTTTTCTCTTGGTTTCATGGCAATATTAACGGGATTTATACCGATTATCGAAACTAATATTGGTGAAAGTGTCACAAATGATAAAATTGTCAATAAATGGAAATGTGTTGTTTTTATTTCCAGGGAATTAAGCAGACTCATCGCGAATTATTTACTGCAAACTAAACTAAACCTCCTTGAATTAGGCTACATGTATATTGCCCGAAATATTATGTCTGAGAATATATATAACGAGTACATCGGTCACCTGTAATTATTTACCTATAGTGCAGGCTACATAATGATTAATGAACAGATTAAACCCCGATCAGACGCATACACGTACACATTTTAAAAATCGATTAAAAAATATCATACACGAATATAAGGTCTACATCTTCGCAGTCTGATCATAGTATACACCTATAGCAACTGACATATTATTAATGTTATTTGTGCCAATAACTTTGTAATTCCATTGATAATAGTGCAATTCACGTTCATAAGGATGATAATACTAAACTGGCATATATTGCTCTGTTTTATTACCAGATTTGTGCAACGTTAAATGATGAGACCCTAATAAAAAAGTGTTCTCTTATAGTCTATAATTTAGAGGTAAAGGATGTGCATTTTTGTGATGAAAGCAACAAACTTTGTATATAACCATTTTGAAGTATGCTGAATCCAAAAAAAAGAGGAGACAGTCTCGATAATGCCTAGAACATGCTGAAAAGGAGGCCCCAAAAGGGCCCCTAAAATGTTTATTGAAATATTCACATTACCAGGTAATGCGTTATATAATTGAACAAATACATGCGATTCTAATGTGCATCATGTTTTGTTTGTAGTTTGCAAGGCATAGCTTTTATTATTTTTCATTATTGGTTAAAAAAAGAGGCCCCCAGAGGCCCCAAAATGGGTTTTATTACTGAAAATGGTATTATTTAGCTTAAATCCTAGAAAAAATAGCTTTTGTTTGTAGGATGTAAAACGTCATGTCATTCTTGTATTAATACAATAGTATTTGCATTTTCTGATTCACTGCATGTGTGTTAATTGCATTTTCTGACAAAAAAGTGGCCCACAAATGGGGTTTATAACAAAAAAGAGCATTTTTTAAGCCAAAATATAAAATATAAAAAAGTGATCGCACTGAGTATTTTCTATGAATTTTATACATACATGGACACACATATTTTTGTTGCCGTGACTGGAGAAATGGGGCTTATGGGAGTTTTTAATGGTGCTTATGGGATTACTCGTGGTCCGCTAGCACACTTGCAGTTTGATTGGGATGGTGGATGTTTCACTGACTGAATGTCAAACAGTGTTTGCCCTGATCAGACTGCGCGGATGCGAATGCTGATCTGGGACTACGCTGGTCGCATAGGCCCCATTTCTCCAGTCACTGTCACATACAACAATGTATCAAAATATATACAAAGCCAAACATGTCTCAGGATAATGGCTGACGTGGGATATGAAGATTAGTATATATACGCTCACTGAATTATTGGCACCATGTTATTAAAGCACATACTTATCCACATCATAAAATATGTGTCCCATACTGTTGAGTTCATATACAAGTATGTGTATGCTATACACACACTTATCCACCTCAAGTAATACTCGGATCATGGTTTTGGGTTCATATACATACTAGTATATGTTCGATAGCCGCGGAACTATCTACATTATACATGTACATGTATATTGTTCAGCATATGTTCTCAAGTTCATATGCACATGTACTACTCTCATTAGCACGGAATTAATCACATCAAGTGTTTCGCCACATCTGATGCTGAGTTCACTCGTAAACATATACTTATTCACATAATCCACTTCTCCGCATGTGATGTGGAGTTCATAATACTTGTACCGTATGTACAAACTTATTTACATCATATACTACTCTAGTTCATATGTCATAAACACACAATTAGTCACCTCCTGTTCTGCTCTATGATAATTTCATAGCAATTACACATTTTACGCCAACTGCCAACACATTCTTGCATATCATTCTCTATCACACAGACATCGGCAATGACATAGCTGAGTACAAGATATATTTGCATTTATGCACTTACACCGTCCCGTACAAGCAGCCATGCAGCGGCATTTGACCAGCTCTGAACACGATTTGGAAGCCTCTGGCAATTTACTCCAAACTGGCTTCCACACTCCATCATGCATGGCCCATCCCCAGTCAGAAGGGTCGGGAAGTTTTGGGATCCGAGAGCAAAGCCTGCCCCATACATGCCCTGCTTGATAAGCAGCTCTTTTAATGTGTTGGTCCAGGGCATATCTGGTTGGAGGGATGTTGGAAATTTGCCTATTTCCATGCGCAAATAATTACTTCCTGGCAAGATTGACCGTTTCGCATGACAATGTTCTACTGTAGAGTAGCACAACAAACCTCTCAAGCAAATCAATGACATCATCAGAGACGGATTCCGGAGCACTGGCTACAGATTTGAACAAGGGTATAAGATGGGGCTGTGCCATCCATACGGTCTTCTTACCCACACCATAAAAGGCAGAGACTGTATCGCACCCAGACTATCAGGGCGATATACAGCTCAAACAACATCCAGACGATCGACCGATTCCAGCTGTTTAAGCAGAAATGGCAAAAACAACTTACCTGCATAGTCTTCAAAGGTTTTGATATTCTTGTCAGTTTTCTTTGGATCAATAGATTGCACTATGGCGGCTCCGTCTAATATCTTCAAGGTCACATTTGGCTGATCAACTGGCTCTTCATTTATTTGCTCTAGACATTTCAACAGTTCTGATTTGTTGCAAGCTCTCATCACGTTGTTTTCAGATAATGACGGTGGCCAAGCATGATTCTCGTGTTCAAAAAATCCATTTAAATCTCCATCACGATTTTGACACGAGATGTACAGTCTTGAGAACAATTGTATCTCACTTTTCATAGAGTTTATCTTGCTACTCTTCCCTGACGACTTCCTTAGGTCAGAATTGAACAAAGGAAAATTGTTCTTGGCGATTGGATCATTGATTGGTCTAGAATTACCACCAATACGTTCATCTACTAGTGTTTCATATTGTGATTGTCCAATGCGCTCAATAGTTTCTATTGACGAAACGACTTCTTTCGACATAATAATCTTCGTATCCAAAGACAGTAGGTCGGAAGAGCACTCTGAAAATGGGTTACCCAGTTCGTCGATAACATCTACCAACTGGCGCACCTGTGAATGAAATCTTTTTTGCGTGCCGTCGTTTTCTTCATGGTGCGATTTGTCAGTATCACAAACACCGCCACCTTGATAATTCGTATTACTTCCGGGGCGGAAACCATCCATCTCCGAAGAGTATCTGGATTTGCTGTGATGCCCACACATCTTTGATGACTGCGTTATGTTGTTCGTGCACCTGGTCGTGTGCCATTGCTGAAAATATATTATGTGTCTTATGCGTAACAAAATGACCACGAACAAACTCTTCAAACACATCAGGACATGTTTCCTGTAGACAGAGCAGATCATATGTGTGGACAGAAAGCCAACGTGCATAATGAATATGATCTAGACCAAAGAACCAGGGAACAATGCGGACAAGGCACTCAACATACATACCGAAGTTGGCTTCCCGTTGTGACTTCAGAAACTGGAGCAACAAAGATTCTAACATCAGAGTCTTGTGCCAGTAGAAGAACTGTGGATGGAGGTTGGCATTGTCCAAGGAATTACACCAGTCATCGAACGTGAGCAAATTCACATCTCCAGTGTAGCTCTCTGTGTATTCAGTGTATGACTTCTTCATTAGGATGAACAGTGCTGCAGCCATGACTTGATGAGCCCACTGGCATCTTGAAGTGTGTGCGCCTTTCTGAATGCTGTCCGCCCTTCCTGGTGTTGTGACACCAGCATTTGTTAAAGCTGATAACCAACCACTCGTGTCCAACCATTCACCAATAACCTTTAGAAAAGCCATTTCAATGTGCAAGCCTCCCATCATAACAAAATACTTGTTATCTCTTCAGCATAATTCGGCACCAGTATGTTTCTTTTGCATTACGTAGCCGGATAATGTTAGAATTAATATTCTAATTTATTCAAATACTATCTAAGGCCTGTTGGGTTTCTCCACATATGTAATTCACATCGTTACATTAAGGGGCCTCACATTGTATGTATGGCAAAATTTAAAATATAGAAAATATGATGAACTAGAATGAACCTAATAAATTAATAATTTCAGTGATATAATGTTGAATATATAATTATGTCCAATACATATACTGTATATCCGAGTATACTTTACTATTTTTTCTAAATAACCCTTTATGGGCCTCTTTTCACCAAACATTTTGATAAAAATGAAAGAAATGTTTTTTTTAAAATAGACCCAATTTCAATACTAAACCATAAACATTATCATTTCTGAAATATTGTAAATGTACACATCAAGTCTTATTTTAAAATTTTCTAAATTCGTCTCCGCCTTTTGGGGCCTCGTTTTTTGGCATGTTATATGCGAGACAGAGAGTGCCTCCTTTTTTTTGGATTAAGCATACATCAAAATGGTTCGACGCAATGATGGATATCACAAAACTCACTTATCGTCTCATTTCATGCGTTATCTTACTAACTTAAACAACTATTGTTTTTGAAAAATAGTAATATTTTGGCAATAAAACCCCTCTTTTTTTAGCAAACCATTAAAAATAATATTAAATATGCACTGAGCAAACAAACTGTACATGAATCATACTAGAATCACATGTTTTTATTATATTATATAACACATTACATTACCTGGTAATGTGATTTTTTCAATAAAAAAATAGGGCCCCTTTTGGGGCCTCATTTTCAGCATGTTCTAGGCAAAATCGAGAATGTCTCCTTTTTTTGTTGGATTCAGAATACTTAAAAATGGTTGTTTGCAAAGTTTCTTGCTTTCATAACGAAAACGCACATCACCGCCCTTGTCATGCCTTTAAATTATAGACTATTAAATTTGCAGTACGGCAAACATGTTCTACTGATTTGTAATTTCAGCATAGACTTTGTCTTATTTTATTATCTTGCAAACTAAACTTCCTTGAACTGTATTTGCACAAAGGAAGAATATTTAATTCCACATTTGGCATAAAATATTTCATTTACGGAAAACATATTTAACTTTGGAAATCCTTTTCACGTGGTCATAAATGTTATTTTCAATCAAATAAACATGTTCGGGAAGTGACATACATGTTAACCTGACACGTTAATTCGCATATCACAGTGGTCAATCGTGGACTCGCCACACAACATGTACATGGATTATCGATTTACATATTGATAAAATTGCATACTTAGTCAGGCAGCCAAAAGCCGATTTTAGTCTTAACTTGTTTCGAATAACATAGTTTTTTTATTACTGATCTTGCGTCTATAGATCTTCTAGCTTTGGAATCCGATTGATGACAACATGTCATGCTTGAGCGTTTTGATAAATCTGCATAACTTCAAGATGGCTGCTAAATAGAAATAGTGTGCCATATAATTTCATCCACAGTAGTTAAAATAAGCAATTTAAGATAGTATAATGAATGTGTTTAACATGTTGACACAAATGAACAACGTTAAAATTCAATTCATTAACTGCATATGGAAAAAATCCAATATGACCTCCAAATTTGATAATTTTACATATTTCAGCTGGTAATGAATAAATGTTTGCTAATTCTATGTTTATTGAAACAATGAATGTTGTGTTTTTCTATCATTGCTGTGAAATTGTATAATTATCTAAATAGCAGATGTCCAAGTAGCCGCCAAAATATCAATATATTACAATACACTTGCAACCGTATCTTGAAATATGAAACAATATATATTTTTACTCGGACCCCATATCAGTTTGTATATCAACATTGTATTTAGATCTATATTTATCTCAGTACCTTGGGTAAGCAATTATATATATATATTTCAACATCATTAGTCTAAGATGGCCGCCAAATATCATGATATTACCTGATAATCAATTCGTGTATTAAATAACGTATGCAATTATACTTGTATGTCACATCTAAGAATATAAGTGTACCAACTCCTGGTATGAAGTCACGATGAGCTTTTTCGCATTACTATACACCAGTAGACAGCTGTGTAAATAATAGAAGTCTAAGATGGCCGCCGGATATAACTATAGTACATTATAATATGAATACCATTATATAATAATATAAGATAAATACGTTGGCTATTGATTTTGTTTATTTCGTAAAGCCTTCTTGTCTCCATTCCATAGAAGCATTAATGCTGGTGATATTCTGATACCAATTTCCAGATTAATATGTGATCGTCATTGACATATATCTTGTTTAAGTGAATTAATTACACCAAATTGATTGAGTACATGTATGTTGTGTTCACCAGAAATGTGGAACACAAGAAATATGTAAATACTACTTTATTTGTCAATAATTCCAGCACAAAAATATTTACACAATTCCCTAACATTGGATTGGCCCGTAGCAAGTCTCTGTCCAAAATTTATATCCCAGTAAACTCCCACGCCGAACTACTTTCTACAGGTGCGCTGTCAGTGCTGTCAATGTAAACAAATGGATGCCGTCTGTCAAAATAAACACATTTTCTCGATGAATTTATTTCAAATGCTGGAATTATAAGGAATGAATGGCCTTTTTGTGGAATTTTCGGGGATATAAACTTGGAAAAGTCGCGGGAATACTGGACGAAGCCCTTCCGGCATAATTGTATTCATAACATAATTTGGAAATGAATATCGAATTACAGCTGGTTTTCCTAGGTCGGACACGACCTCGTATCATAACAAATGAAATGTGTTTACGGCTCTAACGTCAATATTGTAGTGGAAAGTTCATATGTTCATTTGAGAATTATCATTATCCTACAGAAATACATAGAATACATAGGAAATTACAATTTTAAACATGTTATTTTGTTAAGTAGTAGTAAGGGAGTCAAAATGATACCACCTACCGTCATTTATAACCCTCTATAATACCCCCACCATCCCCGAAAAATAAAAAATTGGTTAACGAGGAAAATTGTCTCCCGACAGCAAATTTATGAATTTTTGGAGAAAATAATTTTGAAAAGAGGGAGTCAAAATGATACCACCTCCAACCAAAAGTTGGTGGTGGTATTGTAGTCCAAATTATATTGGAAATTGACTTTTGAAAAAATGGATAATAAAATATTATTAGAGAAAATGGATAATACAATACAATTGGAATTGAAAGTTTTTAATGCCTGTGTTGAAGAAGTTCACGAAGAATACGGGGGTTATAGTCCTATATATAAATTCTATAAAATGAGAACACTAGGCGATATCGAATACATGAAATACCAGCGTAATTTATTACACTCCGATAAAACCGTTGCATTTACAATATTATACCGGCAATTATGTCAACTATACAAGAGGCAAATACAAACATTAAGACGGATAATGCGTATCAGATATGAAACTAAGGTGTATTATATAAAATTATTAAAACCCAACGATTCGTTTACGAATGTACATTTCTACGATATCGGTTATAAAGATATGTATTAATTAATTTATGTTGTAATCACAACATCAAACAGACGACAATGTTCCAATGACACGCGTTATGAAAATGTAAATTAGGTGTCCCACCATACACGTATATTAAGTGTCCATTTATAGAGAGGTTTACACGATTACGTCTTCCGGGGTGGAAAATAAACACATTGTAATATATATTACACACATGGTTATTTATAGCCTTATCGATGGTATGTAAACGGGCTATCGATTTACACAGGTGGTGTACACAGTTTATAAACACTTAGTGAGGGTTATATAGTTCACGAATTTCCGGGATGGTTCGTAATTTAATTAATTTTAATAAAATTATAAAAATATTTGTAATTTAAAGCTGAACACCCCCTATTATATAGAAAACATATTAATTAATATAATAAAGTAATTAATTAATAATAAATAACAATTTTTTTATTTCACCAGCAAAGTTAAGTTTATATACGAGAAATAAACACAGTTCGGTGTCGGGACGCCGGCATTAATATCTCAACAGTGAGATAAGTTTCGCCACATGTACTTCACTCTGGCCGCTCTGCACATTATAGCGGATGGAGGTAACGAAGGGGAGAGGTCCGCGGTATCGGTCCAATGATTGGGTGTAGGAGATGTGAGTGTAACACACCTCGCTAAGCCGAAAAAATAAAAACATAGAAGAAATTTAAGCGAAGGCTTAGCGGGGTTGACCCAGAAGGGTTATGCTGGCGCGGGTTCGAGCCTCGGTGGAACCTAAAACTTTTTTTCTTTTTTTTATTTTTAAATTGTTAATAATTTTCCTAAAATTAATTAATAAATTGTTTACTGCACCAATATAATTAATTTCATAATTTTCTTTAAATTAATTATAAAATTAATTATTTAATAAAAATATTAATTTCCTCCGACTTTATCTCCAAGTTTTACCCTAAATTTATCCCAATCAGTACTCTCAATCTTGGGCATGGTGGCACGCGCTTTGATTCTAATATCATTTTTCATATCTCCCCATTTCTTCCACCACGGATTCAAACTCTAAATTTGATATTTTTTTATCGGCCAACGCTTTGGACACCATAACGTCGATGGTATTTTTCTTCGACCTGGCGAGAACAGATATTCTATCATGTTTTCTACATTTTTTCTCGAGTTTTCCACCCGACGCCCTAATTACCATACACAACAACCCAGAAACGACCGACACCGCACATAAAATCCCCGCTACAGGAACCGTTATAATGGTGGATATAGTTGCAGCTGTCCCCGCCCCAAACAACACAGAAACACTCGCCAGAGCCGTGCTAGATGCTTCAGCCATGTTCACCGCGCGTCTATATTTTTTAGCGTTTCATTTTCTATTTGTATATTCTCTAACTAAAATATCCTGCATAGCGACGATATTATTCAACCTAAAATCTGAACTTCTTTCGTTAATTGTACACAGTGTTGATGGAGTGGTATTGACAATTGGATACCGTGTTGATGGAGTGGTATTGACAATTGGAAGCGGTGATTCGTTCATGATTTTCAATATATTAGTATTTACAAAATAAGTTCAATTAACAATGAGACAATAGTGGAAGAACTCTCTGGGTCACCGATTTTCGTAACAAAGTTAATAACACTACCTTGGGAAAGTCTAATTCGATCATAACCGGAGAACGAAACCACCGTCGAACTATCTCCAGCGATTTTAGTGACTCCAAGCCCCCGTTCTTCCCCATCTACTACAATATTTATCGCGACCGCGCCCACAGGTTTACCACTAGCATTAACCGAGCAGACCGCCATTCAGATAACTTCACCTGCAGCTGTCATAGCGTATCCCCCACATTTATTACTCGCTTTGGCACAGAACGAATATTCATAGTGCCCCTCAACCAATGGGCCCAGCTTCTCAGCCCAAACTGTTATGGCACGTTTTAGCGTTTTCATTGTTCGCACTATTCCGGCAAGCGCACTGTTTGAGGTATATGCCTCAGTACGAATCTTATAAGAGGCCTCCTCAAGAGCTTTGGTCGCGGCTATACGATCATGTTTCAGTTTATCGGAAACTTCGGTTATCTTTCCGTCTAGTTCGGTAAGTGCCGCTTCTCTGCTGAGAGAGTCCTCTAAGCGCAACGCATCATAAGCCTCCGTAATAGTCGCCTGGTGACCTTCTAAGGCTTTCTCAACACCCGACCGGGCCTCTTTTTGAAATTCGGTTATTTTTCCGTCTAGTTCAGCAACCGCCGCTTCTCTGATGAGAGTCCTCTGAGCGCAACACCCTATAAGCCTCCGTAAGGTCCGCCTGGTGGTCTTCTCGGGCTTTCTCAATACCCGTTCGGACCCCCTCAACCCCCAACCGGGCCTCTTTTCGAAATTTGGTTATTTTTTCGTCTAGTTCAGTAAGTGCCGCTTCTCTGTTGAGAGAGTCCTCTGAGCGCAACGCCCCATAAGCCTCCGCAATGGCCTCCTTGTGGTCTTCTCGGACCCCCTCAACCCCGACCTGGTCTCTTTCGGAAATTCGGCTATTTTCCCGTCTAGTTCAGTAAGTGTCGCTTCTTTGCTGAGAGAGTCCTCTAAGCGCAACGCATCATAAGCCTCCGCAATGGCCTCCGCAAGGTTCACCTGGTGGTCTTCTCGGACTTTATCAATACCTGACCGGGTCTCTTTTCGAAATTTGGTTATTTTCCCGTCTAGTTCGGCAACCGCCGCTTCTCTGATGAGAGAGTCCTCTGAGCGCAACACCTCATAAGCCTCCGTAAGGTCCACCTGGTGGTCTTCTCGGGCTTTCGCAATACCCGACGTGGCCTCTTTTCGAAATTTGGTTATTTTTTTGTCTAGTTCGGTAAGTGTCGCATGTCTGATGTGAGAGTCCTCTAAGCGCAACGTATCATAACCCTCCGTAAGGGCCGCCTGGCGGTCTTCTCGGACTTTATCAATATCCGACCTGCTCTCTTTTTGAAATTTGGTTATTTTCCCGTCTAGTTTGGTAAGTGTCGCTTCACCGATGAGAGAGTCCTCTAAGCGCAACGTATTATAAGCCTCCGTAAGGTCCGCCTGGTGGTCTTCTCGGACTTTATCAATCCCCAACCGGGCCTCTTTTCGAAATTTGGTTATTTTTTCACCTAGTTCGTTTAGTTCCGTATGCGTTTCTTCACGACTTTGTGTATTCACAGCCAGGGCATATTCTCTAAGTTGTGATAGTAGACTCTTGTGAATCTCGTCCGTGGCCACCGATATAGTTCTATTGATCAAGGCCTTTGTTTTTTGGGTAGTTAAAAAGTCGCCCTCTGTCGGGATGAATCCCCCTTCTGTCGGTTCCAAATTCTTTGAATTTGTCACCCAATCGGAAGAACTACCTGGTCCGTATATACTCATAATAAAATTAAATTATAATATTGGGGCACCTATACTCAATTGGAAATTTCGAGAACTACCGAAATCGGGTAATAGTTATTCAACTTTCTCGCTTGATCATCGAGAATAGAGACCGTAAATTCGTGGATGTGTCCCGTTTCCAAAACTTTCATCTCGGGGTGTGGGAAGTTTAAGGTCACCGTATCCCAAAAGAAACAGTCGCTGGCTTGCACGGTTTTCAGTAATGTGCTGGGGGATCCGTCTACCGTGTTGTACGATGTGTTCACTCGATCCAGGTGCACCCTGAGAGATTTCGTGAAGGCGAAGTCCACCGGGTTATCACCGACGTACTCACCCGGGGTAAACACTCCTTTATTTGCGGAGTATGTCTCTCTAAAACCGAGTTGAATATCCAACCCAGGGGAGACCACTACCTTATTAGCAGGGCTGATGGTCATTGTTGCGAGCCCGGTAGCCTTCGATACTGTGAGGTTGATTATACCGTCAACCTCTGAGTTGACAAAATCTTTTAGCTGTCTTATTCCCCACAGTCCGTGAGGCAGCTTTACACCGAATTGTTGTTCATCCTTCACATAGTAAAACCCTTCACTCTTTCCCACATTCTGCCATCCAACCGTGAACGTGATTGATCTGAGGCCTACCCGGCGTTGTCCGCAGCAGTTGTCTATTAACTTTTGAAGTTCACAACTCCCTTTTTGAACATTAGTGATAGTAGCAAACATAATAATATATTTCAATGGATACCAAAGCATTTAGCTTTAATTCTACTGCAAAGTACGCTGTCGGTGGTAAATACAAGCAAAAAGACGTTGTTAACCACCTTGTACACCCAACCGTAACGGTTAGACCGGACAGTGGCTTTGCCACCAATTTCCCTAACATCTTTGAACAATATAGACTGCCCAAGATTACTACGATGGAGGCGGTAAACTGGTGGAAAGCAACACCGATGCAGTTTTGGCAGAACCAAATAAATTTCGCTGTATGGTGCGCAACAGCCGGGTGTGGAGTGTCACATAAAGACCATCTGACATCCAAGAATGTCATGCTCCGAAGTGTCTACAACTTTCACGCGTATTATACTATTAGGAGGATTCTCAAAGAACTAGGTATTTCTCTACCTCAAGACGACGCCTGGGATCCCATTTCCAACGCATACGACCGTATGGCGTTTGAAAGACTGTGTAACGAATTTAACGTTTCAAAAGACGCGGACTGGAGACAGAAAGCATTTCCTACCAGCACCGGCCTCGGGGAGTTCTCTATTCGGGGCCAGTCCGGGAATTGGACGCAGACTGATTTTAGACACGATCACTCCGGTGACCACATCGTCAGTCGGAACGCCGGGAATTTTGACCCCGCGACTATGACTTTCGGGCCGGAAGTGTCTGGAGGTCGGCACTGTGGGCGTGTTTTCTTGTAAAATGTTACCTCCGAAACGGGCTCACGTCGATTACATACAGCAGGCTGCTGAGGTTCAGAAACGCGTGGGTACATTTATGTTAGATAAGGGTCTAGGGTTCACGCAGGCCGGGGTTACTCGCGTAAACGACTCCATTCGCACGTACGTCTGGGCCATCCTCGGCGCACAGAAGCAAACTCGCAGTTCTATACTGGGCACGGGAACAGCGTTTGATGCACAAAAACAATTATTGGCACTTGTAGAGGACGCCATCTCAGCTAGGGTGGACCTGGAGAAGGCGATCCAGAATTATCAAGACGTTTTGCAGAATGCTAGCACTCCAGTAGACTATGTATTTGGAATAGGTCTTTATATGGCGCCGAGCAATATGATACTACGAGACGACCCGGTTGACGGTTACAATAATCAGATCGTAATCGCCACCGCCAATCAAAAAATCGGCCACAACGGTAACGTGAACACGGATATCATCAAGCGCACCCCAACATGATCGGGTTCAACAGTGTTGTAAGTGGAACCGATTTCATAAAACGCCCAAAACACAAAATGGATACACCTCCCTCAACACAATCGAACCCAGTACCCCCAATTCGTAAATTGGATGCACCATCGAGTTCCTCAAATCCAATCATCAACAATGTTGAAACACCAATCGAGATTGGAAGCACAACACACGAGGAGGAGAAATTAGGGCTCGTCATCGCCTTCGTGGCGATCGGATTATTTACGCTTTGGTTTTAGGAACTCTCTGGCGAAGAATAGTAGGAGACCGGCGATTGCCACGATTAAAGCCCAGGTATCTTTGGCTAGCCATCCGGCCGTTTTTGATAATATAGATAGCAAGTAAGAAACGATACTTCCGATCAGTCCAGGTAGTGCGGCAGCCGCCTTTTCGGCTAGTTTAGCCAGGAGACTGGCGAGGGCTTTTAGTTGTTTCTTTACCCACTCCTTCGCTCCGCCGGATGGTGCGGGTGGTGGTGTGGGTGCTGGCGCGGGTGGTGGCGCCGCACCACCAGTGAAAGCTAGAACTATGGTCGATATAGTCATGCTGATAGCAACGAGGATGCTTGCTATCGTGACACCCTGCTCTTTGAACAGAGTGCGAAGACGCTCACCGAGTGTCGTCTCCTCGTGCAGGACCCTCGAGATTGTTTCGCGGATCCGACTTATTTGAGAGCCTCACGGTTAGTCGATGCAGCCTCCAAGCGAGCTTCTCTTTCGTCCCGCAACGACCGCAGGAGTTTGTTGATCCGCTCGGTAGATTCTCTATCGTCACCCGCTTCCTCCAGTTTTCTTTCTTCTAGCGCGATATGTTCATCCAGCGACGAGAGTTTGGCGAGGTTAAGGACCAGTTCGCCCCAGACCGTTTGCATAACCTTATCGAGGCCCCGGAGTTCGCGAAGAGGTAACGGTGGGTCATCGTTGAGTATTTCGTTTTCGCTGAACGTGGTCTCCATCGTGTTAATAGCGTCGGTGGCTACTCGAGGGACCTCGCTGAGCTCGACCGTTTCTATCGCGGAGGCCGTTTTCGCCATCGTTTCGTCGGTAGACTGTAGGGCCTCTACAGCGCGGGGCGGCATAATTGTTTTACCCCTCTTCCAATCTGGGAATCCGAGTTCGTTCCTTATGAGTTGGCCACCGCCCGGGTTTCCTGCAATGGTGCTCAGTGCTAGGGGTTTACCGGTCATCGTGTTGACGATCGGGAGATTTGATGCTGCTTTTAGTCGCAATCTACCGTTCAGATCAAATTTGAACTTGGAGTAGTCGCGACCGACAGATGGGACCAGACCTTTTTCTGACAAACTGTTGTAGTAGTCGTTTACAGCTCCCTCGAGTAATTCCCGACTTTGACTAGTAGTAGCGCCACCTAATTCCCCCGATTGCGATTGGATTGGAACTGGAGTATCTATGAAGGTCGTATCGTTATAGTTATCGATGTCACCATCTATGTCATAATCATCCTCATCCTCATCGACGTAATCGTCTCTGCCGATTTTATTCGTGTTAATATCGTAATCATCCATCTAATTTTCTTAAAATTAATTATGTATTAAAGACAAAACCATACGGGTTTAATATAGTTTCACTAAATTATGTCTTCGAGTCAATACGGTCGCAAACTCAATCCATACCACAGACTGCGTGAGCCCCTCGGGGCAAAAGGCGTGAGACAGAGTGTCGTTATTACGAACAACCCATCGACGATCGACCAGAACCAACAGCTCTTGGTCCGCTTCCCCAACCTCGGAGCTAACGACGTCATTGTGCCGGGGACTGTTCGCCTCGCTTTCACTATTTCGCTGACGTCGACGGACGAGGACCGAACCGTCGTTCAGAACCTGGGTCGCACCATAGTCAAGGAGACCATGATAAAGATTTCTGGTAATGAGGTGATGTCGATCGATGACAGCGCCGTCTACCATTGTTATCAGGACCTATGGAAGAAAACGCTGTCTATCAGGGTATTGACACCAGCAAAAATAAGAACGTAACCAAACTTAGAATCGGGGCTGCTAACAAGGCAGATAACAACGCGAGCGACAATGCGGTCGCGGGCGCTTACGGCAACCGCTTCTACATCCCGCTCGACTTTGAGTTGCTGGAGAGTCACATGCCCTACTATCAGAGCGCTTTGGCTGACCGCCTCGAATACGAACTAACGTTCAACGACTACGGCCGAGTTCTCATAGCCAGCGACATGTCATCGACGTATACGATCGATAATGTTTCGCTGGAGTACGACATGGTCACGAACTCGCGCCATTGATCAGAACTCAGTACGCCGGGCGCGTTGCCATACTTTACGACCGAGTTCTTCGCCATCGCAAGATGACGAAAGACAAAGGCGACACATTGTGGAATATTAATATCAACGTACCCGCCCGTTCGATGAAAGGTATACTGATGTTGTTCGAGGATGCTCGGTTCGCGTTCGGTGCTAGAAAAACCGACAAATTCTATAACCCCAAAATCACGAAGGTAGAGGTGACGATCGAGGGAGTACCCAATCAACTCTACAGCGCGGGTCTTCGCGCGCACCAGCAGTGGGACGAAGTAAGAAAGCAGTTTGCTACCGGCTCTAAGCGCTCTCCGGAGGTTGCAGCAGTTGCCAAAGACCTGCATCTCTCGGCCGTCTCCCTCGCGGAGTTCCTGAATACCAAATATGCGTTATGGTTAGACATGCGAGCCAGCGACGACGACCAAATACACGGCAGCGGACGTCAAGTTGAGAACGCTAGTGAGGGTGTGACGATCCAGATAACCAAAGAGTCGGATGGAAATGGGCCATTGAACGTGTACTTATATATAATTACAGACGCACAACTCAACATCGAAGATGGTCGATATGTATCAGCGATCTACTGATTTTAATAATTCTAAAGAATTAATTAGCAATCAATACCAATTCACGATTGGAGATGCCCACTCTGCCATAATATGTGGGCAGACATGATGTGGAAAAACGGTTTTCATCCTAGACTTGCTCGAGGGCTCCTACCGCGATGCCTTTAGTCACATTGTGATCCTGTGTCCCACTGTGCGGCACAACGATACTTATCAGCGGCGCCCGTGGATATGGACCGACCCTGTGGTATACGTTATTGACCCCGGTGATAGGCTTCACGATTGGCTGCGTGGTTTATACCAAATATTCCAGGGTGAGCCCACCCTATACGTGATTGACGATTGCTCAGCCAAGGCGGCGATGACCAAAAAGAAGGACATGCTCTCCGAGCTCGCATTTTCTGGCCGCCATGCTAGGCAAAGCGTATGGATATCCACTCAAAAGTACAACGCCGTCCTCAAGGATCTGCGCGAGCAAACGAAATGGGTCGCCCTCTTTCACTGCAAGGACCGAGACTCATTCGATGACTGTCTTCGAGAAAATGACGTTATCCCAACGCGCGAGGAGCGCCTGGAGGTTCGACAGATGCTTTCGGAAACTAAGCACGCCAAGCTTTTGCTAAAGACTGATCAACCAACTGCTTACGAAGTTATCAATTAATTTTATAATTAATTAGACAATTACTTAACGTTCGTTAGTAATTGCCGAGTAAATGCTTAACAATTAATTTTAAGAAAATTAGCAATTACTGAACAATGCTGAACAAATGCTGAACAATGCTGAACAAATGCTTAACAAATGTTGAACAAATGCTGAACAATGGTTAACAATGTTAACAATTTGGTGCTCCGCTGCGAGCTTTGTTGCGAGCATAATGGTGATCATAAGTATCTGGGTGGTGCGCTTGGCAATATGTTAAAGTGATGAGACTTGTTAGAATAGTTAAATTAATTTTAAGAAAATTAGCAATAATGAACTGCGACGAACTTCTCGATCAGCTAATAGAAGAAACCTCAACTCCGACTGCCAACATCCTGAAAGATAATGATCCGACAGAGCAATCGGGATCAACTCCAACTCCAACGGCGGTTGGTATTGGGTTGAGTGCAACGACTCCGAATGAAAATGAAAATGCGGCGCGACGAGAGCGGCTAGCTGCGCTGGTTGCTGGGGGACAATCGGAGCATTATCTCGGTAGGCGTCTCTCAGATTTTCAGGTGGATAAGATGTCAGATGCGGAGATCGATAAAATGTATGCGCGATACGAATCTAGGTTAGGTGCGGAGATGACAAAAACTCTTGGATCGGCGGCTATTCATTTGTACGCAACCGCCGTTAGTATACTTCTCCCTATACCAAACACCGCGGGATTGATTGACGATCTAGAGACTGACCCTTTTATAGGTCACACTCTTAGAACAGCCTGCTGCTCAATTTATCACAAGTTTGGAATGTACTTAGCTCCGCTGACAACCGCGTTGACCACGGGTAAACACTGTCAATTTGGACATATATGCCCACGAACTATAAGCCCTAATATTAATATCATAAATGATGACACAAGACACACCCGCGAGAGTGACGGAACAGCAATCTCCAACAGCGTTGGGGATTGCTCCAACCCAATCGAACCCGATTGCAGCACTTCCAACTCCGATTGATCCTCCAACCGAATCGCGATTGGAGTTGGGGGTTGCAAGACATAAAAACCCAAAAAGGCAGGCAGCTGGGAGGGCGGTGGCTGCTACCCGAAAAGTTAAACAAGATAAAATACTCGCCGAGCTTCGAGAGGCTGAACAGTCGTTGCAATCGGGGACGGAGACAGCAAAACATCTGAAGACAGAGCAATCGGGTTCAACAGTGTTGAGTACAACAACACCCCCAATTCACGAATTGGAAGCACACTCAACACCCAATCGAGGTTGGGCGAATCCGATTGAACCCCAATTCGTGAATTGGAGTTGGGTTGTTGGTGGTGGTCTGGCAGTTGTAGGTGCCCTGTGATTGTGGAAATACCCCCTATTACACCAATCCTTATCGAAAAAACAACCAGCCAGTGTTCAGAAGAAAGTTACGAAACACCAATCGCGATTGGATGCGCCCCATTTAAACATTGATCGCGACCCCTTTTATATGCAATAATTATAATGGCTGAACAAGATGGTAAAATGTTAGTGAATGCGCTTTATCACGCCGTGGTGATATCGGGTTTCAGTATCGGGTATGCTCGACTATCAAAGATGGCCCTAGGAGGGTCCGCTCCCAAATTGGACTTTACTGTGAGAGACGTAGGGCTCGCGACCTTAGATGTAGCGGCCGCAGTTTGGACCCGAGATTATCTAGTTAAAGCTGGAATTCTACCAGTTAATATATGGAAATAAATGGCTTCAATCGCAGTAATAGTAGGTGGTGCGCTTGTAAACGCATTGGCGTTCAGCGGTAGCAACTTTATATTCTCTAAAATGAGAAGCTCGAACGTGGATGAGGAGCGCAATCGTCACGATTTAGCTGTAGAACAACTCAATAGCGCAAACGAAGCGTGGTCAAAAAAACGAACCGCCCATCTGGACTGGGTCAATGAAGAGCTTCGCCGCGAAAATCACGCCGCACAAACTTTTCAGAACGTTGAAGAAGCCAACCGCGAGTACGCACTGGCATATCCGCAGAAAAGTCTCGCGCCGCTGGATCGTGAGCCCCAACTTTCAGATTTCTATGTACCATCAGAGCCCCAAAAAGACCACGAGATCGCGTTCATCGTCGTGGGAATGGGTGTGGTGGGTATCGTCGGCTACTATATTCAATCGAGATTTTAAATTAATTATTTTAAATAATTTTTTTTATAAATATATATATATATAGAACGATGTCAGTTGACGAATTTTATTTTGCTATGATTGATGTAGGCTATACTGCCCTTAAACACCGCATAGCTGGCGCAGGGGGTATGATTCGTCTGGCCCGAGATTCTCTCGAGACGTGGCGCGAGGACGAAAAAGCGGCCACACTTTTCGCAAAGCGGATGTTATATTCCTCCACCAATCCTGGGGGATTGGATTTTCCCAAGTTTCTTCAGAACTTAACCCCCAATCGCGATTGTACTTCCAACAAAGGTTTATTATTATCGATGCAGTTACCGGACGATCTGGCGAGGGCATGTTGGAGATTGTCCGATATATTAGAATAAATCGCATACAATGAACACGCGCAAACTTGATACCAAACTATCGGTTCGCCTAACGCGCAAGCTAGCGAACACGTACTAGAGCCCCCGCGGCTACTGGAAGGGACTCGCGGCCATCAAGAACCTCGCGGCGGCGACCAAGGTTTCAGAAAACGCTGTCAAGGAATGGCTCAAGAAGCAGGCCATCTGGCAGATCTATTTACCCGCGCCTCACAATATTCCGCGCCCGAAATTCGACGTGCCGGTACCGAACCAAGTTCACCAAGCGGATCTCCTGTTTCTCCATCACGATCGCGTCGGTCGCAAGACGTACAAGTACGCACTGACAATCGTTGACGTAGCGAGTCGTTATAAGGGGGCTGAGCCGTTGGCCACTAAAGAGTCTAAGGAGGTGGCCGAGGCTCTCTCCCGAATATATAAGAGGAGTCCTCTCAAATGGCCGAATCTTCTCCAGGTCGATCCCGGCCGCGAGTTCATGGGCGCGGTCTCTCATCTATTGTCTAAGCACGACGTTTCTGTCAGACGCGGCCGCGTCAACATCCACCGGGACCAGGGGATCGTGGAGCGCTTCAATCGAACCCTGGCTGAGAGACTGTTCGGACACCAATACGCTAAAGAACTTGTAGACCCTCATTCGCGATCGACCGAGTGGATGGCCAGACTGCCCGCCGTGGTCTCCGCACTGAACGGAGAGGTGACCAGATTGATAGGTAAGAAGCCTGTAGATGCTATCAAGTTTAAAAGGGTGACGAGCAAGCCCTCTGCCGTCTCGCGCGGGCGACCCGTTGGTTTAGAGGAGCAACGCCTTCCATCTGATATTGACGTCAGGTACCTCTATCAACCGGGAGAGCTCGAAGGTGGCAGCCGCCGCGCGACTGATCCCGTGTGGTCTCTGAATGTATATCATCTAGATCGATCTATTACCAAACCTGATGAGCCCGTGCTCTACTATTTGGATTTTGTTCGCGAAGAACTTCTTATGGTGCCTTCTAACACCCAGCTACCCACGGATCGTCAGAGTCTTTAGATTGCTAATTTTCTTAATTTTTTCAAAATTATTAATTAGATAAATCATTAGAGAGGTTCTGTATGTATTCCATCTGGTAACACGCGTCTTTTATCGTAGTATGCCGAGAGTCCTAATTTGTGTTGACAGTACGTTTTCATAACTCCGTCTTTCATTTTAAATCCTTTATTTTGTGCTACATCTATAATGTGTTTTCCATCTTCTGTAGTTTCACTTAGTACTGGTTTATATCTATCCCAATTTAAATTGTTAGTTCTCTTGGACATTCCTTTCGCAGAGTTTTTATTAATAGAATTAAATTTTTCTACAAAATAACACTTACTAGATAACGCTATCGCCCTATCTCCGCTTAATTCCATTTTGAAAAGTCCGGGCTCTCTTTCGCATTTATCCCAAGCCAACCATTTCTTTCTTTCTTTTTCAAACCCGTCTAGTAAGTTAGGTCTAATCAATTCCTCTATCGTTTTTCCACTCACTACTACTACTACATACTATCTGTATCCATCTGTATTAATTCAAAGTCTTCTCTTTTTACGTATTTGTCTAGAAATTCTTAGTAAAATTCCAACATTCTCAATTTAGCTAGTTGATAAACCGCTATTCCACAATGGAATGGTCTCTTTACCGCACACCTGGGTTTTCTTGAAGATATTTCGTACGCATCTCCTATCTCTTCCAAATCGTCAAAGAATGCAGATCTTAACGCTTTGTCAACACAGGTTTCGTTTTGTGTATATGTCGTATTTAAATGTCTCTCCGTTGCCTCTATCATTTTTCCACAACACGAGTTTCCTAATAATTTCATTATGTCGGCTACTGGTTTCTTATTTGGTTCTACATCACCTGTTCGTCTTGCGGCTGTAACTTCTTTTGCAAACCATTCGAATGGTTTTCCGCTAATATAATCTATAACACGATGAACTCCAGTTATTTCTAGGCCGTGTTTTAAATACCATTTCAACAGTGGCGCGTACAGCAATACTTTAGTGGCGGTCATAGATCCCACCAATTTTTTTCCATCTCCTCTTGTTCGGCCAGTATCTTTTAAATATTTTAGCATGTGTGTGGGAACTTCATCAACCTGCTAACTTCTCTGTTTATAAATTATTGGGGACATTTCAGAAAAATAAAAACTTATCTTTTAAGTTGTGTGGAACTGGAACTTCTATATCCACCTCCGCAAACCCAAACCAGTCTCCAGATAAAACTCTTTTACAAAACTTTTTAATAAATTTAGAGTTATGTGGGGTATCTATATGGTGTATAGTTTCTCTCCCACACGGCATCTCTTTATTTAACGTAGATAAATATAACGCGTTTGCATCGTACCCCAAAACAGCCTTGCAAGGTTTGGAACCCACTCTAATATTTGAAACACCAGCTTCTGCATATCGTGTAAATACTATTGATGGACCGCCAACTAGAGCGTCCTTCATCATTTCGTATGTTTCTTCTTTTGGTGCATATAGAGCATCCCCCGGTATAATCGTCTTTGAAGATTTTTGTTCTTTAATGGTTTCTCTCAATAAATATTGTATAGCTACTCCAGGTAGTGTTACCGCATCTTTGAAAATATCCACACCTCTGTGTTTATAAAATTCACACATTTTTTCCACCGCTTCTAGGAACGGTGCTACATCTAAATCGTTATAATATTTCAACCAATCTCTAAAGTTTTCATATTATTTTCTTCGAAAATTCTACGACATTTACTTAATCTGTTTCATCTATTAACATTTTCCCAGATAGTTTGGAATACCAATTCTCTATATCCGGTAGTCCTGGGTAATCCAGTTTGTCTGGAGAAACGAACCACTCATAAGGAAAGAAATATTTCTGTCCTTTGCATTCGTAGGCTTTTATCCAACAATCGTAAACTTACACCGGGTCCTAGATAGTATTACATCAAGAAATCTAAACTCTGGAGTAATAGAAATATTGTTGCGTTTGCACGTTTTCCGACCATTACTTTCTTTGTTGTTGATGCCAGTTCGCCTACTAGGTATTTTTTATTTCTTTATTAAGTTTATATCGTACTTACTGCTTTTAAAACCTATAACCGGTACTTGCTCTATCCACTGTTCGATCTTGGCGATTTGTTTTTTACGTAATGTTCTGTATTAAAACCATATCTTGACACACGTCTTCTCTTATAGCTTTTCCCCTGACTTTCAAATCTTCTACGAATTTTTCTATAAGTTTTGCGGGATCTTTATCACAAATATGAGTTACTGTTCCTGAGAAATTATCTCCTATACTAACGCTTACCGGAACGTGCTCGGCTTCGTACTCTAGATTATTTACCGAGAGTTTCAAATTCTGGTTTGAGATATGCCTCAAAATCGTATACTATCTGATATGGATAAAGAGTAGTGTCGCAAACCGATCTTTATGTCTTTACCCGTTCTTTGAAATTCGCATTCCCACATAACTACTAGGTTGAATTATTTGCTTCTTCTAATAAATGTATCTCTTCTCATAGTGGATGCGCGTTCTTCTTTTCTATGCTTTGCATGAATCTCACACCCGTGCCAGTAACAGCCGTGATATTGATATACGGTATTGGTTTCCGTACAGTATCCATCTACTGGAGCTCCTAAAACCAATCTTTCACCCCCGTGTCCACACTGTTCGTGGTGAATGTGAATTCCCTCGCGCTTTTCCACAGAGTACATCCAATCGATCGCCCCATAACTGTTAGAACTTTTTGGGTAGAACGCTTTCTCGAACGACGAACGCGGGCGCTCTAAATAATTACCATCACATATAACTTTTGTCTCACCTTTCATACATGTTGGTCCGTGTCTCTTCATATTACTCGATTTCGTGAATTTCTGCTTGCAATTATCGCAGGCGTAAATTTTAGATAGGTTTTTAAGGTTTTTTATCAGAAATGCGTGATTATTAAACAGTCCTATTGTCATTGGTTTATTACCTATTGCCTTATAGTGTGCTGGTACCTTTTTCAACCACCATACGTTACATTCGGTGGGTTGATATACTTCTATACCGATTTTAAAAAACTCTTCTACCTTTTTCAGATCTGAAAAAGGAATTGGTGAAACCACATTACTACCAAAATATTGCTTACTAAGTTCTTTCGCCTTTTCTGTACATCTGTCGGGTCTTTTATCTGTCATATGCATAGCTAGACACCTGAACAGACAAAGGTCGTCACTATACTTATCTAAAGAATACATACCTTTTTTATTCTTCAGCCATTCTGGAAGTTCGGGCTCCTCCTGCTGTTTCTTTGGATTGTAGTCCCAAATCTATTCCCCTACTACCCTGTATTAGCTTTACGAAAACCTCTACCCATCTTACAAACTTCCACTTTGTATTCGGTCTGTCTATTTTATCGGACATTATTCGTGTTTGCTCCTTATCTGACAGCCATTTTTTAACGGTTTTCATTGATGATAGTGGTTCGCTACCGAGATTTTTGTGCATTATTATAGTTACAGGTTTTTTCCATTTTTAAAGTTTGTCCTCCATATGTTCAACTAGCTTTGTAAGGAATGATGAATATCTCAAATAAAAATTGGTTGTTATATAAGGAGCGAGTTTATCGGACATGCGTTCAAACCCCTTAATGTCAATGTTTTTACGAAAGGATAATGTAACTACCCGTCTTCCATTTTTCTACCTTTTCCAATGTTTCATCGTGAGCCCCCAATATTTCTTCACCTTTTTCCACTATCGCGCGAACTATAGATCTTTTCTTATTATTTGGTATTTGGTCACCTGTGTGTCTAATTTGAGACAAATTATTGGTGCTTGAAGGTTTTATTACACTAGCCCTTAACTCCGCAATACTTTCTTTTTTGATTCTGTTACCAACTTCCTCCGCTTTGGATATATCATTAAATGTCCCTCTTTTATAGGCGCGGGTAAACCGCTTCATAAACACCTTATTCTTTGTGGCGTTTATCAGCTTTGTCAACCCCCTAACTCTCAACCGTTTACTATAAGTAATCCCTAGAGATTCGGCTTCTCTTCTCAAACTTTCTATTTCTGCTCTAGTTTCTGGCGTTATCATATTTTCTGTATATACTTTTGTATATATACTTTTGTATAACCTATAAAATTTATCTGTTCAATTGGACGTCAAAAATTTACATAATTTTTTTTTTCACGTCCAATTCAACAGATAAATTTCATAGGTTATATACATATATAATGGAGTGTGTGACTTGTTGTAAGACGTTTACGTGTAAAGACTATCTACGAAGGCATCTAGCGAGACGTAGAAAGTTTCCTTGTGTCCCCCCACAATTTCAATGCCCCAGATGCCCTTGTAAATTCGTTAGTGCCCAAACTCTTTGTAGACATAAGCAACTACGCTGTCAGGTGGCTAAAGGTGAACGTGGTAGACTAGAGCTGGTAGAATTAGTTGCTGATCTGCGAAATAAATTAGCTATATCGGAGGAGAAAAATGAGGTGTTGGAATATAAACTATTGTACTTGCATGAATTATTTCGACTTTTTTCAAAAGTCAATTACCAATATAATTGGGACTACAATACCACCACCAACTTTTGGTTGGAGGTGGTATAATTTTGACTCCCTTTTTTCAAAATTATTTTCTCAAAAAATTCATAAATTTGCTGTCAGGAGACAATTTTCCTCGTTAACCAATTTTTGATTTTTCGGGGGTGGTGAGGGTATTATAGAGGGTTATAAATGATATCACGGTAGGTGGTATCATTTTGACTCCCTTACTACTACTTGTTACAATATGAGCTTGTGTCCGACCAGAAGCTGCATACCTTATAATAAATAACAAAGCAAATGGCGTTATTTAATATCAAGGGAAGTAATCATTGTAATGTATTCAGTATTCAATCAGTGTAGTACCGAAACACACCGAATGCCTGTGGACGTATGTATGTATTCAATCGGAAATATTGTTTAAACTAAAGTTCTTTCTCTGTTAAGCGTCCGCGTGCAAGTAGATTTGAGAGTGGTTCTGTGAAGAAAAAAAAATTACTATCACTATTTACTGGTGAAGTAATATGAAAACAGATTGGGGACTTGTGCCCGTTTTATATCCATTCATGAATGTATACTTAATAAGTTTAATTAGCGTATTTTCTTCTTCGTTTTATTTTTCAAAAAGTTTGCTGGCGGAAATTTACATTTATGATAAAAACTTCCTCAACCGTAGGGTTGGGGAAATTTTGAACATAAATTTACATTCGTGTTTTTTTCAAGACCTTGTTTGTTTTTACCGGATACGTAGGTAGATTTTGGCTATCTGGGTGGACGTTTAACAAAGAAAAATAATGGCATGGCCCTATACCACATCTAACATACTATTGTACTATTATTTTCTTCTTCATCTAAATTGCTTGGCCCTAAATGATACTCTTTTGTGTTGATGGTTCGTTAATCACCAATCCATTCCATTCCTTTTAATGATGTTCCAGCCGTTAACACTACGAGTCCGCCAATACCAAATTTAGCAGCATTACTTGTGTAGTTATTCTGACATACAGAAAAAATTTCTACATAAGTAATGCTGCTAAATTTGGTATTGGCGGACGCGCAGTGATATCAGCTGGAACTTGGTCATCATTAAAAGGAAGAAACCGCAGTCGTATTGATGAATAATAAGATTTACCTGAGATGTCATGGACGCCGCCATTACTCGAGTGTAAACAATAGACTACGTGATCACTTACCCTGCTACCGCAACATTGGAAACCACCTTGGTCCTGCGCTGAGAGCTCCAGCAGCAGTGGCACTGGGGGAGGGAAGGTTGGTTCTACCCAGGATCCCCTTCGACCCTGGGTCGACCCGGGAGAGATAAACAAACCGCCCTTTTCAGACCGACCACTTAGGAGTATAGATCTGGGGCCCGTTTCACTAACAAATCCTAGTTTGTTCATAAGTTTGAACTTAAGTTATACCTTATTACAAAAGTTCTTGCAAAGTTCGTTCGTGAAACGGGCCCCTGAACTCGTTCTGGGCTCACGAATTGTGACCGATAGGATTGGCCGATAATCTATACGTGGCAGTGACTGGATAAATGGGCTTATGGGTTTGCGACCAGTGTAGATCCAGATCAGCATGTGACTCTTTAGCTATTTTTATGCAAATGAGGCATGATATTTTGTAATTATTTATACTAATTAAATGCGTCACCTGAACAAAATAATATTTTCGACAGATTTTAAAGTATGATTGCACATCAAAAAATAAATACAGAAAATAAATAGTAATGTCCGTTAACACTTTAAGGAAACACGGTTATTTCCCCTGATATTAGTGTGCAAATTTACGCCTGATATAAAATGTATAATAATGCCAATCAATACGTGGGGTAATGATCAGTGAATGCTTATTTTGCCATAAAATGTCTCAGGTGATGTATCTGATATAAAAAACAGTTTGTGCCTACTGAGTGGGCATGTACATTTAACGTTCGTCTCCACGCGGGGTAGAAACGCAGGCACGAACGTCAAAGTTCGTGTGTTTCGTTCCTAACAGGCGGAGGAACGCGAAGCGAAACAATCCGTAATTAGCCACCATTTATATTTGCTCTCCAAATAATATGACAATCAGGTTGTCCTGTTTAAAGATGTTCCACTGGGTATCAGATATGTCAGCACTCCAGTAGCCTATTTCACCAACATTGCAAAGTATACTTATCTAGCAAAGTATACTTTGAGGGAGTAATCTTTATATATTTGATTATTAAAAGTGTCCAGACTTATTATACTGAAATGGCTGTGATAATGTAATAAATTCAGCATAATAAAAATTAATAAAGGTATCCTTAAATTGAAAATGTCTCCCTCAAAGTGTACTTAGCGAGAAAAGAATACTTTGCAATGTTGGTGAAATAGGCTACAGGACACACCCGTGTCTCTCGATCATGGACACTGTCATATTATAGTTCGCCCTACTTTGTAAGCCAATCGCTGGGCAGCATTGTGCCCCACTTATTTCACATATGGCAGCTTTAACCCCAATAAGTTACATATTACCAGATTTAATGATTAACTGTTGGACTGTAAATTGCAATGTACACTTGGCTGAATTATAAGTATGCTAGTGTTCACATACTGGATTTTGCAGGAACTAAATGCTGCGGTCGCTAGCGCTCCCTCGCATTTAATTCCTTGCAAATCCAATATGTAAACAATAACTTGTTCTTATCATAGGCGATACATTACAATGAAACCCTTCGAAGGCACTGGGACTCAGATGCATGTATGCCGAGAAAGTCATGAAACTACGGTGGCACAGAGGGGACATGGAAATAGTTTTACATTCGCGGGCGCACTCAATAGCTTTGGGTGCGCACGCGATAGTCTTTGGGTGCGCACGCGATAGTCATTGCGTGCGCACGCGACTATCGCGTGCTATTATGCGTGCGCACGCGAAAGTAAAAAATATGTCCATGTCCCCTCTGTGCCACCGTATGAAACAGATTAGGAAAATATATTTTAATTGTACATGTATATTTGTATCGGATATCTGAATCCACTCTTACATATAAGTCGCCTGAAAAACATTGACTATTGGGAATAAACAAATATTTATAATTGTTATGATGTAAATTGAACTGTGTGTGTGTGTGTGATCTTTATTTCTTTCATTAAATGGAGATTCACAAGAATATAACATATATACACAAAACATATATACAAGGCAACGGCAGGAATATTTACACAATGTGCATGCGGCTGTGAATGTCTTGAGACAATATGAGTACGTTAAGAAATAAACTAATCTACGTCACGATATGTTGACGAGGCATTTACAGACCTCGAAGTCCATTAAACAAATTTCGTGTCAATAGTTCGTTGAGCTCCTGTGATTTGACGAGTATCAGTATACATATTTTAACAAATTTGAGATAAATTGATAATAACCGAAATCATTGTCACCACATTCCAATTTAAACTTTAAAGTTTCTGAATTTCCTCCAAACATGAGTTTTGTGACATTTTCAACGTCACATGCCCTACCGAACTCGCATACAAGGTGCATGATCACGTGGTTATAACAACCACAAACACAACAGTGGCTGAAAGTGTTGAAATCTTGAAAGTATTATTTGATATTTTACTTAATATGAAACGGATTTTAATGAAATATGGCGCAGCAAACGCGTGTTCATGAGCTGCATTTGGTGGTCCAGGGAGTTTGGCACAGACTTATGTCGTTATTGCGAAGAATCGATTTCCGTGTCGGAGACATGGAAATCGATTCTTCGCAAAAACGACTGAAGTACAAAGACCACCAAATGCAGCTTAACAAGACGCGTTTGATGCGCCATATTTCATCAAAATCCGTTACGTAATAGGGACACTATAAAAGAATACGTACTTTTAATCAGATGGATTCTGGAAATGTATGTACTTGTTGTTGTTGTTAGTACCACGTGATCATACACCTTGGTATACACGAATTCCAAACTTTTCATGTAAATTGTGCCAACATGCCACCACCACATTCCGAACAGAAGCATATCATCGCAATCAACTATCAAATGTTTTAGTTGGTTATCACAGATTGACCAACATCTAGGACATACAATCACATCGTGGAATGTACTTGTAGTAAGTGTGCACAGTCTCGCCAGGTGCTGAGAGATAGGAAGCATCCCGGACATTTTGAGAGCGGCTTTCCATATGTTAGAGGGAGACAACTCAGTTTGAACATGTCGGAATGTGTAAACATCTGGCGACATTGACATACGCTCATGCCACGACTGTTCTTCCTTACTCTGTATGGCGGATTTACACATACCTACCTTTCCACACATAGCGGCCCGGAAATACACTAGTCTGCACAAATGTGTCAAAATGTCTATTAATCCATATGTATGCAGTATTCTTGTAATGTCAGGGATAAAAAGAGACGCGGTGTAAACATGTATCTAACAACAGAACAAAGTTAATTAACCAAAGTGACAAGCACAGGTATAAAGGTCAAAATGTCAAGGTCATAATAAGGGCAGTGTTGATGTGTGGCATTTGTCCACAAGTATGATGTATTGAAATATTAAAGAAATCAATGGATATAGAAGGTATGACAGAAAAGCTGTCAAGGTCAACAGGTCAGTGTCATAATAAGGGCAGCATGGATGTGTGGCATTTGTCCACAGGTATACTGTGTTCAAATATTTTAGTAATCCTTCAAGGGATATAGAAGTTATAAGAGAATTTCGAAACTCTGGCGAACTTCTTATTGTACCAGACACATGAAAGGACGGAGAGACACACGGACACACAGTCCAAACAATATATGCCACCGAGACCGGGGGCATACAAATAAAATGCCACATATTTGATACTCACGTTGTTGTGCATAGGTAGAGTCCAGCTATTAGCGAGTACACGTTCCAGCCCACAAATATACTGGCTGTTCTCAGCATTAAAAATTCCAGATAAACCAAATAGGAAAATTCACTCGAGAAAAGCTTGAAAACCAAAAACTGTAATAGTCCATTGGGACAATAATCTGCGGTCATCGACGGCTTTCGGAATCCTCTGGTCGGCCTACTACAAGGCGGCACCAAACATATCTCGTCCATATCATCTCGATCGCCCGCTCAATGGGTGTGGTCGGTCAATCAGCCATGATCCTGCAACGAGAATACTGATGGTAGGGCGGGGAGAATGTGCTCCGGCACAACAAATTTCAACTAAGCCCGAATATTTACCAACGGATTCTCGAAATCGCGTTTCCACTGAGCACCGCAGGGGACATGGATTGTTTTTAATAATTCGCACCGAATTGCTAAATTGAGGGAACGTATTGTTAATTCGTGGGAACGAATTGTTAACTTGAAGGAACGAATTGTTATTTCGTAAGAACGAATTATTATATCGTGGGAACGAATTGTTAATTAGAGGGAACGAATTGTTAAATTGAGGGAACGAATTGTTATTTCGTGGGAACGAATTAATAATAAACTAGAAAAAGTCGATGGCGCCCAATCGCAATATACCCACTTTCCCCAAATGCTAAGTCCGAAAGGGGGAGGTAATCCATGATGGAGGGTCATGAAAAATCCGAATTCACTTTGCGCATCTGCACATGATAACGAAGCTACATACCAAATATCAGGCGCGTAGGTATGAAGGTGAAAAAAAATTTCAAGTTACAAGAAACGTGACGGACGTACGGAAGTACGGACGGACGGACACTCGTGACGAAAACAATATACCCATTTTTTCCCAAAAAAGTGGGTATAAAAATCCGCATGTCCCCTGCGATATATATTGCCGCTGGTATACATGCATCTAGTCTCCATACCAAAGGCAATCTATATCACGACTATCGCTTGTTAAACATGTTAAAGGTACATGCCCACTCAGTAGGCACAAACTGCTCTTTATATCAGAGACATCAGCATGATCATCTGGGACATGTTCTGGCAAAATAAACATTCATTCACCATTACCTATTTTCCATTTTTATCACGAAAATCATGCTTTGACAGCACTTTAGAATCCTTTGCGACATGCTTTGACAGCACTTTTGAATCATTTTCATTGGAAATGATTCTAAAGAGCTGTTAAACCATGTTTTTATTGAGAAATAAGGCTATATATGAAGCAACAGCAGACGACAATTGTTGTGTGTAGCGGTCTAAGGGTTAACATAAACAAGTCATGTTAAAACTTCACGCTGCATACGAGGTTGAAAATATCTCGTGTACTCGCCTGTGTGTAGTGTTTGGACTTCGAATAACCACATCAACACAGTCGTGTTACGCCTGATTAGTCAATGGATAATAGACTCTTCCTCGACTATTCTATCAACCGAATATGCATACCTTACATATGGGTTCCTGAGAAAACAAGCGTCTCGCCATCGCAGTAAATGTATGTTTTGTTTTTATCCCGTCAACACAGTGCGTATGTGCCGTGAAACACGGTGCCGTGAAACATTTTTGATATCCAATCAATACTATTTTTGCATTTTACAGCCATTTGTAGGTGTTGACGGGATAAATAGAATAGTAGGTTAGTGCCGTGAATGGGAAAAAATATCTGGCGCGGCACGGAAACGGGATGTGCTCGGCAGAGCCTCGCGCCCATCCAGTTTCCTGAGCCTTGCCAGATATTTTTTTCCCATTCACGGCACTAACATACTATTCTCTATATTGGTGCTTAACGGCCTATCAACAGCTAAGATCATTTGTAAATGTATATATATAAACTGTTGGAATAGTAAATGTGTGTTTTGTTTATTGCCTGTGTCATCAACTATCAACGTGTGGGCGATCACGTGGATCCCGAACCCGATTTTCCGACGTGACGTAATCTGTGACGTTTGTTTGTTTATTTGTGTGTAACGGCCTATCAACAGCTAAGGTCATTTAAGGCCGGAGTAAATGTGCGTAAACTGTGGGAATAGTCATACTTGTCCAATCATATTGATGTTTGTATACATTTTAACTCAAGAAATTTGCAGTTCAAATATCGTATTTTACGGGGCGCCATGCAGGACAGGTTAATTATGTGTACAAAACCAAGTTTGTCAAGACAAAATTGAGTTTTGTAACACTAAAAATCACAAAATCCAATTATGTAAAATTTTGATACAAAAACCAATTTTGTCCAGACAAAATTGAGTTTTGTAACACTAAAAATCACAAAATCAAATTATGTAAAATTCTGATATACAAAATTCATTTTTGTTATAAAGGATTCAATTTTGTAAGACAGAATTGAGTTTTGTGAACAAAATTCAGTTTTGTGGGACAGAATTCAGTTTTGTCCACAAAAGTCAGTTTTGTCCACAAAAATTAGTTTGCGTAGGATAGTCCATGTCATCTCTACGTTGATTGGTTGAGATCGGTCTTAGTCCATTTTACTAGATGGTGGAGTACACTTGCAGGTTGAAATATTTCAATGCGAAAATATAACCCAATATATCAATATTATACTTCTTTATGGACAGTTATTTTGGTTATATTATGATTACAAAATATATACCTCTAGTTCTATCCAATAATCTTATTGTGACTAATCTTATTGTAACCACCACACGAGACCATTTTATCGTGGGACCTTGCTAGCACCCCGTGTATACGTTTAAACAGTAAAAATACCTTGCAACACTAAGCTACAAAGCAGTAACAAGTGTGTTTCATCCAGCGTTCTCTGAAACTTACTTCTTCAGACGCCATTTTGGATCGCTGATCGGCGACCGTGACCCATTTCTCCAGTTCAGTTTCTGACCAATGGTAGTCCTTCTTACATGCGTGTGCAGAATTGAATTTTGTGACACAGAATTGAATTTCGTTACACAGAATTTAATTTTGTTACACAGATTTGAACACAGAGTTGAATTTTGTTACACAGAATTGAGTTTTGTGGCACAAAAGTCTATAAGTGAATTTTGTGACACAGAATTGAATTTTGTGACACAGAATTGAGTTTTGTGGCACAAAAGTGAATTTTGTGACACAGAATTGAGTTTTGTGGCACAAAAATGAATTTTGTTGACACAATTGAGCCATGTCCCACTTGGCGCCCCGTAGTATTTACATTGTCGAAATACAGTGGAACCTCTCTAAACCGGACACCAAGAAAACACCTGTGATCTTATTTTGATGAGTTTCTTGGTATTAATGCATCTCAGGTGATAATGTCTGGTCGTGGTCACAGGCATTCGGCGTGTTTCGGCTTTCATCGGTATAACGTTTCATCGGTATATGTTGACGTTTGAGCCTTAAACACATTATTTCATTTGTTATGATACAAGGTTGTGTCCGACCTAGCAAAAGGAGCTGTAATTCGATAGTATTTGCATAAATATGTTTTTAACTATGTTATTTTAGCAAGATAACAATAATTCTCAAATGAACATGTGCACTTTCCGCCAAAATATTCACATTAGAGTTAAAGGTACATGCCCACGCAGTAGGCACAAAATGTTCTTTACAGGAATTAAATAAGAGTATTATTGTGTCACTATTCCACCAGTTCTAAAAATTACGAGTGCCCGCTATACGGATATAATCATTTAGTAATATTTATTTTACTGATAGTGACGCGCGGTGGTATCAGGATATTTGCATATGCAAATGAGGCATGGTATTTTTTAATTATTTATACTAATTAAATGAATCACCTGAAAAAAATAATATTTTCGACAGATTAATAAGTATGATCATTGCACATCAAAAAGTAATTACAGAGATGAAACAGTAATGTTAGTTAACATTTTAAGGAAACACGGTCATCGCCCCTGATATCATAGTGAAAATTCATGTGTGATATACGAATTATAAAAATGCCACAATTATATCTTCCGAAAATGGTTCATGACTGCTCATTCTGCCCGAACAATGTTATATCTAATGTATGGACGAACAAAATATGCTTCCCTATATTATAACCTGGCACGTGGGCATGTACCTTTAATAAGACCGCTAAATTTGTTATGATACGAGGTCGTGTCCGACCAAAGTTAGAAGCTTTGTTCATATATATGGCGGTCCCGGGTCGTTTCGCCCATAATCCCGTTCGCACCCCGTGTCGTTTCGCCCTTATTCCCGTTCGCACCAGGTCATTTCGCCCCTATATATATAATGCATAGAAATATTGTAAAACATTAACAAATATAATTCAGTGACAAAGAAATATGTAGGTAACACATTAGTATTACTCAGATACAATATATACCCGACCAGACCATACATATACCACATTTTCGACCAGGGCGAAACGACCCGGGGCGAACAGGTAACATGGGCGAAACGACCCGACACCCCTCTGGCTCAGAATGATCAAATGTCTGATTTACAGTGAAACCTCTCTAAGCCTGACACCATGGGGACCTCCCAATGTGTCCGGTTTAGAGAGGTTTCACTGTATGTTTCGGTATAAATGTGTATTTTATTATTAATTATCAAACAAGTCGCATGCTGGATAAAGTTATGAAAGTATATGTAATAATATGTATATGTAATAATATGTATATGTAATAATATGTATATGTAATAATATGTATATGTAATAATGATCATCGCAGGGATATTGATAGTTGGTCTCAAATCTTTATAACACACCCAGTAGCCTATTTCACCAACATTGCAAAGTATACTTATCTAGCAAAGTAAACTTTGAGGGAGCAATCATTTATTTTTCCTGAAATCCATTATTTCATATAGAACTAATTGGCAGTGATAATGTAATAAATTCAGTGTAATAAAAATTTATAAATTTATCATAAAATTGAAAATGTCTCCCTCAAAGTATACTTTGCTAGAAAAGTATACTTTGCAATGTTGGTGAAATGGACTACTGCTATTATCTCTAAGTTTGCATCTCTACGGATGTCATACAAGCCACTTTTAAAATATGCCTCGATCTTTGTCAAGGTGCATGACCACGTGGTTACAACAACACCAACAATTACTGAAACTTCCAGAAGTTCCTCCGATTTAAGGTACGTATTCTTTTATATTGTCCTTATTGTGTAACGGATAATGGTGAAATATGGTGCATCAAACGCGTCTTGTTACGCTGCATTTGGTGGTCTATGTACTTTGGCCAAAACTACTGTCGTTTTTGCGAAGAATCAATTTCCGTGTTTACTGACAATACTGACACGGAAATAGATTCTTCGCAAAAACGACATACGTATGTGCCGCAGTCCCGAGACCACCAAATGCAGCTCATGAAGGCGCGTTTGCTGCGCCATATTTCATCAAAATCCGTTGCATATTAAGGAAACTATCAAATAATACTTACTTTGAATTTGTCTCGCTTTCGACACGTTCAGACATTGTTGTGGTTGTACTAACAACCTTGTTTGTTCCCTGGTGGACATTTCGCAGTTAGCCCTTGTCTTAACCCGCTTTGACGGTAATATGGTTTGTTTAATGATTAATATTACAAAGCCTAAATGACCACACCTTTTGTTCCGCCAAGACTGCATGTTGCTGCATGACATCTTGTTCCGCTTGGATCGCCATTGAAAGGCCATTGATGGAAACCCACCAAAGTATTAATCCTAACATGTTTGAAATTCCCAGATTAACATTGTGAAAAATATACTGGCAGTTAATGAAAATATATTGTAGTGTTAACATCTGGAATTGTCAGTGTTTATGCGGAATTTACTTCACTGGAATTGTAAAACATTGCGCTTTATTGTTTGTTGTTTTTCATATCTTAGAACATATTAACCCTTATACCGCTACACACAACACTTGTCGTCTGCTGTTGCTTTTATATATTGCCTCGTTTCTCAATAAAAACATGGTTTGACAGCACTTCAGAATCATTTCCAATGGAAATGATTCTGAAGTGCTGTCAAAGCATGTTGTTATTTATTCTAAAGTGCTGTCAAAGCATGATGATAAAAATGGAAAATAGAAACAGCAGACGACACAAAATTAAGATAGCGGTCTAAGGGTTAACATATTAAAAACATCATGACTTTAACCGTGTAATATATTCACCTAGTTTATAATATAATACTGACATATTAAAAATTCATGACTTTATCCGCGTAATACATTCAGCTAGTCCATAATATAATAACGGAAAATAGAAGCATTTACAACGCAAGTTATTTTTTCTGTAGTAAAAACATGTTTTTCAATCGATGGTTACTATATTATTTTACTTAAATTAATTACTCTAGCGTCCATAATGAGAACTAATTATAAATTCGACATAGTACAGTATAACTTCTCTAAACCAGATACGCATGCACAGGGATTCCGCTGGCGATCGCCACTTTCGCATTGGCGATAAAAAATAAACAATTGGCGATACAAAATTACAATTTTCGAAAAATAAAATCCTTTTTTTTCTTCGAAAATTGTAATTTGTTATCGCCAATTGTTTATTTTTATCCTATTGGTTATTCCTTTCTTTTTTTTTGAAGTGGCGATTTTTTTATTTTCCCCAGCGGAATCCCTGCATGCAGTCCGTGTATTCTTAATCGTATGAACTTCAAGTTCAAGTTCGCAAAGCACGGCCGCATACTTTGGAATAGTCATGTGTCTGATTTACAATGGAACATCTCTAAACCGGAAACCCTGGGGACGTCCCAGGGTGTCCGGTTTAGAGATGTTCCACCGTAATATCATTACACAACAAAAATAAATCACATTTGTTCCTTACTGATACATTTATAGCGAATATGCCAAACTATGCAATGCCAAATTATCTCCCCTGCTTCTTACAGTTTCTGAAAACATATATTTGAATATAACGCATGATTTTGGGAATGTGATCAAATATTAATATAGCTTTATTTCCTCCATTTGTGGAGAGTGCAATCATATGTATATGTGATTTACTGTGCATTAAGTGACAGGGTATATACATGTCGCCAAGATGGAGTCGTGGGTTGACAGCCGGTAAGTGTCAGTTTAGTTAAATATTTTACGGCTTACAGGACATTATCAGCAACGTATCTGGTATGGACAGACATGAATATTTAATGCGATATCGAGTAAATACAGTTTAAATGATTAGTGGAAAGTGTGAGGTCTACGTGGAATGTAGGACAAAAACCCCTTGGAAATAACCCCCTTCGTGTGAAAATGACCACATGGAAATAGGCCCCTTCATGATATTTACAGGGTGGACAAAAACCCCCTTCGTCGTTTTTTCAAGGTGGACATAACCCCCTTCATGTTTTTACAAGGTGGACATAACCCTCTTCTCAGTTTTAACAGGGTGGACATAATCCCCTTCATCGTTTTTGCAAGTTGGACAAAACCCCCCTCATGATTTCTACAATTAAAACCATTAATTTCTGGGCTGAATAAAATATGTGTTTGCTGTTTATTATTACTAATGACATATATTACGTTACTAAACTTTCAATCTTATACTTATTCATAATATACAACAAACACATGTTCATATATAACCAAATAACTTGTTGTTCAATTGGTGTAAAATTAAACAGTTGATCAACAGATAAACAGGCATGAAAGGGTTGTACAATTATGTAAATTATTTTTGTAAAGATTCATTCAAATGAGGGTGGGGTGAGAGGGTTATGTCCACCCTGTAGAAATCATGAAGAGGGTTTTGTTCAACTGGCAAAGACAATGAAGGTTTTTTTTTTCACCATGTAAAAACCAAGAAGGGGGTTATGGCCACCTTGTAAAAACAATGAAGGGTGTTTTGTCCACCCTGTAAAAATCTTGAAGGGGGTTATGTCCATGTGGTCATTTTTACACGAAGGGGTTTATGTCCTATGGGTTTTTGTGATTTATCTCGTTATGGTTTGTACCGCCTGTTATGGTGTAGAGTGTCCGTAACCAAACGGGGCAATAGCACGTGTTTGTTAGCCATAAATCGGCACTTTCATCACGCTCCCTCGATTCAAAATTCACGTACAAAAGGGTGTCATCTTTGTAAGCGAATTATTCAGAAAATACGCTGCCATCAGGATTGTTAGTGTGATCGTATTCATTTCTGCGTCTGTACATACCAGTAGCCTATTTCACCAACATTGCAAAGTATACTTTTGAACAAAGTATACTTTGAGGGAGAAATTTCAATTTTAGGATACATTTAATAATGTTTATGATACTGAATTCATTACATTATCACAGCCATTATGGCTGTGATAATGTAATAAATTCAGTATAATAATTCTGCATACTTTTAATCATCAAATATATGCAGTCGTTTGTTCTATGTGAAATAATGCATTTCAGGAAAAATAAATGATTACTCCCTCAAAGTATACTTTGCTAGAAAAGTATACTTTGCAATTTTGGTGAAATCTGCTACAGATACGTTGCTGAAAATGTCATGTAAGCTGTAAAATATGTAATTAAACTGACACTTACATACCTGCTGTCGTCCAGCGACTCCATCTCGGCAACATGTACGTATATACCCTGTCTGCACCGTATCACGGAAACTCTCAACCATATCACAATACCGACAGTGAATATAATATACTGAAACGTAACTAGCGATGTGCGCATACCCAAATGATCTCCCCTGTTTATCACAGTCTATGATCGTATATAATATAATAAAGTATAACCTCATTCGAATTTTATCAAATAATATGGCGAGTTTGGTTGATATATTTCATTCGCAGTCCATTAAGCAAAAATAAAAACTCATACTGACTACCCGAGTCATCATATTAAGCAGATGGACTTTTAACCTATAATTACATCATGGAGATAAATTCAAACGGTGTTTGGACCGCATGTCATGAATTTTGTATGCATTTTATAAAATATCTCAGCGTGAAATCAAACGCATTCATGATTATGTCTGTACGCGACCAGGCTTATGGATTATGGCTGTTGAAGCGTTACACTATTTCTTACCATTTAGAACAAATATGGCCGTGACTGGACAAATGGGGCTTATGGGTCTTGCAACCAGTGTAGATCCTGGGGCCCGTTTCACTAAACTTCTTACGCTACGAACTTTCTTACGTCTACGATACTTTTCGTACGCACTTCTTGCGAACTTCTTACGTGCGTTTCACTAACATGTGCGTACGAAATTTCTTAAGTTACAAACTTCTTAAGAATTCTTCAGTATTGGAAATCCATCAAGCCCTTTGAATGTAAACATCCGTGATGTTGTCCAGTCGATTATTGATGGCTGAGACAACATCATTAATACACCGAGAAACCGAACTCCTAGAGACACCGTAGATGTCGCCAACCTCGGAGTAGAACTCACCCTTCGCTAGGCAGCGCAGGGTAACCAATGTCTACAAAGTTTCAAGTGCTCGAGTATTTGATGATCTCAAATGTGATTTTTATTTGCTTTAGTTTGTACTGTATACTATACGGGGCATGGAGTTGCCGTATTGGCCATCTTAGTAAATGCAATACATCTTGTGGCGTTTTACACATACCACAAATAATTTGACATACCCATAAATACAAGTTTGTGCAACGTCCTATTGGTTGTTTTCATCACACTTATATACAAAGTCTGATTTCCTATTACATTTAGGGAAAGGGGCCAAGTGGCTTTGGTTTGGTATGGACCTGGAACCAGATCGGGTTCTAATTTCAGGGCTGAATATATATTTGTTTCGATGTAAATATTCCGTTCTGATTTTGGGACCCCCCCCCCCCCCCCCGAAATGCAGCAGGTTGAATACGGGATCGAACCAGTTGGCCAGGCCTTATATGACCTTAACCTGTTGTATAGCTTTCTGGCATAATATTTATAGCACGATGTTGTCATATCTGTCTATAATGTATTGCACCACATTGTAATACTTTCTCTGTCATATTATTTGCTGTATGTGTCAAACGGTCGAAGTGATGAAACTGTAAGATGGCTATACATACAAAGATGGCGGAGATGGCAACTCGATGTACCATATAGTATACAGTAACAAAAAAAATGATATGACAACACATTACATACATATTACTTTTGAAAATATTTCATTCGTGTTTTCATCCATTTCACCCCTACACCACACTACAAGTATAGTGAATCACTCCTTAAACCACATTATATCAGGCTGCATTTGCTGGCTAACTGATCAGAAGGTAAAATTATAGTGAGTAACTACTCCATAAGCCACGTTATATAAGGCTGCATATGCTAACCAAACTGATCAGTAGGTACAAGTATAGCGAGTCACTATTATATAAGCCACGTTATATCAGGCTGCATTTGCTGCACTAACTGATCAACAGCTACAAGTATAGTGAGTCACTACTCTATAAGCCACGTTATATCTGGGTTGCATTTGCTGGCTAACTGATAAGCAGCTAACGCTAGATAATCCGGTCTGTCTACGCATTAGGGCCCCTATAAGTGATTTGAGAAACAACAAAAAAACAGACAGATGGACAGACCAACACTTAAAAACAAAATAAACAGACGAACGGACGTACGATCAGTAGTGAGGGTAATGTATTACTAAGTAATGCCAAAAATAAACGGACAGACAGACAGACGGAAGTATAGGGTGAAACCTATAGGGCGAAATATGCACGGACGATTTTATGGCGATGTTATTCATGAAATGCATGCATGGCAGCCGCGACACTTGCGCTAAAAAATCTTCGTACGACAGCCCAATACCTATCGCAGACTTACGAGGAAAGTTACGAACTTCGCAAGAAAGTTCGCAGGAAATTGACGTTAGTGAAACGGTAAAATGCGCCTAAGAAGTTCGTACGATAATTTCTTATCGTAAGAAGTTTAGTGAAACGGGCCCCAGGTCAGCCTGTGCATCTGCACAGTCTGATCAAGATCTGCAATGTTTTCCATTCCATCAATGAAACGCCCGTCATGTTTCTAACAAGCAAGGCAGCTCTTGCAACCAGTATAGATCCAGATCAGCCTGTGTAGCCGCACAGTCTGATCAGGATCTGCACTGTTTGCCATTCCATAAATGAAACACCCGTCATGCTTCTAACAAACCAAAAGCAGCTCGTTATCAGGCAATAGGTTTGATCAGGAGCTCCACTGGTCGCACATCTCATAATTCAGCCCCATTTCTCCAGTCACAGCCACAGATATGTTGCTGAAAACAACGATGGCCTTCTACAGAAGAATGCGGACAAGTCTTACTACCGTACTGGTTCTACTCATTCTGGGGTTTGGTAAGTTTTGTTGCACAGGTCGAAGTAACGGACCCAGGTCCAGAGCTTCAGATAAGGTGCGTATTGGTGTAGTAACTATTGGCGTATTGGTGTAGTAACTATTGGCGTATTGGTGTAGTAACTATTGGCGTATTGGTGTAGTAACTATTGGCGTATTGGTGTAGTAACTATTGGCGTATTTTACGCACTTATTTGAGCAGAATACGCATTGATTATCAAAAGTGGGGGTACAAAATACTCACAGCAATACGACAATACGAATTGATTTTCAAATTGAGTAGTGAAAATATTGTAAAGTTGAAAACTTACTTAGTTGAGCTGCAAACAGCAAACACTGTTCACTGCAGATAAATAAATCAATTATAAATCAATACTACATACTAAATACGCATTTAATTTGAAATATGGGGGTATAATACTCTTTAGATACAAAACTTATCTGGAGCGCTGAAGGAAATATATATAGGCTCTTGCATGCGTGATGAGTTTACTGATTTCATAAGAAACGAGGCTATGCCGAGTTTCTTATGATATCAGTCAACGAGTTTAATAAATATCATATTAAATCAACACAAATGTTAGATTCTATGTATTGCATAAGCAGATCATCATAGTTTGAAGCTGTACTGATTACCTAACATGTGTTATGTGGCGGGCTCATTTGCATATTTATTACACTAGTGTATTATGGTGTTTATTACACTGTGTTATTACACTGCGAAAGCATAGTTTATGCTATAAAAATGCATTCAATGTACCTAAAGGTCTCAATAATATTAAAACAAGAAATATCATCGTTAAACGAAGCTTATCCCCTCGCAGGCAGCCTTGATCAAAATAATAACAAAACATATAAAAAACACAAGTCCTCAGTGACCTTGATCTTGGGGGCGGTTGGACGTGGGTCGTGTGCAAAACAAAGCACCACCCCTAGACACACATTGTGACCAAATTTTATCAAAATAGGTGAAACGGATCACGAGTTGCTGAAAAATGAAAGGTGTTACTAGCGCAAGCACGTGCATACGTACATGGTCTAACTCTATACACGCGCTTGCCTATCTGCGTGGGGATAACAATCAACACCGCTTTTTTACTCTGTTGTATATTTCTCACATCACAGAGAGCAAACAAGTGTTGATTTTGTTTTTAATTATTGATATCATTTCATATTTAATGCATTTATATACCGTTACTTCAATCTGTGAATAAGTGAAGTTTTTGAATAAACATGTAAGTCACAGTGTATTAAAATCATAATACGCTAGTGTAATTGATGGATGTACATGTATTGATATGCTCAATAAATGTAAATCCAGTAAGATAGACATGAACATGAGACGGCTACAGAAAACACATTTGGTGACCAGTCAGTTTTTGTCGCGCCTGCTTTAGCAGAAGGCGCGACTATAGTCGCCGCTTTTTCCGTCGTCGGCGTCGTCCCCGTCGTCGTCGTCGTCCGCCTCAACAATGCCAAACTGTTTGTACAAGTTTCTTCATCATGATATAACTTTAAGATGTTTTTACTGATTTCTTCAATATTTGGACACTTTATACATGTGAGCATATGGAACACACTCATACCGCCATTAACATGACCTTGACCTGTTTTACCTTCACATTTTTGCGGAAACACTTAGCCATTTTTTGCGTAAAAAAGTTTATACAAGTTTCTTAATCGTAATATAACTTTAATATTTCTTTACGGATTGCTTCAAAATGTTGACACTTGATACATGTGAGAATATTGAACACACTCATACCGCCATTAATATGACCTTGACCTTTCTTACCTTCACATTTTTACGGAAACACATAGCTATTTTCTTTGGGTGCATGAACATGACCTTGACCTTTTTGACCTCCACATGAAACATTTAGCCATTTTTTACGCCAAAACGTTTGTCCAAGTTTCTTCACCATCATATAATTTTAATATTACTTGATAGATTGCTTCACTATTTGGACTCTCGATACATATAAGTATTTAGAGGACACGCATGCCGCCATTAACATGAACTTAGCATTGTTTACCTTCACATTGTTGCAGAAACACTTAGCCATTGTTTGCGTCAAGAAGTTTGTACATGTTTCTTCATCATCATATACATTTAATATTACTTGATTGATTGCTTCAATATTGAGACACTTGATATATTTGAGCATTTGTAACACACTTATGCCCCCATGAACATGACCTTGACCGTTTTGACCTCCACATTGTTGCAGAAACACTTGTACGTCAAAAAGTTTGTACCAGTTTCTTCATCATCATAGACATTTAATATTACTTGACACATGTGAGCATATGTAACACACGTATGCCCCCATTAATATTACATTGACCTTTCTGACCTTCACATGGTCGTGGAAACACTTAGCCATAGTTTACATCAATAAGGTTGTACAAATATCTTAATAATCATATAACTTTAATATTACATGATGGATTGCTACAATAGTTGGACACTTGATACATGTAAGCAGTTGGAACACACTCGTGTTGCACTTAACATGACATTGACCTTTTTCGTGCCCATGATCATGTTACGGGCAAATGCCTCGGCAGGCACGACACCGCTTCCGTGGTAGAATTCTTGTATTTAATAATGCTGTGCTTATACAGTACATATAACAAGGTGCATGATCACGTGGTTATAACAACAACAACAGTGGCTGAAAGTGTTGAAATATTGCCCACTCCAAAGTAAGTATTATTTGATATGTACATGCCCACTCAGTAGGCACATGGTCTTTGTATGAATTAAATAAGTGTATAATTATGTCTCCATTCCACCAGTTCTAACATTTACGAGTGCCCGCTATACAGATATAATCATTTAGTAATAAATGTTTTACGGATAGTGACGCGCGGTGGTATCAGTCTATTTTCATATGCGAGGCATGCTATTTTTTAATTATTTATACTAATTAAATGCGTCACCGGAAACAAATATATTTTCGACAGATTATAAAGTATGATCATTGCACATAAAAATATAAATACAGATAATAAATAGTAATGTCCGTAAACATTTTAAGGAAACACGGTTATCGCCCCTGATATCGGTGTGAAAATTTACGTCCGATATAAAATGCATAATAATGCTAATCAATACGTGGGGTAATGGTGAATAAATGTTTATTTTGCCAGAAAATGTCTCAGATGATGTCCCTGATATAAAGAACATTTTGTGACTACTGCGTGGGCATGTACCTTTAATATGAAACGGATTTTGATGAAATATGGCGCAGCAAACGCGTCTTTATGAGCTGCAGTTGGACGTCCAGGGAGTTCGGCACAGGCGTATGTCGTTTTTGCGAAGAATCGGTTTCCGTGTCTAATCCATTCTTCGCAAAAGCGACAGAAGTTTGGGTCAAAGTACAGAGATCACCAAATGCAGCTTAAAGACGCGTTTGATGCGCCATATTTCATCAAAATCCGTTACGTAATACGGACAATATAAAAGAATACTACTTTGAATCGGATGGATTCTGGAAGTTTCAGTACTTGTTGTTGTTGTTAGTACCACGTGATCATACACCTTGTATAATACTCCATGTGTATGTTCACTTCATAACAAGGGAGACATAATCCATTACAGTATGTCTACAAGGGAGACATAATCCATTACAGTATGTCTACAAGGGAGACATAATCCATTACAGTATGTCTACAAGGGAGACATAGCTGTGTGTTTTGGTTAACCCTTAGACCGCTACTCACAACAATTGCCTTTATACCTTTATTTCTCAATAAAAACATGGTTTGACATGGTTTGAGGCACACAACAGACCGCTTAAACGAACTTTGCAGGCAGTGTAGATCCAGATTATCCAGCTCATAACGAGCCATCTCACAGGATCTGCACTGTTTGTGGATATTTTTCTGATTATTAACAAAAACACCCAATTTCTGATTACTGGAATAGTTCAAAAGTCTACATGGAAGAGTCCATACTGCAGGCCCATACGCAGGGGGGGGGGGTGCGACGGGTGCGTACGCACCCCCCTAAATTCGCCGAGGTCCGCTATTTTTCAAACAGTAATCTCAACAAATCTTGAAATGCATTAATATACAGGTAATTTGCATGAAAATGTCACAATTTACCACCGTTGAAATCCGAATTTAAATGACATAAAATGCAGGAGAGTGCATTTCAGGCCATCTAGGTTTAAACAATTTCAGGGGGTGCGTCAGGGGCGAGCCCCATGTAGTGGCGCGAGTACGCCTACGGTACTAGGGGGCTGATCGCGCCACACATGGGGCTCGCCCCTGACGCACCCCCCTGACGCACCCCCTAATAGAAAATCCTGCGTACGGGCATGTACTGTTACAGTGGAACCTCTCTAAACCTCACACAAAGACAATTCATGTATATGTGATCTCATTTTGATGAGTTTCTTGCTCATATATAGCAGGTAATACTGTATGTTCGTGATCGCACACAAATATGGCCTAGAATGATCAACTGTCTGATTTACAGTGAAACCTCTCTAAGCCAGACACCCTGGGGAAATCCTAGGGTGTTCGGTTTAGAAAGGTCCCACTGTACTAATTACTTAGGCGTGAAAGGATTAATGAAATATGAACTACTGTCTGTTCCACGTTTTACTGCCAACGAACTTTTGGCTATTAATCATAGTAAATCTAAAAAATATTGAATTATCAATAACAAAAAAAGTCACCCTCCCCAAATGTTTTTAATGGATTTGAAATTCCATAAAATATTGCTTTTACTGCGAAAAAAAAGATTTTCCTATGGGAATTTAAAATGGGGTGAAAAGGAGGAAGATGCTGACCAGGAGGGTGGAAAAACGAAGCAAATGGAAATTGACTCTGAAACCTGGCGAGATAGCTTGAAAATGATGTAAATAAGAAAACAAAAGTTACATTTTGAAAATCGGTCCACAAATAAAAAACTATTGACAAAAAATATACATGTATATGTTTAGCCCCCATGTTAAATTCCCATAGGAAATTCTTTTCGCAATAAAATCAATATTTGAAGGAATTTCTTCACACAAAACATTTTGGGGAGGGTGACTTTTTGTTATTTGGTGAAAAAGTAATTACATTTAAATATTATTCAGATTTAATGTGTTTAATAGCCAAAAGTTCGTCGGCAGAGAAGCGTGACAGACAGTAGCGATCGTTTTGTTTCAGTGTTCTTGGCCTGTTACAATACTATGCACAGTGTACATGTACCTACGTGCAGACAAGAAGAGCCAAGTGTGGATTGGATCGGTGAAACGAGGGAGACCATCGGTAAGACATTTCCAAGATTACGAAACATATTATATTTGAGTTAGTGTTAAAGGAACAATTTGACGATTGGCGGGGAAAAAAATCGAAAAAAATGCATTATTAGCATACCATCAACATATACGATGCATACATATATTTTCTATTAATTCAGACATGGATTCCCATAACATTAAACAGCGATTATACTTTCACTTTCAAAAGTTTCATTAAACACATTTTCGATAGGGTTTTGTTCTGGTCCAAGCAGAGATTGAAATACTAATTGTTCAGGGTATGGGATCACGTGGTATATTGTTTACACTGCAGTAATGGCGGCGCCCATGAGGTCTCAGGTAAAATCTTATTTTTCATCAATACGACTGCGGTTTCTACCTTTTAATGATGACCATGTTCCAGCCGTAACACAACGAGAACGCCAATACCAAATTTAGCAGAATTACTTATGTAGTTAGTCTGAACATTCTGCAGAGAAATTTGAATCGGGCCAAGTTTAAACAACGTTCGAATCCGTCCGATTCAAATTTCTCTGCATAATGTTCAGACTAACTACACAAGTAATACTGCGTCGGGAGTTCTATGTGGTCTAATAGTCCAGTCAGCCTGTATGATCACCTCAACATAATTGCAACAGAATGTATTTCTTTACACATGTGCTGAAGATAGCATTATAAAGAACATATCAAAAGTCTAGAAAAATCTAAATACGGGAAATCCCATAAAAATAACTTTTAAAACTGGTCTATTCGACAATAAGACGAATGGCCGTTGCAGCCCACCATAGGCAAACATTTCAAATATACCGTGTGATGACGTATCATGGATTTCTAAAGACGAGTGTTTATTTTACATTATTTATCATGTTTGCGGATAATATCACGTTTATATAATACTGATGTTGCTTTCATACAAGTGTAATTCCCGTGTTTTACAAGTTTATTGGCGTTGTCATGGATTTTCGCGGTTGTCAACAATCATCAATACACATAAACAATGTACAATATTTAGTATCGATCCAATTTACCTACTCTGTCATATACAATAATACGTGCGGATAACATTATAAAGTAAGTATATAAGTAAACAGTGGTATACAGGAGTTCTGTTAAAATCAGTATCACACACGTGGCCAACACATTGAATGTGGTCAAGCAAACCAAAGCGAGAGACTACAAAGACACGCATTGAAACATTCTCATTATTTCTTCTTGAAAGAAATCCGTTCAACGAAGATCATTTGTTGCGAAATATAGAAACAAGCGTGTCATCTGATTCCTCAACAAATATCGACAGGGCAAAAGAAACTGTGTCGAATGTACTAAACAAAATGTTTAGAAATACTGTAATGGATTATTCGTTCAAACGACCACACAAAGCAGTGACACGTAACACAAAACCATTCAGTAAAAAGTAGACAGTGAAGCAATTAATGTCTATCCACAGTTCTTTTAACCAACGACCTACAGTAGTTTTCAGTGGATCGGATGTGACATGTCACACGTATTTAAATACGAACTGTTCAGTATCCCGTCATCTCTATTTGATTCATCGGGTTTTCTAAGACAGACACAAAAACAACAGCGTTAGCAGATGCAATATGGGCCATGGGAAACTGTTGCAACATTGAGATGGAAAACGAGAACGTAAATCATGTGATTGATTGTGGATCTCTATTACACCGTATTCCATGGCAACAGGGTTCTAGATGTCCTGGCATCTGACAGACATATGTAGATTACAGGGTGTGACACTGCATCACGGCTCTTCGGTATATATAAGGGGCATGCACTGACGAAAGTAATGAATGACGAAAATTTAAATGCATGTGCGGAAGTGTTCATTGATAGCAGCGCAAAGGATGGTGTATTGCGAGCTGGTGAGAGTGTACTTAGTGGGATTGTACTGTGGGGTTATATCAGGAGGACTAGATACACTTCGCTCCAGAAATGTACTAGCAAAGTCTCGGCAGTACAACGTGTGTACATGTGCATGCACTGCCACCTACATCAGCAGCAGCGAAATACCACAGTATGAGGGAGTACCTAACTGGATTGATTCACAGATGAACTGGCACCATAGGAATGGAGATGGTTTGTTGTAAAACAAGATACTGCCTAGAAATACATAGTTTCCACCTGCTTCCGAAAGTCTCATGAAGACTATCAGGTGTAGCTGTAAACTGAAGTGCGATACAAAACGTTGTACATCCAGAAAACATGGACTTGGATGTTCCACAGGATGCGGCAAATGCAGAGGTGTAGCATGCACTAACATTACAAACCTCAGTTAGTCCGACCTATTCAGTAGACTTATAACCCAACTGACATATTAATACAAATGGACAATCAAACTGAGGTGAGTGAATTGATTTGAAGAGCTAATTATCTATATTTCAAACTACTTGTAGCATAGTTTACGCATGAAATATGTGATATTACACATTGAGATAACGAGTCTCCACCGGAGATGTTATGTTTGCAATTTGTTGTGAATGAGCGAGTTTTTCGTGCACATGCTATTTTGACGGCCATTTTGAATTTGAATGTCAATGACAGAGCAATTCAATTCATGTATAGTATCATTATCAGAGGTGTTTACCTTTAACTATGTATTTGAGCACTGTACATTGTGCCAACAATTATTTACAAATGATAATATGACAAAAGTAGCGTGATATATCTGTATACGACGGCCATCTTGGATTCATGCAAATTAAGCTTGTTTCCCCTGCTTCGATTTTTCTAGACTTTTAGTATGTTATCATAAACACTTCACATACACATATGCAAGTAAAATAGTTTCTGTTGCAATTTTGTTAAGGTTGGGCTACAAATTGATATAGGCTGACTGGTCTATAACAACACACTAAGGCTGTGATCTTGACCTTGGGGTTATCGGGGGTCTGAGCGTCGTGGATTTGTCACAGCATGATAGAGAATCATTAGAGAAAGGTATGTGTGAACTATCAAAACATTTGGTGAAAGAAAGGAGAGAGAAATTTCTCCCAACGTTAAGTTTATGAAAGCACGAGGACTGTGACCTTGATCTTGGGCATAGCGAGGGTCTGAGGTTCGTGGATGTCACAGCATGATAGTGAATAATCAGAGAAAGGCATGTGTGAAATATCAAAACGTTTGGTGAAAGGAAACAGAAATGTATAACATTTTCCCCAGGGTGTCCGCTTTAGAGAGGTTTTACTGTATTTACATTGGGCGGGCGGGCGACGGGCGGCGGGCAGCTGAATAACCACAGCTTGTCCACGCAATAACACAAGTTTCTGATGAGTTATCTTCTCTTGGCGGCCAGTTTTAATTTTCGCATTCTGTATCCGTCTCCTGGTGATAACTCAAGTTCCGCCTATCATGGAAATAGTAAACCCCATTTAGTTTCAAAATGTTCCACTCAGTAGGAACAAAATGTTCCACTCAGTAGGCACAAAATGTTCCACTCAGTAGGCACAAAATGTTCCACTCAGTAGGCACAAAATGTTCTTTCCAGGAATTAAATAAGTGTATAATTGTGTCACTATTCCACCAGTTCTGAAAATCGCGAATGCCCGCTATACAGATATAATCATTTAGTAATATTTATTTTACTGATAGTGACTCGCGGTGGTATCAGGCTATTTTCATGCAAATGAGGCATGGTATTTTTTAATTATTTATACTAATTAAAGTAAAATATGATCATTGGACACCAAAAAATAAATGCAGAGAATAAATATTAACGTCCGTTAACGTTTTTACGGAAACACGATTATCGCCCCTGATATCAGTGTGGAGTGAGGGAGGGAGGGTGGGTGGGTGGGTGTTTGTGAGTGATGTGAGTGAGTGAGTGAGTGAGTGAGTGAGGTGAGATCATTGGACACCAAAAAATAAATGCAGAGAATAAATATTAACGTCCGTTAACGTTTTTACGGAAACACGATTATCGCCCCTGATATCAGTGTGGAGGGTGGGTGGGTGGGTGGGTGGGTGTTTGTGAGTGAGTTGAGTGAGTGAGTGAGTGAGTGAGTGAGTGAGTGAGTGAGATTATCTAAACAATTCATTTACACAAACAACAGCAATTCATTGGTTAAATAGGAGGTCAGCAGATAAAAAAAAAGCAATATATATCTACGAAAACCTAACATTGAACTATACAGGTCAACCCTCGTCTATTATGTAGCCAAAATATGGAAGACTTTAAGAGCAAATATTTATTACAAGTACAATCAAGTACTCAAAATGCTTAGCTCTTAATCCAGACACATAGCTTAAAATCCCTGCTTAATCCAATACGTATGTACGGTTTCGTCTTACTTATCTGAACACAATATTCCGGGGCAGATCCAGGATTTATATCTAGAGGGGGCGTGGATTTCAATTTTCATAAAATTCAGATTATTTTTCTGCATTTTTTATTTCTCATCAAAAGTATATGTTGTTACCACTCAGTTGAACCGTCTCGACGAGACGGTTCAACTGAGTGGTACCAACATATACTTTGTGTGAGAAATAAGGAAATAATCAGATATTTACGTGGAAAAAATGGGTTAACATCTAATCTCGACCAATTTTAGAGGGGGCGTGCGCCGGACACGCCCCCGCCTGCGTCCGCACCTGATATTAATGCAAGTAATACATTGTGACACGTGTCTATATGTAAATACCTGTATCCATACTATTTGTTACATATGCATGTACTTGTAGATATATAGATGCTCTCATGGAAGATTGGCTACGCTATTCGATTCGGCTTATATTTAAGGGTGGGAATTGGCTCGAACACCTTCAATACCCGGTTTTTCCACTGTAAATCAGGCATATGACCATTCTGAAATGTATTGGCGTGCTTTGAAATCATGACCACACATTAACATCTGAGATAAACGATAAAGAAACATAAACAAACATAAGATTACAGAGGTTGTCTTGGTGTCCGGTTTAGAGAGGTTCCACTGTATTTAGAAACCATGATTGATACTTATACAATGCAAGGAGGTCTCCAGGGTGTCCGGTTTAGATAGCTTCCACTGTTATTCAGCTATGGACACTCAAACACATGGATATGTGCTTTTCAACCATGAACATCTACAATACAATGGACGCTCTTTAACCCTTTCACCCCTAAGTAACTGAATGGGCTGCGATATGTTAATTTTGCAACCAATCTAATCATCGCAAAATGATTTTCAGCTATTCTATTTCTAAAAAGGGGGTATTTGTTGTTCAAAAAAATATGAAAATTACTTTCAAACAGTGCAGATCCTGATGAGACGGCTCGTTACGAGCCGGCTCATCTGGATCTGCACTGTTTGCATAAACCGCTATAGCGGGCTTTTGGGTTCAAAGGGCTAAACCGAACACCCTGTGACGTACTCAGGGTGTCCTGGATTTTTTCCAGGTACGATGGCCGCGAAAGTTGGATATGGAGCTTCCACTGCAATTCAACTGTATGAACCCGCCAATGCATGCGACCATGAACAGTTATTACCATGTGAATACTTGAAATAAATCAAAATGAACATACTGGGGCTAGCGCCTCGCCATTAAACAGATTTTCCGACCTATTATTTTCTGATATACACCGCAAATGTAAAAATTACAACACAGTTAACCCTATATTACATTGTCGTATTCTCATTGCAGCACCAGATCAACAAACAGAAACTACACCATCGAATGACGTGATTATTAGCTCATATATGCGGTCAGGATCTACCTTTCTCAGCAGACTAATGGCATTCAGGTAAGAACACGCCTCATGGTCTACAATGTTGGCCATCGTGTCAGTCAACGAGCTATTACACATAACGTTTAGAAACACCAGAGGTGTAATATAAGGAGATATGAAGTAACGCGAATGTCGCGATACCCGTTATTATAGGTACTACACGAGCTATATGTATGCAAAATTGCTATACCACCCTAATTTAACATCGAAACAAATTGTGTTTATACATGTACTTTATTTATACAACATTTTATTCACTCCATTCAGCATATATCAAATTTAATACATATCAGCTGTATATATGTATAATCAAATTGCTGACTATAATTATGTTGGAGTGTTAGGAGTAACACGTATGCATTCCTCCTTAATCAGCTAGCAATTCAGGATATACGCTGGGCAACAATTTAATAAATCCAGTGTGAGATCAGCTGTAATACTGCTTCTGATCTTAGGAAAGTCCCGTGTAGATTCGATGCTGAATTTGCATTTTCCTCCAACATTAAACGCATGATAAACCATTTCAATCATACATTCGATCAAACAATTCAATCAAGTACTCAATCAATCAATCAATCAATATAACACACAAACAACCAAACAAACAATACAACCCTGAAGCAATGTATTTCATGAAAGAATCAATCAATTAATCACACACAAACACCAAGCAGTAACACAAGCAATCAGTCGGTCAGTCATTTCTCTATTTCAGAAAAGATTCCTTCCTGTTTTATGAACCATTCTGGAAGACGAATCAGTGGGAATATTACAGAGGAGCCAAGTCGGTCTGCAGTAGTCGCCATACAAAATGCGTGTAAGTTGAAGTTTGAATACAGCGAATATAGCTGGAGCGCTGGAGTTATGGCGTCATTTTAATGTCATAGCTCCATGACTGCATCCTGTGTCTGCATCCGTTCTCCACAACTGCCCTTACTATACTACACTGTACTTCAATTGGTCAATATTCCCCGCACCGGCGTCTATTTCAACTTCTAGTAACGGTTTCTGGTGCCGGTTACTAGACGACCATGTTTTATGCAGTTTTTTCTGCATTTAGCTGAATGCGAATTCCGGCAGGAATCCGGTGCCTATTTCGACGAGGCACATTTTACGCACATGTGGAAGGAATACTCGGACCTAGGACCCAATACATGGCTCATTTGAAAAACGTTACTCCACCCACCCATTTCCTTACAAATTCAAATTTCAAAATTCAATTTATTAGCAGTTAAGCACAACGTGCTTCTCGCCGTATTTAGATGTTTTGACGGTTCGAGAAGAGCAATGAAAACACAATGTTAACACTGTGTAAAATGTACAAGTGATGACATAATATTATATTGCTATTAACATGCAAAGGCTGTGCATTATGCTACGGTGTATGAATCTATCACAGCAATAACGAACCGCACTTGATGCAACAGACCCACAACCAGCACACACACAGCCATTCCATGTCTCAAGCAATCAAGTTCATTGTAAACGTGTTAATAGGAGTAAACATATTTGATAATGTACACGAAACTAAGGTAAAGTTTGATGTTCCACAGAATCGTCTTAAGCAAGACGATTCTTTGGAAATTCAAACTTCACGGGATTTATTAAAAAGTTAAGATAATTGTATGAACATTTCGGAGCAGATGCAGATTAATATTCCGCATTTGCTTCGTAATATTCATACCGCTTACAAACCTATATCGAACTGAGATGATTATTTCTAGATCTGTGGCTATGTACAAGTATTTTGAAAGGCGTTTCAATAGAGATTCATTTTCTGTTGTCATTAGAGCGGTGAATTTAGTCGTACTCGCCCAGCTACAATAATAACGAGGTAGGTGTGTTCTTCGCAATACAGTATAGAATGGACAGACAAGAAGAAAGTGATATTCATTTTCAATAACATTCATGTTACAGAGCCGGCACAAGCGATTATCTCTAGCAATGTGACGAAACCGCCCTTCTTCAATTTCAAGTGAATGTGCAGAGCAACGGAATCGTGTTAGAGCAATACGAAAGTTGTCATTTTCTACTGTTTTGAAATACTTTTCCATAGAAAACCCACTTTTGATGGTTCTATATGTTGAAAGTTTGGGAGAATTTGCGACATCACTGAACCAGCCCTGTAAGTATTGGTCATATAGTCTCTGTATAACCATATTTAATTGAGGTTGAGATACTTCCTGAGTATTCCATAGATATGAGAAACCTAGATTGTCTAAAAGTGATTTAACATTAGACACCCATGGCGATATTGCAGTGGTCACATCAGCTTCAAATACATGCGAAAGCAATGAGTTATCTGTCAACAAAATTCTGCGCCAGTATTTCAAAATGCGCTCTCTACGCTTGATCACTAGTGGGACGCGACCTAGCTCTCCATATATAGCAAGTGTGCATGTTTGATTTCGCACTTTAAGGATCTGTTTCAGAAACTTTAGATGCACTCTCTCTATATCTGGAGCACTATGAAATCCCCAAATTTCAGACCCGTATTCCAGGATAGGCAGCACCATCGTATCAAATAAATGTAACTTATCTGTAATTGTGAGTTGAACCTTGTCAAATAAACTATTCAGTGAAAAAATTGCTTTTGTAGCCTGCTATACAGTATAGCCTTTCAAGGTGGGCAAAAGCTTGGGAAAATGCCATAGACAGGCTTAGTTTCGGGCTCGCTCAATCACCACACGTTTCCAATTTTCTGCTGACTTACGCCTCTGGCAAAAAATAAATGCATTAGGTCCACAAATATATTCACTTTAAACATCTGTGTTTAGTACATTGTTAGTTACACACGTTTTAGCTACCAACGTTACAGAGAAATATCTCTTTCCGAAAGAATCCCACACACACATCGCCACCTGATTGGCTGTAGTATTTGTAACCTTCCAGTTTAGGTTTTCCCGTGACGTCATTATTGATCATTCTGCGAATATAACAAAGGAAATCCGAAAGTAAAATTCACGGTTATGTCGAAATGTTGGGACGCAAATCAAAATAAACGCACGTTTTAGATCCTTCAATATGGAACGCCAAATCTACATAAACTCAAATAGAGCTAGCAACAAATATTTGGAGCTAGCAATAAATATTTGGAGAGCTCTCGAAATCATTTGGAGAGCTCTCGAAATGAATTAATGATAGCTCGAAATCATTTGGAGAGCTCTCGAAATCATTTGGAGCGAGCATTATATAACATTTGATTTGGAGTTATCTCTAAATCATTTGGAGAGCTCTCGAAATCAATTAATGATATCTCGAAATCATTTAGAGAGCTCTCGAAAACATTTGGAGGAGCATTATATAACTTTTATTTGGAGAGCTCTCTAAATCATTTGGAGCTATCTCTAAATCATTTGGAGCTATCTCTAAATCATTTGGAGAGCTCTCGAAATCATTTGGAGAGCTCTCGAAATCAATTAATGATATCTCGAAATCATTTAGAGAGCTCTCGAAATCATTTGTAGCGAGCATTATATAACTTGATTTGGAGAGCTCTCTAAATCATTTGGAACTATCTCTAAATCATTTGGAGAGCTCTCAAAATCAATTAATGATATCTCGAAATCATTTAGAGAGCTCTCCAAATCATTTGTAGTGAGCATTATATAACTTTGATTTGGAGAGCTCTCTAAATCATTGGGAGCTATCTCTAAATAATTTTGAGAGCTCTTGAAATCGTTTGGAGAGCTCTCGAAATCATTTCGAGCTATCTCGAATTCATTTCGAGCTAGCAATATATATCTTATTTGGAGCTAGCATTAAATCGCTTGAAACTATGAAAAACGATGTCTCCCTGAATTATTGAATTACGCATTGAATTACGCATCACGATTTACCCAAATATACCCAAATCTTCATTAAAAATAACATTTATGATTATATTATATACTTTTTCTACAATATATCATTAGTATATCATATAATAACCACATTTTGACCGAAACATATGAAGAATAAAGCACATATATCTGCGGGAAAACGATTAATATAGCATTATTATAAAGGGAGACTACCGAGACTCATTAATTATATCTCAGTTGTCTAACTTTAAGTTATCATCGACCATGATTGCATATCGCACATAATGTGGTTGTGACTGGAGAAATGTGGTTTATGGGTTTTGCGACCGGTGTAGATTCAGATCAGCATGTGCATCCGCAGTCTGATCAGCATCTGCAACATTCGTCATTCCATAAATGAAACCCCAAGTCATGCTTCGAACTAGCAATGTAGGTCGTTACCAGGCTACAGAAGGGATCTATTTAATCAGAACCTACACTGGTCACAATTTCGATAAGCCCCATTTATCCAGTCACAGCCACATATACATATTAATGCAGTATTAGTTTTAAAATATGAGTAGCTTATATATTTAAATTATATATTACTACCGTATATAAATATATAATTGTACTAGTTGACATTCTTACAGAGATTTTAAAAGCGCGGGAAGGGAGCGCGTATTGTTTTTTTCCTCCAGTTCCCACGAGGAGTGGTATTTGGAGCTAGCATCAGATCAAGTTTATAATGCCCTCTCTAAATCAATTTGACATATCTCCAAATGAATTCTAGAGCTCTCCAAATGATTTCGAGAGCTCTCCAAATGATTTAGAGATAGCTCCAAATGATTTAGAGAGCTCTCCAAATCAAGTTATATAATGCTCGCTACAAATGATTTCGAGAGCTCTCTAAATGATTTCGAGATATCATTAATTGATTTCGAGAGCTCTCCAAATGATTTCGAGAGCTCTCCAAATGATTTCGAGAGCTCTCCAAATCATTTAGAGATAGCTCCAAATCATTTAGAGCTCTCGAAATCAAAGTTATATAATGCTCGCTACAAATGATTTCGAGAGCTCTCTAAATGATTTCGAGATATCATTAATTGATTTCGAGAGCTCTCCAAATGATTTCGAGAGCTCTCCAAATGATTTAGAGATAGCTCCAAATGATTTAGAGAGCTCTCGAAATCAAATGTTATATTGCTCGCTCTAAATGATTTCGAGAGCTCTCCAAATGATTTTGAGATATCATTAATTGATTTCGAGAGCTCTCCAAATGATTTCGAGAGCTCTCCAAATATTTATTGCTAGCTCAAAATAGTTGTTGCTAGCAATAGATATTTGAGTTTATGTAGATTTGGCGTTCCATACTTCAAGGTTAGTGAATGATACTTATTTTGTCACAAATTGTAACATCGGACTTACTGATGTTTATTTCAGTGATTCATGTCAATATGTTGCGACTGTAATGGGATTTCAGCCAGATTTTACACGTAATTTATCCTGCCACAGCCAACACAAAATGTGTGACATTCTTTCGTACACACAATTAGCGCCTTGGCTGTGGTAGCTAATTTTCCTGTAACTAACGAAATGCAGATGATTGAAGTGAATATATTTGAAGCCCTAAGACATTTATGGATTACCAAAGACACAAGTCAGCAGAAAAATCGAAATGTGTGGTGTTTGAGCGAGTTCGAAACTACGACATTTTCCCAAGCTCTTTCCTACCTTGAAAACGTTATAGTGTATATTGTACGGACACTGGTGGGTGGGGTAACGGTTTACAAATGATCCATTTATCAGGTCCTAGGTCCGAGTCGTCCACCTGTGATTTTACGCTGGCGGGAGTGCAACACCAGTGATAATACTCATATAAGTAGCATAGTGAGGTCTATTCTGGGACATGGAAGCAGATGAAGCATGAAGCCATGGAGTTATGACGTCAAAATGAAGTCATACCTCCAGGGCTCCATGCTGTATTCGCTAGAATTCATCTCACTATACTACTTTAAATAATTATAATACGGGCATGTAGTGACATTGCATATGTATGTATAACCTTATTTCTTGGAGGTTATGCTGGTTTCTAAACATGAATATGGCAAATGTACATTTGCATATTTTACCATCACTGCAACTGGGGCCCGTTTCACTAAACTTCTTAGACTAAAATGTTCGTAAGTGCAAAATTATGTTGTCTGTAAATTACACATTAACAATGTTTTCTTGTAAACAATTATTGGATTCACATTTATTGAGCATAGGCTGCATATGCAGCCTATGTTCAATAAATGTAAATCCATCAATAGAAATTTACACTTACGAACATTTTAGTCTTACGAAGTTTAGTGAAACGCACCCCTGGTTTTCACCTGTGTAAATGCACAAAGTTAAAATGTTATTTACTTTACGACTGGATTACAAAAAATCACTTGTCCGATCTGGCGACTACATGTCATCTCATGTATAGGCGACGTCTAGGATCGAACATGCCGTACTCGTGATGGCTGTGACTGAAGACATGTAACTGATTGGTTTTGGACCAGTGTACGATCAGGATCTGCATTTTCGTCATTCCATGAATGAGACACCCGTCATGCGTCTAACAAGGAACATGGATCGTTATCAGTCTGCAGGAGTTTGCTATATGATCATGAGCTACACGGGTCATAAATCCTATAAGCCCGAGTTCTTCAGTCGCATTCATACAGTGCAACCTCTCTAAACTGCACGCCCTGTTAGGTCTCCAGGATTTCCGGCTTAGAGAGGTTTCGCTGTAAATTAGGCATGTCATCATTCTGAGCCATAGTTGTGTGCTATGCGATCACGAACAGGCATTATCACCTGTGATAAATGACCAAGGAACGCATAACACATACTATCACAGGTGTTTTCTTGGTGTTTACTCGGTATCCGGTTTAGAGGGGTTCCACTGTATTTATATTTCAGATCCAAGACAGCGCCAGAGACGGTTGCTGAGACGTTGGCTAACATATTTCAGTGCAAATTTGAAGGCTTTGAAAATATCATTTCCGATAATACGAATACACGATTAGCGGGTAGGTATTAAATCATGGTCCCAACATTTATTTTAATATGAACAGGTATTACAGCGATCAGGCTAGGCTCTTCACTGATTGTCTATACATGTAGTTGTATATATCTACATCAAGTGCTACACTGTCCATAGGGGACGTAGACGGAATTCTTTTGTTTTATTAATTCGTTCTCACGAAATAACAATTCGTTCCCTCAATTTAACAATTCGTTTCCACGAATTAACAATTCGTTCCCACGAGAACGAATTGTTAATTCGTGGGAACGAATTGTTATATCATGGGAACTAATTGTTAATTCGACGGAACGAATTGTTAAATTGAGGGAACGAATTGTCATTTCGTGGGAACGAATTGTTAATTCGAGGGAACGAATTGTAAAATCGTGGGAACGAATTGTTAATTCGAGGGAACGAATTGTTAAATTGAGGGAACGAATTGTTATTTCGTGGGAACGAATTACTAAAAAAAAATCCATGTCCCCTGCTGGGCTCCGAACAAATGAGACACACCATGGGATTTTGTACCTTCGGACATCTGCGTTATTTCATGAAAGACGTTTACAAAATTTACAATATTTTTCATAAATTAAGTCAAAAGTTATGTTCTCTAAAGATTTTGTCAACTGTTGACGCCATCGTGGGAACGAATTGTTAAATTGAGGGAACGAATTGTTATTTCGTGAGAACGAATTAATAACAAGAGGGCCATGATGGCCCTAATTCGCTCACCTGACTCCATAAACACCAGAGGAGAATGTGACATTGAGTTCATGTGTTTTAAAAAAATTGTGCTATTTTTAGATGGCGGTCATCTTGGATTAAGCGATGACTCTCATTTTACAAAATCTGAAAATGCTTCACCCAGCATCGGCCATGTGGTTCCTGAGAAAAAGACGTTAAAAATCTTAAATAAATGGACCTTTTGGTGGCCATCATGGATGACATAATCATCCGACTCCGGCAAATATTGCACCAGAGTGATCGCCTCATTGATACCTTCGATTTGATATATGACATGACCATATTCAGTCAAAAATAAAATTTGACCCCAATTTGACCCCACGGGCCACGCCCATTTTTGACCCCGGGGTCACCATTTTAACAACTTTGAAAGAGCATTGTACATCGATCATTCCTACCAAGTTTCGTCGAAATCCGGCTAGCGGTTCATGAGAAGATTTTTTAAGAATTTATGCTATTTTTAGACGGCGGCCATCTTGGATTAGCGATGACCTCCATTTTAACAAATCTGAAAAGGCTTCACACATGGACCATAACTTTTAAGTTTGGCTACCATGGGTCAAGCGGTTCATGTGAAGAAGAATTTTGAAATCTCTAATAAAAGAACGACATTTTGACCTTTCGGCGGCCATCTTGGATGACATAACAATCCGATTTCGACAGAAAATGCACCAGAGTGATCGCCTCATTGATACCTTCAATTTGATATATGACATGACCATATTCGGTCAAAAATAAAATTTGACCCAATTTGACCCCACGGGCCACGCCCATTTTTGACCCCGGGGTCACCATTTTAACAACTTTGAAAGAGCAATGAACATCGATCATTCCTACCAAGTTTCGTCGAAATCCGGTAAGCGGTTCATGAGAAGAATATTTTTTAAGAATTTATGCTATATTTAGACGGCGGCCATCTTGGATTAGCGATGACCTCTATTTTAACAAATCTGAAAAGGCTTTACCCATGGTCTATAACTTTTAAGTTTGGCTACCATGGGCCAAGCGGTTCATGTGAAGAAGAATTTTTAAATCTCTAATAAAAGAACGACCTTTTGACCTTTCGGCGGCCATTTTGGATGACATAACAATCCGATTTCGACAGAAAATGCACCAGAGTGACCGCCTCATTGATACCTTCAATTTGATATATGACATGACCATATTCGGTCAAAAATAAAACGACCCCAATTTGACCCCACGGGCCACGCCCATTTTTGACCCCGGGGTCACCATTTTAACAACTTTGAAAGAGCAATGTACATCGATCATTCCTTCCAAGTTTTGTCGAAATCCGGTTGGCGGTTCTTGAGAAGAAGATTTTTTAAGAATTTGTGCTATTTTTAGACAGCGGCCATCTTGGATTACGTAATGACGTCATTTTAACAATTTTGTAATCCCCCTACCTAAGGACCATGACCATGAAGTTTGGTGACCATAGGCCCAATGGTTACCGAGGAGAAGACGTTTGAAAATGTTCACGGACGACAACGACGACGACGGACGACGACGGACACATTGCGGTAACAATAGCTCACATGAGCTTCGCTCAGGTGAGCTAAAAAACAGAATTCTACGTCGCCTGCGGGGCTCCGTACATTTGTGAACAGTCTAGCACTTGATCTAGATACGTATATAAAAATTAATGTCATACACGCAATTTCCCCAACCGTGATCACATATCAGGTAATAGTTTGGCAACCGACCAGTAAAAATAGCCACTTACATTTTTTATTTTTAATTACCTATATTATATATGAAAGTTGTCAAGTGATTTACTTATTTTGCATTCCATTAGTTTAACCCAGGGATTTAGGGTTATATGTCTCTGTTTAGCCTAAAACAAGAATTCGTGGTACAAACAATCGTCCAACACAATATGCCATATTCTTACTTGCTAACCTGTGGGCCGTTTCACTAAACATCGTACGACTAAAATGTTCCTAAGTGCAACATTAGGATCGTCAAAACAATTTAATTGATGGATTTACATTGATTCAACATAGGCTGCATATGCAGCCTATGCTCAATAAATGTAAATTCAGCAATTGTTTACAAGAAATCAGTGTTAATATGAAATTTACAGACTACATAATTGTGCACTCACGAACATTTTAGTTGTACGAAGTTTAGTGAAACGGTCCCTTGATTTGTAGGATAAACCAGTTTGAATATAGAGGATATTCCATCGTACATTTTGAATAGCGGGAAATAATACACGAGTGTGCGTCGGCGTCGGCGTCGGCGTCGGCGTCGGCGTCGGCGTCGGCGTCGGCGTCGGCGTCGGCGTCGGCGTCGGCGTCGGCGTCGGCGTCGGCGTCGGCGTCGGCGTCGGCGTCGGCGTCGGCGTCGGCGTCGGCGTCGGCGTCGGCGTCGGCGTCGGCGTCCGCGTAAGCAACGAGTGAGCGTAGCGAACGAGTTGCTTGCACGGACGCCGACGGACACGAGTGTATTATTTCCGCTATTCAAACGTGTACGATGGAATATCCTATTTATTACATTTCCACGGCGGATACATATGCACATTTAGTCTATTTTTGAGATTAAAATCAATGAAATGTGATGTGCGCATGAATAGTTATACAATGTTTTCGAGCGTTTTGACGTTACGTTGTGTGACGTCAAATGTGACGTCATGTAACTTTTTCGAAATCCAAATTACGCAGCTGTTTCTATGAACCAGGGGCCCGTTTCACTAAACTTCTTACAACTAAAATGTTCGTAAGTGCAAATTTGGAATCGTCTGGAAATTTCAATTGATGGATTTACATTTATTGAGCATAGGCTATGCTCAATAAATGTAAATGCAATAATTGTTTACAATAAAACATGGTTAATGTGAAATTTACAGACTATCATAAGTTTGCATTTACGAATATTTTAGTCGTAAGAAGTTTAGTGAAACGGCCCCCAGATATATTTGAGTGCATGTTTGGAATGTGTTCACATTAACATTGTAGATTAGTCGAGATCCTTTCCAAATTTTCAAATAACGGTGTATTATTTGTAAGGAGTCGATTACGGGTTTTCTCTCACAGCGAAACCCGTGCAAATAAGTTGCAACAGTGTAATAAATGGTGTTAATCATGCTGAAGACGAATGATCCGTGTCAGTACAGACATGCCGATGGATTTCCTAACGGCTAATATCAAGGTGCATGATCACGTGGTTACTATAACACCAACAATGGCTGACAGTGGTGAAAGCGTGCCCACTCTAAAGTAAGTATTATTTTATATGTTCGTTAATATGCAACGGATTTTGATGAAATATGGCGCAGCAAACGCGTCTTCATGAGCTGCATTTGGTGGTCCCGGGAGTTCGGCACATAGTGATGTCGTTTTTGCGAAGAATCGATTTCATAATTTGTGCCAAAGTACCGAGATCACAAAATACTGCTTAACAAGACGCGATTGATGCGCCATATTTCATAAAAATCCGCTACATAATAAGGACAAAATAATAGAATACGTACAATGAATCGGAGGGCTTCTGGAAGTTTCAGTACTTGTTGTTGTTGTTGTTGTTGTAGCCACGTTATCATACCCCTTGAAAATGAGTAGGGTCGACGGCATTCTCATAGGTACATGTAGGGTGGGCTTGCTTGCACCACAATTATTTTAACCCTTTCACCCATAAGTAACTGGAGTGGATTTTGATATGTTAATTTTGCAACCAATCCAACCGTCACAAAATGATTTTCAGATTAGTCCATTTACGAAATGTGGGTATTTTTGTTTTCAAACATATGAAAAGTACTTTCAAAAGTGCAGATCCTGATGAGACGGCTCGTTAAGAGCCGGCTCATCTGGATATGTACTGTTTGCATAAACTGCTATAACGGGCTTTCTGGTTGAAGGGGTTAATGCCTTAGTACAGGGTGGTCATCCCACGTGACTTTTTTAATAAGGTACACGCTGATTTTGATTAAATAAAGCGCACCGTACCCGCCAATACGAGTACGTTTCCTGGTTGTAAACCGCATTATGCTAAACATTATAGTTTTTCCAAACATTGTGGAACTGTATTTGGGTGAACCTTATCCACGCTTTTCAGACTCTGGGAAACAAAGTTCCCGAATGTTTGGGAAAACCGTAATGTTTATCTTAACGCGGTTCACAACCGGGAAAACTACTGGTATTAGCGGGTACGGTGCGCTTTATTTCATCAAAGTTTGACATTTTCTTATCTAGAATCGAGTGATTTTCAACCAAATTCGGTGTGTACCTTATTCAAAAAGTCACATGGGATGACCACCCTGTAGGCTTAACCACGCTAAATCATCCGATATTCATGCGCGGTGTAGTCAAAAGTAGTACGTTAAAAAGAATAAGCCAGATTTGTTATGCCATAGACACTCCTTGCTTGCAGAAACCAGTCAATTTATGCACTAATCTACTTCAGATGCATGTTACTGTAGCATGTACATCAGTTTCAAGCATATGCTTTGGGATTATTTTGTAAGTCGCATCATGTTTGTCATGTGAGGCGGTTTCAATTACAGCCACTTTTGAAATGAATTTATCTTTCTTAACAATAATTAAACCTATATTTTAAATTGTGAATATCCAGAGCAGAATGGGTGCAGGTTATGGGAAAATAGGTCCCTTGACATCCATAAGGAAAATGAAAGTAACCGAGAATAGCAAAATGTGTGTTCCTAACACACATTTTGCTATTCTCGGCTAACACACATTTTGCTATTCTTGGCTACTTTCATTTTTATTATGGATGTCAAGGGACCTATTTTCCCATAACCTGCACCCATTCTGCTCTGGATATTCATAATTGGTTAGTTTGTATAGGAAATATCGTTGGTTGGTGGACTTGTAGTAGACAGATGCTAGCGACGCCGTAGTTAAATCCACGTATGTAGAAGGTCCGACAGAGTAGTGGAGCGCCGTGGCGTAATGGTTAGTGTGTCGGACTACTGATCCAAAGGTCGTGGGTTCGAGCCCGACTAGCGGCGTGCGTTGTGTCCTTAAGCAAGACACTTTATCCACACTGCTCCAGTTCACCCAGCTGTAAATGGGTACCGATAATTCGTAATTGCTCTGTAAATACGAATTACCGGATTCTCTCAAAAAGCTCTACCTCCGTTCTTTCTCCCATTCTTGGGAGACGGCATGCAAGGTCCTAGAGCCAGTGCCGCCGTTAAATATAAGCTAAAGAAAAAGGTCCGACAGAGATGATGTACACACACAATAATCTTTAAAATGCGTAAAACCGAAATTACCGTCTGCTGTTATGTTATACGTTGTCTTCTTTCTCAATAAAACATGGCTTGGCAGCACTTTATAATCATTTCCATTGGAAATGATTCTAAAGTGATGTCAAGACATTCTTTGATTGTGCAATCATGAAACATACAAAATAAACAGCAAACGACAAAAACAATTACTCCAGCTTAGTAAGGAATAAAATCGAAGCAAATTGCATGTTCACCAAGTTGAACTCTTATCTTGCAGACAGCAGCTGGGATGAATACAGAAAATGTCGACACGAAAGAGTACCGATGGAAAAATGTGTACCAAACCTCGTCGGACCATGCCAGAATGCCAAACACAGGGTCACCAAAGTAATAAGACTCACGGTTGATATGTTCGAATCCACCCTTGAACGGTTCAAAAACGTAAAACTAATCCACATGTTCAGGGACCCACGTGCTGTCCTAAATTCCCGCCTAACAACAGACTGGTACAAACTAAAACCAAAATACATCGAACAAAACGCCAAAAGTTTATGCAATAAAATGCTGTACGATCTAAAATACGGGACTAGACTAATGAAAAAATATCCTGGAAGAGTTATGTTTCTTCTTTTCGAAGATTTAATTGATAATATCCAGATAAAACGGCGGATTCTATACGATTTACACGGCATGTCACATAAACAAGACGATTTACTGTTTGATAACGTGACGGAAGAAATTCACAAAGACCAACACGTGGGAAAATCTGCGGAAATAGACCACACGACTAGATTCGCTTCATGGTGGAGGAGTTCTCTCCCTTGGGGGACTGTTCGGGTCGTGGATCGAGTGTGCAAGACCGTGTATAATCGATTGGGTTACCTCCCCATGGCTAATGAAACACAGTTACAGGATAGTTCGTTTTCTGTTATACGAAAACCTTACACGTATGCGTTAGATGTAAATGATATAGCTTTGTTTGACTAGGTGTACGCGGAAATGTGTATTGCACGTGCTGTCGGGGTTTCGAGCCATGGAAAAGTCGCGGGAATACTGGACGAAGGCCGGAAGGCCTCTTCCAGTATTCCCGCGACTTTTCCAAGTTTATATCCCCGATAAATTCCACAAAAAGGCCATTCATTCCTTATAATTCCAGCATTTGAAATAAATTCATCAAGAAAATGTGTTTATTTTGACAGACGGCAGCCATTTGTTTACATTTAACCCGAACTACTTGCTACAGGTGCGCTGTCAGTGCAGTAGTTCGGCGTGGGAGTTACAGCGCACCTGTAGAAAGTAGTTCGGCGTGGGAGTTTACTGGGATATAAATTTTGGACAGAGACTTGCTACGGGCCAATCAAATGTTAGGGAATTGTGTAAATATGTTTGTGCTGGAATTCTTAGTGGCCATTATCCGACGAGCCATATGATTTTGTACATCAGAAGATATACAATTTTTCATGAAAAATATTTTGAAAATATATATAATATGTATTTTCCATAAATGACGTTAAATGTTGATGAAATGGTCAGACCAAATGCTATGAAAATTTCGTCAACTTTCTACGTAATTTAAATATCTTTTCATGAAAAAAAAAATAGCATCTTCTGAAGTACAACATCGCGTGGCTTGTCTTATTTGGGGCATTTTACTCTTTATTTGCTTGGAAGTAACTTTTCACTCTTCGAAGTTGCAGCACAGGGGCCAATTTTGTTATTTAAACAAGTTCATATTGTATTTCGAAATTTAAATTTATTTTAAAGCTGTGTTGGTTATTTGACCCCAATAGTTCAGGGTCTAATTGAAACCACAGGTGGAAGACTCGGACCTATGACACCAAAAAAATGCCTATTAAAAAAGTCCCATTACCCCACCCACTTGGTCTCGTACATTACCATCTTCTATTTATAGAAAGGTGGGTAAGAATATGGCTATTATAGAAAGAGCCCTCTCTTTTCCGATTCGCACAAACACAATAAACATCGATTAAATGTATGAAATATGTCTCTGGAAATCGATAAAGGTATTAGGTGTGTGAATATACTCACTTCAAATCGCAGTTTCAAGCATTTATTGAGTTATTCGTGTTTTGGAGTTATATGGTCATGGTGCACGACTTTAGTTTGAGCTGGCGATCAGTTATTGGTCAAATATGACCGATAATCCACACCGGATGGCCTCCGATTCTGTGTGAGATTCTTTCGTACACGCAAATTTCGCTTTGGATGGTGTATACAAAATGCGAATAACTGAATAAATGCTGGAAACAGCGATTTGAAGTGAATATATTCACACACCTAATACCTTTATCGATTGCCAGAGACAGAAGTCATACATTTAATCGATGTTTATTGTGTTTGTGCGAGCCGGAAAAGAGAGGGCTCTTTCTATAATAGACATATTGATACTCACCTTTATAAATAGAATATGGTACTGTACGAGACCAAGTGGGTGGGGTAATGGGATTTTTTTAATAGGATTTCTTTTTGTGTCGTAGGTCCGAGTCTTCCACCTGTGATTGAAACCAGTGTTCGACCAGCCAGCCATGTCTTTAAAATCTCCTTTTTACTGTGAGATAATCTCAACAAAACGTGTGAAAAGAGAAGGAAGAAAGACTGATCCCCTACCCCGTTTTCAAATGTATCAGATCGAAGCAACTCAAACTGTAGTTGCGGGCATTAACTCTGCAAAACTCCCGTACCATTGGTACCTGTAGAGTTACTTCCCGCAACTAACCAGGCAGAATCTGAACCATTTGTGGAAATTTCAAATCATGAAAAAAAGAGTCTTAAATCATCTTAATAGAGGAAGCATATCGTGCATGTATGTTATAATTTATTGTTACGACGTCTGGTCCGCGTCCTCGCGTGTATACTCCGTATGAACTTCGTACCACCACTTCGCCCCTGCAGCCTTTCGCGCCTCGGGTGGATAATAGTTCATCCCGTTCATGTTATCCGTGAACGATTCTATCATCGGTAACTCCATCAGTTTTGGTTGATACTTTACCAGGAAGTATGCGCCACACGTGACCGCCGGTGAACCAGCCGATGTACCGCTTGCCGAGTCTGCCTCGCCGGGAACCGGACACACCATGGTTTCCCGCCTTTCATACATTTTCGGATGCCTTTCTAGCTTATCGAGAATGTCTAGTCTGACTTCATCGACTTCGTAAATCTCGCCATGAATGTGCTGAAATAATAAATTTTGCCTTACAACAGCTTTGATACAGAATACAAAATGCTAAAACAATACCCGTTATATTCACTTTATTGCAAGAAAAAATACTCCAGTGGTTGCTGTGACAGTTAGAACAATGTAGGTAGAAATCCACTGGGGGGGGGGGGGTCCAAGTTTATATGTCGACCCATTTTTTTACTTGGACAGATTCTGTTATTTGTTTATAATATTCCTCACACAAAGTATATGGTGTTACCACTCAGTTGAACCGTCTCGTCGAGACGGTTCAACTGAGTGGTAACAACATAGACTTTTGATGAGAAATTAGAAAAAAATGCAGAAAAAATGTTTTTTAAGAAAATTGCCGATCGTGTCATTTACAATTGAGAATCCAAGCCCCCTCTAGACCTAAATCATGGCTCCGCCTCTGAAGTTGGCCAGGATAGCAGGTGCACGTGACGTGCCGACCATGTAAATAGGCTTTTTCATTAGCAGCCGATATGTGGGTGGAGAAATTAGGATTATGGGTCTTATGACCAATCAAGCTCCTGGAGCCCGTTTCACTAAACTTCGTACGACTAAAATGTTCGTAAGTGCAAATTTATGATCGTCTGGAAATTTCAATTGATGGATTGCCTATGCTCAATAAATGTATATACCAATGTATATACCAATAATTATTTACAAGAAAATATTGTTAATGTGAAATTGACAGACTATCATAATGTTATACTTACGAACATTTTAGTCGTACGAAGTTTAGTGAAACTGGCCCCATATCTTCTATCCAAGGTCTGCGGCATGGTAGGACCTATACTGTCTGTCAGAAGGAGGTCATGTGTTTCACTGTCTGCACAAACTGATCTGGATCTACACTGGTCGCAAATGTCATAAGCCCAATTTCTCCAGGCATGTTCGCATATATATATAAGCTAACTTAAGGTAGTAGGTCATAGATAGATACACACAGCTTCAATGATAATTGCTTCATAAGATGTGCTATTATAGTAAATACATGGTTAGTGCCGTCAAATATCAAATATATTCGGTTGAGCCTTAGACAGCTTTATTGGGGCGAGCTTTAGCGAGCCCCTATAAAGTTGTTGGGGCGAAACCGACTATACTTTATATTCGACGGCACTAATCATGTATTTAATTTATACCGCATACTAAACTTAACTGTTGAACGTGCGTGACGTCATCTTTTGACGTCATTCCCTCGCCATACGTCACAAATCTAACGACGTCATTAAAGCAAAATGGCGACGTCCACACTAGATGAATTTATACCGCAACCATTGCTCCATGTACTGATGATGTAGCATAATAAAGGGGGTTGAATGTATTTATTGTTTGATGTGCAATGATCATACTTCATAATATGTTGAAAATAAATTTTTAGGTGAATAATTAAAAAATATGATGCCTCATTTGCATATGAAATAAATATTACTATATGATTATATCTGTATAGTGGGCACTCGTAATTTTTAGAACTGGTGGAACAGTGAGACAATTATACACTTATTTAATTGCTATGAAGAACACTTTGTGCCTACTGAGTGGACATGTACCTTTAAATTTGGTAATGGCTTTACCAGGCCAGTACACCTTACAGCTTACCAGATACGAGATACGACCTTCAACCAACGTAGACCAAGGTAGATAATAATAATACGTGACCTTGGATATATTATTTACTGTATTACATGACATATATTATTGCATATCAGATTTCCAGATTTTGTCCTGACAAAAGGATGATTATTCTGCATTGTAGTGTACACAGTAATATGTGCCATATATGCAACTACATATGCAATTAATAAGGTAAAATACATATGCTAGTCATATGTAGAGCATATGAAAAAACATATGAATTACATATGCGGCACAATTGTAGTGTATGCCCATCACAATACGACTCACATTTGAGCAGTGGATAATCTGATACATCTTGTGTAACAGCATTATGATCCATTATGGGATCTAGTAGCTATCAGGCGCGTAGCTGCATTAAGGCACTGCAGGCCCAGGCCTGCAGAATTTTCGAGAAAAGGTGTTTTGAAATGTGCCAGAGTGCATCATTTACCTTCTAGTTTCGATTTTTTTTTCTGGGGGGGGGGGCATGCCCCCAGACCCCCCTAGCATACTCGCACCAACGGTGCTCGAAGTCGTCAACCGGGCCTGCAGATTCAAATTGGCTAGCTACGCCCCTGGCTATATATACACGGATTGCATTACTGTCCGCAACTATTCTTTTCACAGCTTATAAATCGTGGTATGAAGATTATGAAACAGCGCATGCTAGATACGTACATCATCCAGGGCGTTGCCAGCTTTTCAGAAGAGGGGGTTCGAAAATAAGAAAATCATATTATAAAACGCAATATGCAACAGAAAATGTAATACAACTATTCCATGACGAAATTAACCTATACGGGTCTCACAAATCGAAATTTGTTTGCCATTTGTTGTGGCATACACTACCCAGCCACGATGCCCCCCCCCCCCCCCCCCCCGACGACCGACGACGCCCATGCGTACACCATGACTAATGTAACAATTAGCATAGTTTAACAGCCAAGTAGATAACGTGACAGTTTGACATACTACAATTCACCTAGCCTGTCTGACTCCAAATACCCCTATGCATGGTGGAATGTGACTGTCACTGCAGAAATATCGCCTATGTCAGTTGTGACCAGTAGCCTATTTCACCAGCATTGCAAAGTATACTTTTCTAGCAAAGTATACTTTGATGGAGAAATGTTCAAGTTTAGGATAAATGTATTAGTTTGTATTATACTGAATTTATTACATTATCACAGCCATTTTGGCTGTGATAATGTAATAAATTCAGTATAATAATTATGCATACTTTTAATCATCAAATATATGCAGTCGTTATATATAGTTCTATATGAAATAATGCATTTCAGGAAAAATAAATGATTACTCCCTCAAAGTATACTTTGCTAGAACAGTATTCTTTGCAATGTTGATGAAATCGGCTACAGATCAAATAGCACACTCGTGTAGCCTGATAATGGTCTGCATTTGTTGCCAGAAGAATGATAGGTGTTTCATTGATGGAACGGCGAACTGTACAGATCCTAGTTTGTCACAACTACAAATAACACACATGAGAGTGAATCGGAACAAACTCAGCGGTTTGAATAGCTTATATAATCTCAGCTTTGCGGATATTTTTCCACCATTTCAGCTGTCTTTTGCATGTTCTGTATCCGTCTAGCTAACACCTTGCCCTTTTAAGATTTGGTCACACTAACAGTCCATTCTGTCATTGCGTTTGACGACGCGGTCTGACGAGCGAGCGCTTTAATACTTCACACTTCTGTTTAAAAAAACGTCCATAGACCAATAATACACATGTGAATATACATGTAACTACTTTGACATTGATAAATCCTTTTATTCACCCTTTATTCGCAAAAAAACGCCAGGCCAGAATGGCCCGTCATTGCGACTAAATTTTAAAAGGGCCAGGTCTCGGCTTGATATAGCACTATGGCCTAATCACTCCCTCCCGCTAAGATAGCATTACAGAAAAAGAAAAATGTCAGATTAATTAAAAATAAAAAACGATATATATATATATATATGTATATATATATATATGGCATGCTAGGGTCTCAGCCAGCTAGACGTATACAGAGAATAGAAAAGACAGATGAAATAGTAAAATACATCAATAGTGCTGAATTTATCTAAGCTACATGGTTCGGATAGTTGCGAACGGTAACTCTTGCAATCTACTCCGTACTAGCTGTACGGGAGTAGATTACAAGAGTTACCGTTCGCAACTATGGTTCGGAGTACTAACGTGTCCGTTTCCTGGTGCGTACAGCATGTACGGGACGTTGTACCGCGACGCCACGACGAGAGGGAACCGATCCACGGTTTTCCCAGCACCCCTCGATACACACGTACCGCGAGTCTCGTCCTTCAGCAGATAATGGTTCGGCTCCCCCGTCTTTAGGGTCCCATATACGAACACCAACATCGTATGTAGATCCAGTCACCGTTTTTTGTGTTCAAATAAATATGACTATCCACTACGATAATATTTCGCTAACAAAGGTGAAGGGAACGATGTACTGTCTGTTTCACGAAAGCTGCTCAAATGTTACGGCTATATAAACAATTCAAAAACAATATTTGTTTCGATACTATTAAATTAAAGGAACAATTTAAGAATGAGCCTTCTTTTTATTTCGTGAAATTGTGCCAAATATTGATTTTATTGAGAAAAGAGTGAAGATGTATAGCTATAGTGAATTAACATGGGGACATTTTTTTGAATTTCAGAAATACTGGACCGATTTTTAAAATTTAACTTGTTTTCTTAGTTTGATCATTTCCAAGCTATCTAGCCAGGTTTCGGAGTAAATTTCTAAAAGTTTTCGTTTTCTGACTTCTCCCACAGCTCATCCGTCTCCTTTTCCCCCATGTTATATGTTAAATTCCCAGACAAATCAATTTTTCGTAATAAAATCAATATTTAACCAAATTTCACGAAATAAAAAAGACGCTCATTCCTAAGTCGCTACCAATGAAAATGCAATGAATTCCCAAAGCAGGGCAAATTAGAGCTGACAAACACATTAATTGACGTGCATTAATTTCAAACCAATAATTATCACAAAGACACGCGTATGGGGCATTAAATCAATTAAGCCGTGTATATGTATTAAACTACGCAATGCACATTTATAATTAAGTAAAGCGACACAAAACTTACCAGACGTGTCCTCCAAAATGTAAACACACATCATATATACGTAAACCGGTGTTACCATAAAGTCACTATCAATGAAAATGCGATGCCCAGATAGGGCAAATTTGAGCTGACTAACACATGTAAAACCAATAATTTATAACAAAAAAAATACAAGCTTTTAATAGGGGTAGGTGTAAACTGTTTTACTAAACTACGCAAAGCATTGAATGACGTAAAGCGACATAAAACGGCGTAAAGGAGTAAAATCAAAGTACTGAAAGTACTGAAATATGTTATCTCCACAAAAACTGATCACTTGCGGAACAAGAGGCTGAAAGTTGCATATTTTCTCAATCATCATCCAGAGACAAATGTACTGTGATTGTGCAAACACATTCCCATCCATGTGTTTTCTCTAGAATAAATTACTGTTTGAAACTCCCAGAAAGAAATATAATATCTGCTGTATTCATACGCACGAAATGTCTTGATTTGTATTTTCCAGAATTTAACTGATAAACTGAGCCCAAAACCGTATAGAGAATAGTATATGTATATGTTTAGATACAAAGCGAGACAGACCAAAACAGCCATAGGATAAGCTGGCACAGAGAACTATTATATTGGTCGTATATACTCGCAATTTACGCGTAACACGACAATCTGGCTGCCCCCTAGATTTGTGTGACATAATATTCTATCTCAAGGGAGATAACATAAACATGATACAGGTGTTTAGTTTCAACGTTTGATACACTATTCTTTAGAGTATGACCGCCGTTGCATCTCAACTCGTGCAATTTGCCACCATGTACTTCGGTAGCTATTATATATATCAATGTTTTCCTGACCGAGGGTTGGTGCATACATAGGATTGTTTTAAATTTAGCCATAACATTCATCGGGAGCCCATGTAATATTTTATTCAATAATAGTGTCCATGCAGTCGATTGTATTGGGAAGACTGCTTCCACCGTTGGAAATAAGACACACCTGGGCTAGGGCTATGGCCTAGGGCTGTGAATTAGGCAGCACATTTCTGAAGGTGTCAAATTACGGGGCGGCCATCGGATCCACCCATCACTGTTCTCGATTAAAATTGACAGGATACGTAGTCTGGTATAAAACAAATAGTGCGGGCGTTTTAAGGTCGCAGACCTAGTTTGCTTGCAAATCTTGATCTATTACTACCCAGTTTCACTTGAGGAACATTTTAGGGTGATTTTAACACCAGTTTTCAGCATATTTGTAGCATTTAAAATAGAACACTGAACCTGTTAGTCATGTGATGTAAACAGAGTTTCCATGGCCAAAACAATGTAAACAATATGGAGGATATGACGAGGTTGGACTTTTCTTTCTTAGGAGTAAGTGAACGTATTGTTTAATTCATGCAGAACCAGTACTGACTGGATGCAGGTCATGTACAAGTAGTTCCCACAGCATCCATACGCATAGTGAAAGTAGGAGAGACTGGCCTTATTGGGTGGGATTCGATTAAATTATATAGTAAAACTATTTGGTGTGGTCTAACCTATACAGGGGCGCCGGAAGCATCATAAGATTGGTCCGGCGAATCTGCTTGGTGCCCCCGCTACCCGCCCAAAGTGTATGTTGTTTGAACCGTCATTTGAACCGTCTGGTCTAAACTATTGATGAGAAATGAGAGAAAAAAATGGAAAAAAACATATTACATTACTGACATTCTTTTGTATATACATGTACATGTATATGAATTCCAACTATTTCAATAAAAAAATCATATATTGTCAAAAGTATTGATGCGGAAGTTGCCGGACCTTCTGACCTGTTCCGACGTCCCTGATACACACATTTGATATAAGACCGTAATTTAATGTTACAAACGACTGCATTTTTTAGCCGTCATAAGGACTTTGTAATCTGCATTTCATTAGCTATATTAATACATTTCAGGTGACATGTGTAAACCGACTCGACGACCACACTACAACAGCTATCGGAACATTGTGTGATGCATATATGTACGTAATGTACTATTGTTATGAACATTCTCTTGTTGTTTTATTATTATTATTTTCTTTCGTCAACACAAAATGTCCTGTATTTACTACACAGTGGCGGATTCAGGGCCCCCTTTCGGGAATCCAGATTTTTTTCATGTGATAGTGTGTGTAAATTTAGCGACTGATCTGTACTTACAAGTTGGTGGTATTTTCGTGTATATGTTGTACATGATCCGTGTAAGTCGAATGATAGTGAAACAACAGATCTATAATTCAAAGTTTGCATATTCCCATGTAATTATATTTTACAAAATAACTACCAACACAATTATTCACGAGTAAACTACTGTTAAGACTGGTAATCCATATGAACGTCAGACAGACCTTTTGATACAGATGCAAGATCACCAGGGCTTTCAAATTTCTTCCCATCCATATTGTCCGTATATTTATCAACCATTGGTAGCTCCAGTAACTGTGGCACATATTTAACTATAAAGTAGGCCCAGCACAGTACCTCCGTAGACATATCGGGGTCTATAGTCTCTGCTGTGTCGACGTTACCGTTATTAATGATAACTGTGGTTTCACGACGTTCATATACGACCGGGTGGTATTCAAGTTCGTCTAGAAGTTGTAACATTTCATCGTCCACTTCATATAGTTCTCCGTGAATACGCTGAAACATGTAATAAAACGTGCTTGTGAGTTCAAACGTGCTCGTAGGTTCAAATCTCGAGTGGACCGTGACAAGTATAATATATACTTTAACGAACATACACGACCAATGAAGTGTGACGTTAATGCTATCAAATATAGCATTATTAAGACATTGGAAAATCAACTCGTTTTTTCTTTATACATGTACCAATAATTGTACACATGTAAACAATTAACAATATTGCTGTCCAGTGGACCTTTCACTAAACTTCGTACGACTAACATGTTCGTAAGTGCAAATATAGGATCGTCTGGCAATTTCAATTGATGGATTTACATTTATTGAGCATCATATGCTCAATAAATGTAAATCCAATAATTGTTTGCAAGAAAACAATGATAATGAGAAATTTACAGACTATCATAGTTTTGCACTTACGAACATTTTAGTCGTACGAAGCTTAGTGAAACGGGCCCTAGCAGCACAACGTTAACAGAAAACCGAATTAATGTACATGACCATTCAAACCAAGAAACATGACGAAGAAGCAGGCTGTTTTAATCTGCTTGATTGTCAAATTCAACGAACGTCTTTTAGTTTGGCGATTGGCGAGTCACATTTTAATGTATACATCATAGCATCTCTAACTTTAAGCTGGTCACTCAGTAGCATCAATTTGATTACTTTTCATGTGTTGGCCATATATTATCGCTAAGCAAATGCCTGCTCATGAGTGCAAAGCACACAACCATTCATTTTGATTTTAAATTGCGCACAAACATCAATTACCATGGAACGGTTTTTGTGTGTGAGTTTTGAGTACGAACAAGCATTATCAGAACAGAATAATTCCAGCACAAAAAAGTTTACACAATTCCCTAACATTTGATTGGTCCGTAGCAAGTCTCTGTCCAAAATTTATATTCCAGTAAACTGCCATGCCGAACTACTTTCCGTAACCGCCAGGCGCAGTTAAAATAATCCTTAAGAAAACGGAAAATAAACACATTTTCTTGATGAATTTGTTTCAAATGCTGGAATTATAAGGAATGAATGGCCTTTTTGTTGAATTTATCGGGGATATAAACTTGGAAAAGTCGCGGGAATACTGGACGAGGCCTTCCGGCCTTCGTCCAGTATTCCCGTGTCTTTTTCAAGTTTATACCCCGATAAATTCCACAAAAAGGCCATTCATTCCTATAATAGAACAACAAAACACATCTTTATTTTGCAAATCTCATATTCGCCTTCGAGAGGTTGTACTATACTTACGTGCCCCTTTCCGGGTTCAAACAGCAGGAAAGGCCCGTTGAAGCGCGAGGCGATCACAAGCGGGTACTTCTCTGCTGTTACAGCTTCGCCCCGCGGTGTGCATTTCCCGCGTATGTCATTCAGCAGATCATGATTCGGTTCCCCTGTCTTCAGTGTACCATATACGAACACTAGGCTAGGCATTGCGAGTCTTTGGAAATTATTCAAATACTATTTTAATATGATACACGTATGTGTTACACAACATACATATTGAAAGTATCTGTACGTACATGTATACTTGTTTATCTATTCATAATCATGCACATGTTTGTCGTAAAGATTACATATGCATATGCATAGTATATTGCAAACGTGACAGCGACATAATTTCAACTTTGTACTTTAGGTTACTATACATAACGGAAGTGATTTATACTTGACACAGAAGGCACCAGCAAAACAACGAGTGCAACGTGACGTCAACCGACCAATGGAACGTCAGTTTTCACTTTGTTGTAACCCGGATGTTGATATCAGGCCAATGCCTGATACAACAATATGTTATCAGTCAGTGCGTATTCGGTCAATACAGGGCAGGTTAATTTAAGTTAACTTGTGGTTTTGATTGGAGAAATGGGTCTTATGGGATTTGTGACCTGTGTATGTGCTGATCATATAGCACACTCCTGTAGCATGATAAGAAGCGTCATGGTTGTTTCATTGATGGAAGGACGAACAGTGCATGTCCTGATTAGACTGTGCGGATGTACAGGCTGATCTGGTTCTACACTTGTCACAAAACCCATAAGCCCCATTTCTCCAATCACAGCCACAAGTTAACTTAAATTAAGAACCCGTTCTATCTGTTATCACCGTTTGATTCAGACATAATTGTGTTGTCAATGTGAAGGGATATACGTATAACTTGTATGTAACAGTCTCATGTTACTGTATCCTTTTCGGCGCATGAAGTTGCCGCCTCCATGGGCGGATTCAGGGGGGGGGGCGGACCCGGCGCCCCCCCCCGCCCCCCATAAAATTCGCCGAGTAAAGATGTTTCACAAGTTACAAGGCACGTTTCATGCCAAGTGCCATGTATTCATGCATTTTTCGGTCGTCTTATTGTTTCAAAATTTAAACGTTTTCAACCAAAAATCATGTCTGCACATACTGTGACAGTATCAATATTTTTGCTCCATAATGCGCCAGAACGCAGGAAATGCGATGTAGATTTGCAAAAGTGTCCGGGTGGGAATGCCCCCGGACCCCCCTAGCGCTATCTCGACTATTTTGCAATAATTCACTATATTACGCCCCCCACCCCCCCCCCCCCCCCCCCCGCCCCCTAACGCGAAATCCTGGATCCGTGCCTGGCCTCGGCCATCTTATTAGTATCATATATATATCACGGTGATACGTATAGATTGTTACCTTGATGACAGCGACTATATGCGATATCATGTCATTCTAGCTAGCCATGAATTGTACACAGAGTGTTTCATATCTGACACCCTTTACTTTGACTGACTGACAATATTTCTGATTTGATGTAAGTCAGTGATATCCCTGCCCGTTATGGATTTTGGATTTTAAAAAATATATATCCAGAAGCGTGGAAAATATTTTCATAAATGTCCAAAACAATCTCATTGTATAGTCTTTATTTGAAATAGCTGCTCCCACCGTCTTAAATTAGAAATACATTTAATTAAACCGTCCGACCGTTGGGGATGGGTTGCGGCCTAGGGGTCAGGACACCTGACTTCCAATCCGGAGGTTGTGGGTTCAAACCTCGCCTTCATAGTACATTTGTATTTCCATCCTACTGATCTGTTAGATGAGACTTTAAATTGTGGTCCCGTCTCTATATGGCCGTAGCTGCTGCTGGGACGTTAAACCCATGTACTTTCATTGTCTTTTTAATTAGAATGCCAAATGTATAATGTATTAAATTATTCTGATGGTATAATACTCAGCAGAAAAGACAATGAAATGTAAATTATAGTATAATGCACTATGGATATTGTCAAAGCGAGTCGAAATCAGAGAAAATAAACAAATGTTCATACGTACACATGTATGCGCTAGCTCACCAAATACGCGTCATATATACATATACATATAGTAACACAATACAAGACGACTTTCAGCATATATTGAGGATCTGAAACGAGTTTTCATTTGATATGACATTTATGAAACGAGTCACGTACAATTTATGCACCGAGCTCTAGCGAGGAGCATACAATGGGGAACATTAGCCGATTAACTGCCCCTGCTGATATAGGTGGCGCTACGAAAGAGCAGACAACTTGGAGATATCCAATACGTTTCAGTGAACAGACGACATTAACTATTTTCGCATCTAGTTGAAAATCTCCATAGAGAAAACTAGTTTTAATCCTTGCAATAAAAGTATTGTAAATATGTAATATAACATGTTCCTGTTCTTTGTAAACACTTCTACTACCAAACGCGAGCTCAATCTGACAATTTTAAATGTACATGCCCACTCAGTAGGCACAAAATGTTCTTTATATCAGAGACATCATCCGAGACATTTTCTGGTAAAATAAACACTCATTCACCATTATCCCACGTATTGATTGACGTTATTATACATGTATACCAGACGTACATGTCCATACTGATATCAGGGGCGATAACCGTGTTTCCTTAAAATGTTAACGGATATTACTATTTATTATCTGTCTTTATTTTTTGATGTGCAATGATCCTACTTTATAATCTGTCGAAACTATTACACATCATTAAACGTCTCTATTTTATTAATTTGACATAACGTTGGCGCATAATACGAATACGTATTTAGTGTGATGCGGCCAGACAATCAAATGAGTTCCAGGTGTTATTATATGTGTGCCATAACACAATTATGAACTTGGTTAAAACACGACATAACAAGGATTGCATGTGATAAATTAAAATTACTAAGTTTCAAGGCTTGATGGATCATCGTACAAGTGCACATATGCATACCACATTCGTTCACATTCATAACCATTGAACAATCAAATATGAACGGTATTTATTTTGTAATGTAAAGATATGTGCAAAAACAAACAATCAATTATATGTGAGTTTTAAACATCGCAGGGTCCGTCTATCTAGTCTAGCTGGTTATGTGCTATGTTGACGCCACACCTGTTCTTATGCGGTGGATTAGTCATGTGAGTGAGGTTTTGTCTCCAATAATACGCACGTTGCTTAAGATCTTTCGAACATAAATTTGGGCAGTCCAGTATGATTTTTTTTTCGCTGCTATGCATTTGAGAAGATGGTGTGGTTGCCCGTTCGCATTAGTCCGGCTATGGTGTTGGTTTGTCTGATATGTGGTTAGTGGTAACTATATGGGCATCCCTTTCAATCCCTTTCAATCAGGTAATATATTAGTTGGTTTGCTATCCTGATATCTTAGTGGCGTCCCAGCAAACACACAACGTAACCACAACGTTGCGCGAATGTCGTAATCAGGTTGCGTGTTCAACAACGTTTTAGGCAGTTGATGTAACGTTTTCATATTACGTTACCGTAAAGACGTTGCTACAACCAGCTTTAGGAAAGTTCCAATTACGTTCAATTTACGTTGTTAGTTTAACATTTGGTGACAACATATTATCAACGTTGTCGCAAAAACGTTTTCACAATAACGTTGCTGCAACCAATTCTTTGGAAGTTCTTAATACGTAATATTTATGTTGGCATATGACGTTGCATGTGACTGCATAATTACAACTTTATCACCGAAACGTTGCCACAATAACGTTTCTTCAACCAATTCTAAGAAAACTCTCTTAAAGTACTATTAACGTTGTCATATTACGTTGGGTGAACACGTCATCTCAACGTCGTCACATAAACGATTCCACAGTAACGTTGCTGCAACCAATTCTTTGAAAGCTCTTATTACGTAATATTTCAACAACGTTTCCACAATAACGTTGCTGCAACCAATTATTTGGAAGCTCTTTTACTTAATAATTATATTATCATATGACGTTGCATGTGCCTACGTAATTACATAGAGGATATTCCATCGTACATTTTGAATAGCGGGAAATAATACACGAGGGTGCGTCGGCTTCCGCGTAAGCAACGAATGAGCGTAGCGAACGAGTTGCTTGCACGGACGCCGACAGACACGAGTGTATTATTTCCGCTATTCAAACATGTACGATGAAATATCCTATTTATTACACTTCCACGGCGGATATATATGCACATTTAGTCTATTTTTCAGATGAAGCACAATGAATTGTGCTGTGCACATGAATAGTTACACAATAACGTGTTTTTCCGCGTTTTGACGTTACGTTGTGTGACGTCAAATGTGACGTCATGTAAACTTTTTTGAAATCCAAATTAAGCAGCTGTTTCTATGAACCAGATATACTTGACTTCATGTTTGGAATGTGTTCAATTACATTAACATTCTAGATTAGTCGAAACCCTTTTAAATTTTTCAAATAACTTTATTTTGACTGTAATAAAAAGTAAACATTTTGCATGGTAGCTCGTGGTTTCCAAGAAAACAGGCGCGCAATTACGGGTTTTCTCTCACAGCGGAACCCATGCAAATAACTAGCAAGAGTGTCATAAAACGCTATCACCTAAACGTTGCCCCAATAACGTTACGTTGACGCAATAACGTTGCTGCAACCAATTATTAGAAAACTCTCATTACGTACTATTCACGTTGTCATATTACGTTGGGTGAAAACATCTTATCAACATTGTCGCAAAACCGTTTCCACAATAACGTTGCTGCAACCAATTATTTGGAAGCTCTTATTACGTAACATTACGTAATTACAACGTTATCACCGAAACGTTGCCGCAATAACGTTGCTGCAACAAATTATTTGGAAGCTCTTATTACGTAACATTTATGTTGTCATATGACGTTGCATGTGACTACGTAATTACAACGTTATCACCGAAACGTTGCCGCAATAACGTTGCTGCAACCAATTCTAGGACAACTCTTTGCACGTACTATTCACGTTGTCATATTACGTTGGGTGAAAACATCATCTCAACGTTGTGACAATAACATTGCTGCAATAACGTTGCTGCAACCAATTCAAAAAAAGTAATGATCACGTACTGTTCACACTGTCATATGGCATTGTGTGACAACATAATACCAACGTTGTCAACATAACGTTGCTACAGAAACTTGCTGCAACCAATTCTAGCGAAATATCTCATTTAAACGTACTATTAACGTTGCCAAATACCAAGGCGTGAAACATCGTCTCCACGTTGTCAAAATATCGTTACTGCAATAACGTTGCTGCAACCAACTCTAGGAAAGTTCTCATAACGTATTATTCATGTTGGCATATAGCAATGCATAACATCATCATCTCCACGTTGTCACAACGTTCCTGCAATAATGTTGCTGCAACCAATGCTAAAAACATTTGCATAACGTATTATTCACGTTGTCATATAGCATAGCGTGACAACATCATATCCACGTTGTCAAAATAACGTTGTTGCAATAAAGTTGCTGCAACACATACTAGGGAAGATATAATGACGTACTATTCACGTTGTCATATAGCATTGCGTGGCAACATCGTCTCCACATTGTCAAAATAACGCTGCTGCAATAACATCGCTGCAAACAATTCTTGGAAAGTTATATTTACGTATTGTTCACGTTGTCATATATAGCATTGCGTTACAACATCATCTCCACATTGTCAAAATAACGTTGCTGCAATAACGTTGATGCAACCAATTCTAGGAAAATTCTCATTACGTACTATTGGAGAAGGTGCCATAGGGGTGTACAAGACAGGTCGTCATTCTCAAGATGTGTATAATCATGTAAATGCTGACCACATACATGATGTCTGTGTTTCACATATGCGTAGAACATCGCTATATGCATGATGTGATACATGCTCTTTCCATATACCATATATACATATACACTATATACTTACATGTATAGGATAACCGTGCCAGCTAATTTAAATAACTTCCTCAAGTTATGTCGACATTCAACAGATTTCCTGTTACTTTTTTATAAAAATAACCTATGCCAGTAATGTGTATCTCTGTTGAGACGATTCAAATGGTAGTCAAAAGTTCAAAACATGTCATTTGGATCGGAAATGTCAACACTACTGATTTTCACCAACAACATGGTAACTGTTTTGACTGTATATACGATTCTTTAATACGATTTCACTCACTCTTTGACTATTTATGTATATAGCGAAAAACATTGTACATGTTTAATGCTAATAAATAATATTGTATTGTATTGTATTGTATATGATGTAATCATGGTAATATGGCAATCATCGTCATCATGGTAGCGGTTAGCTGGCCTGCTAGTTCCAGAATTTGAAAATTGCTTTTGTAGTAAATTAATAAATTATTTTGTAATTGATATGAAAGTTCCTATTATTCCTTATGGTTAGCTTCATAATTATCTGTCAGAAAATAATCTACATATTGTGCAAGTTGTGTTTCTATTTATTGTTTCCTCAAATATGCGTGGTATGTCTCATTTTTATCATCTCCGTGAGGTGGTTCAAATGAGTGATCACAACATTGACCTTTGTAGATAATGTAAATGCCGATAAAATGTTTCACAACCCGCCAAAAGTCACATAAACTTAAAATATTCCAAATATCATCACGTTTGAGGCATTTTGAGGCACTTACTTACTTACTTACTTACTTACTTACTTACTTACTTACTTACTTTTACTTACTTTTACTTACTTACTTACTATATATCAGTTGTAAAGCATGTACAGTTGCCATGTCGGCATACGCTATCAGGCTATAGCCATGCTAGCTACATTATTGTAACATATTTAATAACCACTTTGATTATCATTGTTATTCCCATGATTAAACCCTGTGTGTATCCGTATTTTATATTTGCAGCAGATCAACTGTCCATTTTCCCCCAGAATAATTTGCTCGTACTCGGATGACACGAACTATGAATAAAAACAAGGCATTTATAGAATGTTACTGTTTTGACACATGTTTGTGTATTGTGCATTTATAATCTACATGCGTTCTTCATTTTCTTTTGACAGACATTTATCTGTAGAATCGTGAATAATTACTGCACATTTGAAAATGATATCCTCGCATATCATAAATCTGTGTCTAATTCCACAGGGCAATTGGCCACAGTATAGCCGTAGAAAACTATGTTTGTGAAACATGGATATGCCCCATGGCATACTGGGCGCTAACTAGAGAGTGTGTGTAAAAAAGAAGACACAAGTTTCAAAGTCATTTGAGAAAGTCTTACAAACTTTTTGACGCAAGAAAATGGCTAAGTGTTTAAGCACCATTTTGAAGGTTACAAATGTTAAGGTCATGTCATTGGTGGTGTTATTGTGTCACACATGTTCAGGTGAATGAACTGTCCAAATATTAAAGCAACCCTTTAAGTACTATTTATGGCTAATTTAAGTGCTTCAGCGAAATTTCAAAAGTGACAAAGGTCAAGGTCGTGTTAATGGTGGCTCGAGTGTGTGACAAATGTTCAGGTGATTCAAGTTTCCAAGTATTGAAGCAGTCCTTCGCATAATATTGAAGATATACCATGTTGTAGCCACTCTTACAAACTTTTCGACGTAACAAAATGGCTAAGTGTTTCAACGACATTTCGAATGTGACAAATATCAAGGTCGTGTTAATGGTGGCGCGAGTGTGTTGTATTCAGGTAATTCAAATGTCCAAGTATTGAAGCAATCCTTCGCGTAATATTGGAGATATTACATGTTGCATGTACATGTACACGGACGTCCGTGCGGACGGACGGAACCTCAAGAACAACGCAATATGTCCCCCTTGCTACCGCATAGGGGGCATAATGACTACCATACTGGTAAAGCTATGGACATCTAGGTGTAAATTCGTCGCCACATCTTTGTTGGCTGCCTACTCCAACCTGTATGAGGGCGGGGAGATATTGGCAGGTACTTGGTTCTCCCCAGCCTTGAGAGAATAAGTTCAGCCCTAACTTTGCACCAGCAATGCTACAGACGCGTGAACCGCGGCGAGTTGGTGGTGGTGGGGGGGTGAGGTCTGGAATATGACCCCTCCCACACCCTCCGATGTGTTTGTTTTGTACATCCTGTTTTTCCTTACTACAAATGATATATATTATTACTGAAAAATTAATAGATGTACATAACACTTTTCCCCTCTGTACATGTACACCACCTCAGGCTGAGCCATTCAAGCTGCTTGGTTTCAAGCACAATGTGTAAGTATTTTGTAATAAAGAAATTTACAAATACCGTCAAGAATAACGCAGGCAGTGGTGTACTAGCTATATTAGTCCGTATTGTTCAATACCACCACGTACCACCCGAGTCTCAGTCCGTATATATTGTTCAACACCATCACACGAGTCTCAGTATGTATTGCTAAACATATACCCTAAATCCTTGATTATAATAATCGCTCATTGAGAGTCAAACTAGGTCATGGGCGGGTCAAATTATATTGAGTCATTATAATAATCGCTCACTGAGAGCCATACTGGGTTATGACGGGTCAAATTCTATCGAGTCATAAAAATAATCGCTCACTGAGAATCAAACTAGGTTAAGTCATAATAGCAATAGTTCATTGAGAGTCAATGTAGGTCGAGTCATTATAGTAATCGCTCACGGACGGGTCAAATTCTATAGAGTCATCATAATAATCGCACATTGAGAGTCAAACTAGGTTAAGTCATTATAGCAATCGCTCATGAAAGGATCAAATTCTATTGAGTCATTATAATAATCGCTCATTGAGATTTCAACTCTGTTGAGTTATTATAGTAATCGCTCATGGAAGGATCCATTTTCATTTAGCTTATAGTTAAGGGTGGGAATTGACTCGAAGACCTTCCATACCCGGACATTTAAGCCCAAACAGGCCGAAAGTGTTTTATGCGATATATGTTGATGCAAGGGCGGACAAATGTGTATAATTGTGTGCCGAAATGGGACACTGCTTAGGTCCAATTCGGTCCTGTAATTCCGCGCAGTGTCCCGGGCGGAAGAATCCAATTATGTTACAACCCGCAACTAAGTTATCGTTCACTGAAATGGACTCCTCCATGAATGATTACTATCACTCAATATATTTGGACCCTTCCATGAACACTTGCTATAATATTATAACTCAACGGAAGAATCCAATTCTGTTGAGTTATTATAGCAATTGTTCATGGAAGAGTCCAAATATATTGAGTGATAGCAAACATTCATGGACGAGTCCATTTCAGTGAACGATAACTTAGTTGCGGGCAGTAACTCTGCAAAACACCCGTATGCTATACTGACTGTGGCTACAGACGTACGTGGCAGCCTATGCTTAGCTGCGTCTATGGTAGCTGCGGGCAGTAACTCTGCAAAGCTCCCGTATAATTTTGCATCGGAGTTGTGCAGCTGTACTGCCCGTCACTATCTCTAGGGACCATATTTGTACAAAACAAACTAGCTGTGGTTCTTTTCTGTGGGCACGGTTTTCATGCACATCAAAAGCAGGTGTCGATCGCCCGGCTGATTCTATGCATGCTGCATGCAAAACCCATTACTTTTTTTATGGTTTTGCTTTGTAGTTTTTCCCACCAGTTACATGTCAATTGACGTGTATCTAAACAATACTGTCTTAGTCTGGAACGCTTTTGTAAGATTTGACTAAAAAGTCAGCGGCTGAAATTCACGACATACACCAACAACAACAACAATGTACAATGTACAATCAAGTCCGTCCAATTATGAACAATTTGTGAATTTTTAAAAATAAATCACAATATATTGCCTGATAACTGTTAGCCAGCACACAATGACTTCAGAGGTTGACTGGCGAAGACGTTGGAAGCCAGGACTGAAAGGAAGCCCGTGGCAATCTATCCGAGTTGACAGGAAGACTTACCTTGTCAAACACAATTTCACACAAGATTCATATGAAATTTTGCTGACAGATTTGTCTAGTTTTTGGTATGAAGAATTGTCAGACAATGCATTGAAGAAAAGATTGAAGGTTTGTATGTTGTAATAAATGTGTGAAATGTCTAATCGGTCCGTGCAGACAGTGGCGTCGTCCAGTTGTTGCCTTCATTGCATGAGGCACCAGCGGGTGGGTTCCGGTAACCACACCATCACTGTTTAGTTGAGAAAACAATATGGTGGGGTATTCAGGGTTCAAGCTAGGTCAAAAATTTAGTGAAAAGTGACTTCTCCCTCCTGGCAAAATAGGGAGAAGTGAGGCAAAATTAGGGAGAAGTGATACAAATCATAATTTCACTGAACATTTCTCTTACGGTTATCGCGTAACTGTAAACTCTATGTTTTCAAAGCATCAAACTGTCACGGACATCCAAGAGACAATGAGGTTGCGCACATTTGACTATATTTAGATTTCTTACTATTAAAATCGGGCATCAATTATCACACTACACGACTTTCAAACAAGGAATTATATTGTTTTCATTGAAGAAACCGCCAATTAATTAATACGGCCCTCGATGTTAAGGCCCGATTCATTAAGCGCGATTAATTTAGCATGTAACAGCTCGACACCCTGTGGTATACACCTGTGGTGTACACAGCACAGGTCACATGTCTCCAGTTATCACGTGATCCGCAATCCGCATAAATTTAACAGGTCGTCCAATAGAAAAATCGATACCGCAACCTTCGCATCACGTGTTACAGCATGGGCCCAGCTGCGCGATTAGCTTTACATACAACGGAGAACCAGCCATGTGCGTGTGCACACAAGATTTGTGTAAACAAACTATGATACTGCCCCCAATACAAAGTTTACGAACCCATTTCATTGCATATTTCTGCGAATGTAAAACTATCATCTGTATACAGAACGATCCAAGATATTTATGAGATTATGACGGGATATTGAGGGTAAAACCAGACTGGTCACAGAAGAGCGTTTTTCCCGATTTTCTCGCGTCTTGACACATCTCGATAACTGATCACTGACCGACACGGTACACGACCAAGCAGCCGGGTGGCATCAATTAAGTGGGATTATACCAGCTGGAATTAGCGAGATATGATCAGTGTATGGGAAATCCGGATTACCGGACACAAATTTGGTTCTAGCTGGGTTTTTGAGAATATATTTTCCGAGATATTTTTAGGGCGAAGTGGATTTCGCTTTTCTGGACGGACAGGGCGAAGTCCGAGAGATCAAGGCGAGAATATCGCCCACTTCGCCCCCAAACCTGAACCCTGGGTATTGCGATGTTTTTAAAAATAAAATATCAATTTTGAAAACTTCCCGTTGATTTAAAAATATTGTGTATCAGAGCGACTGCAGAATTGGTCCGCCACTTTGTTGACAACACTAACCTTACATTGGTATATCCCTGATATCTAAACCTAACCCTGAACCTATCAAATTGTTAATGTTAGGTGTTATATTATGCTAAAACTTAAAGTTACAACCTTCTTTTTATGGCTCAAACCCTAATATTGGGTCAGAAAGGTGGCGGACCAATTATGTAGTCTAACCTGTGCATCAAATTATATATCTCCCCAATATTCGTTTCTTTTGTGGCACTCCCGAGACTATTAGCTGCACATTTTAACCGCTTAATTGGCAACAGGTTGCACTATATCGCTACACCATGCTACACAGAAAAATGTGTGTAATAGCATTTACACTTTGCTCACAAAAATATAGAAAAAACCTTCAGGGCCGTTCATACTTCTAATATTTTGTTTATTATATGAAACATAAATATTATCATAAAATAAAAGTGTGTATAAGCAAAATTCTTAGGTCACTCTCCACCAGGGTTGGCCGGGAAATACCGGGGGCGGGAATTCCCGGCGGGAAATACCGGTCCCGGGAAATACTCCCCAAAGTGGGAAATACCGGGAAATATGAATTTTGATGTTATTATTTGATAATTAAAGTTATTTAAATTAAGTTTTAAGCTCAGTAATAGTTAATTAAACAATCAACAACTTACTAATTAGATATAGGGGTTAATTACAATGTATAGATCTGTTTCATTCCCAACTAGGGGTACTCATCAGGTGGAATATTTGGCAACCATGACATTTATATTTTGGTTGTATTATTTTTTTTTTAAATTACTTCTTCATTTTTTAGGAAGCATCTGAGTGTCTGCTAGATACAATTCACAAGGATAACGTCATCATGATCAGACTATGTTTAGACAACAGGCTGTTAATTGTCAACCTTCTCCCACACTAATATTCGGTATCAAGAAATGAGAATAAATGATCTAACTTGCATGATGTGCATACACATAGTCTCTTACAAGTCTTATATGACTGACAATGTACTGTTGTTTTATGCTTTGCATTTGTATTACTTATTTGCATTATTATTATGACATTTATTTAACGTGAAGACTATGGGCCACGATCGTATGTATGAGATACAGTACCTAAAATCGTTAAAATTAGTCAAAAGCCTACTAATGTCTACTTATTTGCATGTACATTGATGAAACTTTAATATACTTTAATAAACCATATCAGACTATGACAACAGGCTGTTAATTGTCAGCCTTCTCTCACACCTTTTGTGTCATACTGTATAATAAGAACCCAGGTGGTCTGTATATGGTCATGTCAAGTTGTAAAACAATTACACTTACACTGTACATGGATTATCCCTGTTATCAACAGGGATTTTCTCAAAATTCTAAAAGCAGCTTTTATTAGTGGCAGGTTACTATAGTAATGAGGGGTGTTCTCATATACAATAAAATAGACAGTTGGCAAATACTACATAGACTTGTATATAGGAAAGAAAATTGTCTCGTTTTTTCTGTAAATAAACTTATTATTTCTTTTTTTATTGCAGAATGTTTTACCTGTATGCTTATCCGTCTACACAGATATAAACCATAGTGGATATAGGGGAATATAGAGACTCATCTTGACATTTTTGAATGAAAAAGACCACCAAGATTCATATTTCCCGGTATTTCCCGCCGTCCTGGGAAATACTCTTATTTCCCGGGAAATTGCCAACCCTGCTCTCCACAAAGTAGAAAGCTGAGTTATGTACTCAGAACTATGAGACTATCAGACAGACACACAGCTGCAGATGATATTCGAAAGAGTGACACTGATAGCGTATGTAGTGCGAGCATTTAAATAGAAAGTAAGAAAAAAAATACACATATTTCTTAACCTCTTGCATGTTAACAATCAAATAAAGATTCTTGCAATCTCTTTTATTTCAGAAACTTAATCCGGGAATTGAAGCGCCATTGACAAGAATCCTTGACCAGATACACGGAGTACTGGATAGACAGCAGGATGGTCCAGACAAAGATACGACTCTCTCACTCTCGTTTAAGGAAGAAGATGATGAAGTGAAAGGCGTTATGTTGAAAATCCACTCCCATCTGGCTGGGCTGCCGTTCACATGGAACTTTCAGTGCAAAAATGCTGAGAAGACATTGGTATGCAGTATTTCTAAGCTTATTTCAAACAAATATGAGATGAGACACGGCATGTGATTTTGTACCTAAGAACCTGTTAGATATCTCACAAAAAATATTTACAAAATTTACAATGTTTCCGTAAATGATGTACAAAGTTTACGAAATTTCATGGCAAATGTGGAATATAATATGTACAATATCATGTTTCATATATGGCAGTGACTGGAGAAATCGGGATTAAGGGATTTGTGACTAGTGTAGATCCTGATCTAATAGCACATTCCTGTAGCCTGATACCAATATATATTGCTTGTTGGAATGGTGAACAGTGCAGTGCCTGATCAGACTATGTGAAAGTTTATCACAATCATGCAAATCACAAAACATGTCATGAAACAAAAACCTGAATTGCAGCAGAACATCTCTAAACCAGACATCCTGGGGACCTCTCGGACGGAAAAGTATGTTCTCACAAATAGAGATAATTTTTTATTGTGTTATAGTGATAATGTATAATACAGTACATATATATTATACATACAGCCTCAATTAAACAATCTATTGCACAATATCTCAATGAACGTAAAAGTAAAACCCCCATTCAATAAATTGATCGGTTACAGACCTCTGAGCACCTGATCGTACCCCTGATGGCGATGGTAGGGGAGCTAACTCGCCGGCAACAGGAGCTGACCAAGATCATTGAGAGCAAGGATAAGGAGATTGACGATTACAAGTCGCAGGGCGCCAAGACAACCAGGAGTATGTTGCGCTCCAGCAAACAGCATAGGCCCTGATCAGACTGCGCGGATGAGCATGCTGATCTGTGGCTATGCTTGTTGCAGTGCGCCAAAACGACCAAAAGTATATCAAGCCCATATTTGACTGTGACTTGTAGAACTCCAGATAAGGAGATCAATGATTACAAGTCGCAGGGCCCTAAAACAACCATAAGTATGTTCCACTAGAGCTCCAGTAACCAGCATAGGCATCACGGGACAGTTGAAAATAGCCAAAATTTACTGCTTTTCTCAGGGCGGCTGGTGACTTATAAAATCACTGCCTCTCGCAAATGAAGTGCAAATCGCATGCCACAATAAAACACCAGATGTGTATTTTAATTTTTTTACAAAGTTACCCCACCCACCTATTTTTTTGCCAGAAATCTCAACACGACTGAATTTGTTGGAATAGTTTGCATGAAAATATGAGGCACAGAGGCTTTGTTATGACTTGTTCTATCACTTGTAACACCACACCATTTCCTGAAAATGATTCCAAAGTGGGGTCATAACCACCTCAAATTATCGCTACAAATGCACGAAAAATACCTTAAATTCTGACGCGAAACCGTAACAGCGAGACAGCATAGCATGCGCAATTTTGCAAAACGTCAAAATCAACCGGAGCTAACATGCAATTTCGTAGAATTATGAAATACTCATTTTTCGAGACACACTGGTGTAACATGCAGGGTCGGTAGTGAAGTACATAGAAATTGTCCGTCCGTCCGTCCGAGCAACCAAGGGTGTAGAAGGGGCAATGGGGCGAAGCCTAACACAAAAGAATCCTTTGATTTATTCCGTGTGGCCCCTTATTCTATTCCTTACAAGGGGCCATCTCTTTGATCTAGAACAATGGAAATGGCCCCTTCTTCACTATTGGTGGGCCGTCCGTCCGAAATCTGCGTTAAAGTTTTTAAATACCTTATATCTCTGCAGTCCTAAGTCACATTGACTTGAAACTTCATATGCTTATTAGTCATGATCCATATATTCATGTTGTATCCGACTCATGCGGCCCCTGTGCCTAAGGTCAAATGACTTAGAAGTTTGCGTTCCGAAATCTGCTTTAAAGTTTTTAAATACCTTATATCTCTGCAGTCCTAAGTCACATTGACTTGAAACTTCATATGCTTATTAGTCATCATCCATATATTCATTCTGTGTCCCACTCATGCGGCCCCTGTGCCCCTATGTCAAGGTCAAAGGACTTAGAAGTTTTCATTAAAGTTTCTGTCAAAATTTGCATTAAAGCTAGCCGCGCACTGTCCCGTGAGACCATAGCTCCATATCAGACTGCACGAATAGCTGATCGCAGTGAACCAAAACGGCCAAAAATCTCAAGCGACCAGCATAGGCCCTGATCAGACTGCGTGGATGCGGAGGCTGATCTTGTGCTATGCTGATCACAAGGGTCGAAATGCCCCAATTTATAAGCCCATATTTGACTATGACTTGCAGAACTCCATTAGTCTATTTCACCAACATTGCAAAGTATAATTTTCTAGCAAAGTATACTTTGAGGGAGTAATCATTTATTCTTCCTGAAATGCATTATTTCATATAGAACTAACGACTGCATATATTTGATGATTACAAGTATGCAGAATTATTATACTGAATTTATTACATTATCACAGCCAAAATGGCTGTGATAATGTAATAAATTCAGTATAATAAAAATTAATAAATTTATCCTTAAATTGAAAATTTCTCCCTCAAAGTATACTTTGCCAGATAAGTATACTTTGCAATGTTGGTGAAGTATGCTCCAGATAAGGAGATCAATGATTACATGTCACAGGGCACCAAAACATCTAGAATTGTGTTACACTAGAGCTCCAGTGACCAACATATGTTCAGACTGCGGGTGCGTAGGCTGATCTGGTCCCAGTGCTCCAGATAAGGAATTTGTAATTGCGTATTATCACTCCATCATTTCTGAAGCAATTGGGTATTTCAACATTTTAATTAGATAAAATAAAATCACTCTACTGTTTACACATCAACAGACAGCAATTATTGAATGGTTTGCTTCAAAATGAAAACATATCTTGGCATTTCATTAGAATTGTCTCCTTGGAGACAATTCTAATGAAATACCAAGATCTGTTTTCATGGAAAATAAGAAAAATATGCTATATTTGTGGTGTGTTTATTGTTTTCTGCAGCTTGATAAAGGTACCACAAATTTTGTATTGGTTTTTGATACTCGCTACTTCTGATTTCAATTTAGTTTTTTGGCAATTTTAATTGGGTATTTAAGCAAATACGCAGCTTATCTGGAGCTCTGTGGTCCTAAGCTGATCACAGGGCACCAAAACATCTAGATGTATGTTGCACCAGCATTACAGATTAGTTGCTTATTGATGTATTTTACACATTTATTGTATCTGAATATACATTCAATAGTGGGAATGCAAAATGCTCAAAATGTTATTCAATGATATTGGTTTTAAAAAAATACTCTATTTGTTGTAAATAAACATACTTTGGAATGTGTATGTGCTTGAATGACAGTGTAATTTCTCCACACCAGACACCCATTGCACTTTCCAGGGTTTCTTGTTTACGTACATGTAGTGAAGTTTGCTGTAATACAATGTTGTCTTGAATTTCAGAACACATTGAAACTGTACCATTTGTGGAAACTGCCTTTGAGATGAACATGATGACCTCTAAGGTAATTATGTCTCCCCATATATGGGTCCGTCCATCTGTCACAAAATTTGTGTTGCGCATTTCTCCAAGAGTATTTGAGTTAGTCGCAAAATTTTACAGAAATATTTGTCATCATGTGAAGTTGCGCATTTGGGGTTTTAGATGCGGATTCGTCCAGTATTCGCAGTTATGGCCCTTGGCTTAGTGAAAAGTGGCGTATTTCCAAAAGTGTTTTCAGTTAGAGTTGCGAAATTTTACAGGAATGTTTGTCACTATGTGAAGTTTTGAATCTGGGGTTTTTGATGCGGATTCCTCTAGTATTGGCAGAGTTATGACCCTTGACAAGTGAAAATTGCAAATGTTGTCTCTTATTTTATTATCTCTTAATATACAGCTAACTTTAGAGAAAAACAACGTCGCTATATATATATATGATGTTGTTGCCTTAAATTCTAATTTTCCGAGTCCCGATAACATGCAATGGTGGTGTGGGGGGAGACATGTTTTTGTCTGAAAAACAACCCTTTAGCTTATGGCTGTGACTGGAGAAATGAGGCTTATTGGTTTTGCGACCAGTGTAGATCCAGATCAGCCTGTGCATCTGCACAGTCTGATCAGGATCTGCAATGTTCGCACTTCCATCAATGAAACACCCACAGAGGTCCAGATAAGTTGCGTATTTGCTTAAATACCCAATTAAAATTGCCAAAATCCCAATTGAAATCAGAAGTAGCGAGTATCAAAAAGTAATAAAAAGTTTGTGGTACCTTTATCCTGCTGCAGAAAACAATAAACATACCACACACATAGCATATGTTTCTCATTTTCCATGAAAATACTTCTTGGTATTTCATTAGAATTGTCTCCAAGGAGACAATTCTAATGAACTGCCAAGAAGCAAACTATTCAATAATTGCTCAATTTCACTAATTCCTTATCTGGAGCTCTGCACCCACCATCATGCAAGCAATATACATTGTTATCAGGCTACAGTAGTGTGCTATTTGATCAGGAGCAACAATGATCACATATCCCATAAGCCCCATTTCTCCAGTCACAACCACAAATATTGTCAAGTCCACTTGTGGAAAGTGAGACATCGCGGTTACTCGTGGCTAATTAAAATTCTCAAAACCGTGTACATTATTAGCGGTTGGAGGTTTTAAGCACCTAATTATGCAGTTATTATTATCCCCTCGCCTATAGGCAAGAGGGGATATAGCGTTAGTGCATGTGCGTACGTACATACGTTAATAACGCCTTTCATTTTCAAAAAACTCATGAACTGCTTTCCCAATTTTTATAATATTTGGCCATTATGTGTGTCTAGGGATGGTGCTTTGTTTTGCATACGACCCACATCCGAATGTCAAGGTCACTGAGGACTTATTATACCCACTTTTTTTGGGAAAAAATGGGTATATTGTTTTCGTCACGAGTGTCCGTCCGACCGTACGTCCGTCACGTTTCTTGTAACTGGAAAAACTTTTTCACCTTCATACCTACGCACCTGATATTTGGTATGTAGCTTCGTTATCATGTGCAGATGCGCAAAGTGAATTCGGATTTTTCATCCGACCCTCCATCATGGATTATCTCCCCCTTTCGGACTCAGAATTTCCCTATTTTTCATTGTAAGTCGAAAAACTTTCTCACCTTAAAACCTACATTTCTGATATTTGATATGTAGCTTCGTTATGATGCGCAAAGTGAATTCGGATTTTTGATCCGACCTTCCATCATGGATTATCTCCCCCTTTCGGACTTAGAATTTCACTATTTTTCCTCGTAGGTCGAAAAACTTTGTCACCTTCATACCTACACGCCTGATATTTGGTATGTAGCTTCGTTATCATGTGCAGATGCGCAAAGTGAATTCGGATTTTTCATCCGACCCTCCATCATGGATTATCTCCCCCTTTCGGACTTAGCATTTGGGTAAAGTGGGTATATTGCAATGGCGCGCCATCAACTTTTTCTAGTGTTCACCTTGTTTGTAAGGCAAATGCGATAAAAAAAAGATTTGTTTATTCAGTAACTTATGAACCGCTTCACCGATTTTCATAATATTTGGCCACACTGTGTGTCTAGGGGTGGTTCTTTGTTTTGCATATGACCCACGTCTGAGCGCCCAAGGTCACTGAGGACTTAGGTTTTTTTTTTTGGTTTTTTTTTTGGTTTTTTTTTTCTTTTAAAGCTGCCAGCGAGGGGATTAGCTTTGTTTAACGATGTCTGTTCTTGTTCTTTCCCTATTACAGGGATTTAAAGACCAAGTGCATGACTATGGGCTGTCCACGTTTGATACCAAAGGCCAGGACCTGTACCGACAGATTATGTGTAAACGTGCCTGGATTGACCGGTCTCCGGGAAAAGGTGGGAATTGTGTAGTGTGTGTAGTGCCTGAACTGCAATTGTTGTCTTGCAAATACTCACTGGCATGCGCAATGTCAGAAGTTTGAAAGAGTTTCTCCTACATCACATAACTCAATATTATTTAAAGGCAAGTGATTCTGGTGTGGCGAGGACCTGGCATCAGATCAGGATTATTCTGATTTCAGGGCTGAATATATATATAATTTATTTTTTAATGTAAATATTCAGTTCTGATTTTGGGATTTTCCCCCCATTTGTACATGTACTTGAACATGTACATGTACTTGTACAGGTAATATATGCGATTTAGTACTAAACCCATTGACCCGGCCTTAAATGACCTTAGCTGTTGATAGGCCGTTAAACCCCAACAAACAAACAAACAAAAATTATTTAAAGGATTCTTCACTTGGACACTTGATATATTAGGCCATATGACCTCATGCCACTGTTAACAACATTGACCTTTCTGGCCCCACAATGTCATTGACAAACTGTTCTTTGGATAACAAGTTTATTAGAGTGATAAATTACCTTACATGTATATCCAGAGCTCCAGATAAGGTGCGTATTGGCATATTTTAAACACTTATTATACCCCCCGCAACGAGTTGTGGGGGGTATACTGGAGTCAGGTTTTCCGTCCGTGCGTGCGTGTGTCCGTGCGTCCGTAAAGTTAACATCAGAGAAATATTGTTATAACTTCTATTTCCTTCATCTAAAATGCTTAATATTTCACACATGCATTCCTGTAAGGCTCTACTACCATGCTGTGCCAAATCCACGACCGTCCAACCCCTGCTGTTCCCAAGGTCAAGGTCAAATACTTAGTCTCTTTACAAAACAATTTCAATATTATAACTTCTATTTTCTTAATCTATGCGTGCCAGATCCGACCGTCCAACCCCCGTGATCCCAAGTTCAGGTCAAACTTTCTCTTTACAAAACTTATCACAGAAATATTGTTATCAATTCTACTCCAAATCATCTCTTACCGTCCACGCTGATCCGTAAGGTCAATACCACGTCAAATACTAGTCTATCAATCAATCATCTTATCTTAACATAACTAGAGAAATATTGTTATCACTTCTATCTCCTTCATCTAAAATGCTTAATATTTCACACATGCATTCCTGTAAGGCTCTACTACCATGCTGTGCCAAATCCATGACCTTCAAACCCCCGCTAGTCCCAATGTCAAGGTCAAATACTTAGTCTCTTTACAAAACTTAACATCAGAGAAATAAGTTATAACTTCTATTTCCTTCTTTGAAAATTCTTATTATTTCACTTGTGCATTCCTCTAAGGTTGTACTATCATGCTGTGACAAATCTACGACTGTCCAACCCCCGCTGATCCCAAGGTCAAGGTCACATACTTAGTCTCTTTGCAAAACTTATTTTAGGGGTACCTGGGCCCACGCGGGGGGTATTCCGTAAGCCTCGCTTACTGACCAATCTAGTTTTAGCAGAATACACATTGATTATCAAAGGTGGGAGTACGAAATACTCGCAGCAGTGTGAAAATACGCATTGATTTTTAAATTCAGTAGTGAAGATACTGTAATAATGTTGAAAGTTTACTGTGTTAAGCTGCAAGAAGCAAACACTTTTGCTTTCTGCAGCTCAAATAAGTGAATTTTTAAATTTGTTTAATTTTTTATCATTTGTTCCCTATTTAATAAGGAATAATAATTTAATAATACCAGAGCTCCAGATAAGGTGTGTAGTTTAAATACCCAATTAAAATTGCCAAAAACCGAATTGAAATCAGAAATAGTGCGTATCAAAAAGCAATGAAATATTTGTGGTACCTTTATCTGTTTATCATGCTACAGAAAACTATAAACACACCACAAATATAGCATATTTTCTTATTTTTCCATGAAAAAACATCTTGGTATTTCATTAGAATTGTCTCCAAGGAGACAATTCTAATGAAATGCCAAGACATGTTTTCATTTAGAAGCAAACTATTCAATAATTGCAGTCTGCTGATGTGTAAACAGTAGTGTGATTTTACCTAATTAAAATTGTGACATACCCAATTGCTTCAGAAATGATGGAGTGACAATACTCAATGACTAACTCCTTATCTGGAGCCCTGAATACATTTGTAAAAGTAAAATACGCGTTAAATTTGAAATATAGGGGTATAATACTCTGTAGATACAAAACTTATCTCAAGCTTTGTGACAATCTATGTTATTTATGTGTGGCAGAGATGTCGGTACAGATTAGACATAATATGAGACACGCCATGCGATTTTGTACCTACAGTACAGCCACCGCGAAACCCGCACATTTTTTGCTTTGCAGAGTTTTTCGCCAGCGCGGAATTTCCTACCTATTGCGGCAAATCGCTGGTTTGCCGCGAAATGCCGCAAAGCGTCGCAAAGTTCTCGCAGTATTGCCGCAATTGTTAAAATAAATTGCTGCAATCGTGACCCAAGTCAATTGCGGCAAAACGCGGCGAAATCATAAAACGGATCACCGGCACATTTGCCACAATTTGCGGCGTTTTGATGGACAGAAAATGCGGCGTTTTGCGATGTTTTGCCTGAATATGCCTGTTTGATATCTACATCCTACATGATCAATATTCTGAATATGCCTGTTTGATATCTACATCTTACATGATCAATATCGGTATGGCCATGGATGTTCGAACATGATTTATGGACAGATATACCAAATCGATCCATGCGAAATGCATGTCTACAAGGGTAAAACTGACTTCATTCAATCAAACAATGTACACATTTTCAGAGTGAATTGCCGAGTTTTGCCGCATTTTACCGTGTCCATTTTGCCGCAAAACGCGGCGGTAAAGGTGCGATAACATGTACATTGTACACGCTGGAAAGTTTTGCCGAGGATCGCCACGAAACGACCTCGAAACGACCGCGAAACGACCGCGTAAAATTTGCGGAGTTTCGCGTTATGCCGCTAACGGCCACGGGATGTTTTGCGGCAATATTCCGCGCTAAAGCTAAATTGGTTGCCGCAATTACAAAAAATGTGCGGGTTTCGCGGTGGCTGTACTGTAAGAACATTGCAATATCTCATGAAATATATTTTCTGTAAATGACGTCGAAAGTTGACCAAAAGAAATTCATAGCAAATGTGGAATAGTAATCCTCATTTGCTATGAATGTTTCATCATCTTTCGACGTCATTTACAGAAAATATCACATTTTACAGAACATATCAATGTATTTCATGAAAAATCGCACATGTTCTTAGGTACAAAATCGCATGGCGTGCCTCGTATGTGACCCAAAGAAATAGGGGTTTCAATGACTATTGTTGCAGATCAAACATAAAACCCCAATCAATCATTCCAGGCGCTGGTGAGGACGAGAGCCTATTGGACGACATGAATACTCAGGGAAGCCGTAAACGGTCGGCCGACCCATCGTGGGGGAACTCCCGCCTCCCACCGTCCCTGGTCGGATCTAAATCGCCGACTAAATCACCGAGCCCGTCGCCGACCAAATCTCCCAGACCTACGGCATCAGTATCACCAGCAACATCACCAACTAAGGTACAGGAACAATTTTAGGGCAATCCCATAACTAATTATATGGGGAAAAAACACTAATTATGTAATTAAAGTTAACTTTCTGGTGAATTGTTAAGGCCTTTTCATTTTTTATCCCCTCCGACCATAGGAACAATGAAAATTAGAAAAAATATTTTAATATTTCAAAGCCGATTTTTGTTCTTAACCCTTAGACCGCTATCTTATTTTTTTGTCGTCTGCTGTTTATTTTCTATTTTCCATTTTTATCATCAAAAACGTGCTTTGACAGCACTTTAGAATAATTTACAACATGCTTTGACAGCACTATTCTGAAGTGCTGTCAAACAATGTTTTTATTGAGAAATAAGGCAAGATATAAAAGCAACAGCAGACGACAATTGTTGTGAGTAGCAGTCTATGGGTTAAAATGAAGAAGAAACATGCTATCTCATAATCTGCATTTGGGAACATAGATCACAACTAAAAACAAAACGTGCATCATATTTAAAGAGTATCGTGGTATTTCATGTATAAACATAGTTACCACACCAGTGACAGTTACCTCCCTTTGATGGATACAGGTAAACACTGTCGGCCATTTTGGAGGGCACGATTCCATTAAACCCGATATACAAACAGCGCTTCAGATAAGAAATTAGTAATTGAGTATTGTCACTCCATCATTTCTGAAGCAATTGGGTATTTCAAAAGTTTAATTGTGTAAAATAAAATCTCACTAGTGATTACACATCAGCAGACCGCACTTATTGAATAGTTTGCTTCTAAATACATGTACCAAGATATGTTTTCATGGAAAAATAAGAAAATATGCTATATTTGCTATATTTGTGCCCCAGGTCTGTTTATTGTTTTCTGCAGCATGATAAAGATACCACAAATTTTTCATTGCTTTTTGATACTCACTACTTCTGATTTCAATTGGGTTTTTGGCAATTTTAATTGTGTATTTACGCAAATACGCAGCTTATCTGGAGCTCTGGACAAATATTGGAAATAATCTCATTATCGGAATTACTGAATCTTGCACACAAAAATCAACCCAGTTGCTTTTACATATAATTTATTTGAACAAAATATATTTGTTTAAGCACTAAAGTTCATATCAGAGTTAGGGATGGATTGTTGCCTAGGGGTTCACCTGGCTTCCAATCCGGAGGCTGTGGGTTCAAACCTCGCCTTATGCATCATAATTAGTTTCATAGTATTTCCATCCCACTGGTCTGTCGGATGAGACATTAAATTCCGTATGACCCTAGCTGTTGGTGGGACATTAAAGCCATTTACTTTCACTTTTCATATCAGAGTTTTTGTCTATTCAATATCAAATTTCCAGTATTTGTTACATTTAGTTGGCCCCACAAAGATGGCGGACAAGGGAGACTACTCCATGTCACATTAGCTCATCATTCACGTGTCAGCAATTTTCCATTTTGCAGGATTCTGAACTTCTACGCAGACAGGCGTTAGAGCAACGACTTGAAATACAAGAAACAAAGAAAATTGAGAAGAGTAAAAAGAAAAAGAAGATTGCCTTCTGAGTCGGCTCTCTATTTCATATATTTTTTTATTATGCCCCACCACGATAGTGGAGCGGGGCATTTAGTGTTACCCTTGTCTGTCCGTCACCAACCTTGTCGCTCATAAAACTTTTAAATCATACTGTCTACAGACCTGAAACTTGGTTTGTAGCTTCTTTATGATGTGTAGATGTGCAAAGTTAGTTTATTTTGATTTTTGATTCGACCCCTGGGACTTAGATTATCTCCCCATTTTCGACTTAAGACTTTCCAAGTTTGGCTAGTAACTCGTAAAACTTGTAAACCATAATAGCTACCGACCTGAAACTTGGTATGTAGCTTCCTTATGAGTATATGTGCAAAGTTTGTTTTGATTATTTATTCGACCGCCCGGTCATGGATTATCTCCCCATTTTAGACTTGAAATGTTGCCTCGTTTACTATCATATCAATATGTGGGACATCCGTGTTCTATGAACACATTTTATAGTTTCTCCTGGAATGTTCAGTGAAACCTCTCCGAACTGGACACCTTGGAGTTTGTGTTGATGAGACACTGCCAGTACACAGGTGGAAGACTCGGACCTGTGACACAAAAAGAATGCCCATTACAAGTAATTACAAGTAATGGGCATTTTGTTTGTGTCACAGGCCCGAGTCTTCCACCTGTGTGCCGGTATATGAGACAAGGAGACGAGCCATGTGGTTTTGTGCCTTAGAAGATGCGCAATATCTCCGGAAAAATTGACAATATTTTACGTAAAGGACGTTCAAAGTTGATTAAATACAGAGCAAATGTGGACTAGATTTCTACACTTGCTAAGGAAAAGTTTGTAAACTTTTGACATCACTGGACATCACCGAAAATATCAGTTATTGAAAAAAATCATGAAAAATCTTCTTGGGTACACAATCACATGGCTCGTCTCGTATGTGGTATATAGGCACTACCATACCACATGCTTTTGAATCAAGAACAGACATCATTATTATTGTTGTGTTACATTTTGCACCATGGTTTGGCCCTAAATGTCATTCTCCTGTGTTAATGGGCCATTAAACAACATTTCCTTTTCATAAGATCTAAATGATAGAGACCCCCATTCACATCAAACCTGTTGCCACTGCCTTACGTGTCTAGTTTAGGGAGATCAGCGCTCCAGATAAGTTGTGTGTCTAAAGAGTATTATACGCCCTGATTTCAAATTCAATGCATAATTTACTTGGTATAAATTCACTATTGATTTTCTTCCTTATTAAATTGGTTAACGCATGATAAAAAATGTAACAAATTTAAAAATGCACTTATTTGAGCTGCAAAAAGCAAATAGTATTTGCTTTTTGCAGCTCAACTAAGTAAATTTTCAACTTTATTGCAGTATTTTCACTACTGAATTTTAAAATCAATGCGTATTTTCACATTCCTGTGAGTATTTTGTACTACCACTTTTGATAATCAATGCGTATTCGGCTAAAATAAGTGCGTAAAATACGCCAATACGCACCTTATCTGGAGCTCTGTGGGAGGTTCTGTTGTTTATATTCTGATCATTCTCACATTTGAATCATCTGAACGAGACTCTAGATGACTGTCAAGGAAAATCAGTGATGGATTGCACAGGTTCAAGTAACAGACCGAGGTCTATAAATATATATAATAGCTCATCGGAGAATACATCATTGCGGACGGCTAACATTCGCCTAACTTCTGCAAAAGGCGAACATGATATAAATCTGTTAATTGTTTCGCGAGAGTGCGTTTGTCTCGAGGCCGTCCGAGTATGAAAAACATAGGAACCTTGGTAATGCGTTATAACAGGGAGAACAGAAAGTTTAATTATTTTTTTCACTTTATGTTGATAATTTTACGTATATTTAATGTATTTATAGGCCTTGGTATGTTACTTCAACCTGTGATGGATTGTGGTCTAGAAATATAGCGTTGAACTTCAACATAAGAGGTTTGTGTGTTGAATCCCCATACTGGGCATGAAAAACATACTTTCATAGCATGTCCATCTTGTCTTTCGGATGAAACTCAACTAAGGTCATGTCTCTACATGACTTTAACTATTGCCGGGACGTTGAACCCATTCGATTTCAGGGCTGAATATTTATTTACATGTATTTTGATGTAAATATTCCTTTCTGATTTTGGGATTTTCTGCCAATGCAGCAGGTTAAATGCAACATTGAACCCGTTTGTCCGGCCTTAAATGATAGGCCGTTAAACACCAATAAAATCAAATAAACCCATTCAATAAAATATCACCAAAGAGGATTGCGTTTCAAGTGTATATTGTCTCCACAAAAATACCTATTGAACATCACATGTCACCCGATTTTTTAATGCTGAAGAGCCTATAGTCTGTTTCACGAAAGCTGCCCAAATTTTACGGCTGTATAATCAATTCAAAAACAAGATTTCTTTTTATAATATTAAATTAAAGGAAAATTTAAGAATGAGCCTTCTTTTTATTTCGTGAAATTTGGTCAAATATTGATTTTATTGCGAAAACAAAATTTCCCCATGTTAAATCCCCATAGACATCTTCACTCCGTGAAGATGTCTATGGGGATTTAACATGGGGAAATTTTTGGATTTTAGAAATACTGGACCGATTTTCAAAATTTAACTTTTGTTTTCTTAGTTAGATCATATCCAAGCTATCTAGCTAGGTTTCGGAGTCAATTTCCAAACTTTTTCGTTTTTTGACTCCTCCCACACTGCTTTACCTTTTTTTCCCCCATGTTAAATTCCCATAGACAAATCAATTTTTCGTAATAAAATCAATATTTGACCGAATTTCACGAAATAAAAAGAAGGCTCATTCTAAAATTTTCCTTTAATTTAATATTATCGAAAATAATATTGTTTTTGAATTGTCTATATAGGCGTAAAATTTGGGCAGCTTTCGTGAAACAGACTATAATCATAATGACAGACACTTCAATTGTTTCAGCAGTTGTAAATGAATGCAGAAATAATGTGTGGCAAAGCAGACGTCAAATCATAAATCGTAGGTGCACGTGCAGGCTGTCCATTATCTATAAATTACTATAAATTTGGCAATCCCTATATTTTCCCTATATTTTCCCAAAATCCCTATAAATCCCTATATTTTTAAAAAATCAGTAAATAATTTTTGTAAAATGCTCAAAATCAAGTCTGATATTCAACTTACTGGTTTATTCTAAACACAGTGCAAGGTTAGAGATGCATTTGACTAAATTATGATCGTATTTACCAGTTTTCTTTGTTTGGATCATTTTTTATCTCTGACATTGTAAGATGTGTAATTCTGTATTTTCAGCAAACATTTAAAAAATTTGCCATCCTTAGTTTACCGGTAGCTGATTGAGATGATGTAACATTGTGTTTTAAGTCTGAGTTGTCTTTGGAACCTGGTAACAGGAAACATTACTTTTTTTACCTGAAAGGACCGTCCTGAGCATGACGTTAAACTGCATGCTCCTCGTCGGTGAAATATTAAAACATTGTAACTACACAGGTGTCACCAAAGCACTTTTTGGTATCTACTATGTTTCAGTTTCTAGTTCCTAGTCCACCCGTGTTAAAAGATTATATTGTTTAGCCGATTTGAGTAAATAGAAAATTGTTAAATGTCATGTGACAAATACTCATAAAGCAATTTGATGCTACAAATCATTGTATCTTTAGCTCACCTGAGCGAAGCTGATTTGAGCGATTGTTACCGCAATGTGTCCGTCGTCGTCCGTCGTCGTCGTCGTCCGTGAACATTTTCAAACGTCTTCTCCTCGGTAACCATTGGGTCTATAGTCACCAAACTTCATGGTCATGGTCCTTAGGTAGGGGGATTACAAAATTGTTAAAATGACGTCATTGCGTAATCCAAGATGGCCGCCGTCTAAAAATAGCACAAATTCTTAAAAAATCTTCTCAAGAACCGCCAACCGGATTTCGACAAAACTTGGTAGGAATGATCGATGTACATTGCTCTTTCAAGGTTGTTAAAATGGTGACCCTGGGGTCAAAAATGGGCGTGGCCCGTGGGGTCAAATTAGGGTCAAATTTTATTTTTGACTGAATATGGTCATGTCTATATCAATTTGAAGGTATCAATGAGGCGATCACTCTGGTGCATTTTTTGTCGAAATCGGATTGTTATGTCATCCAAGATGGCCGCCGAAAGGTCAAAAGGTCGTTCTTTTATTAGAGATTTCAAAATTCTTCACATGAACCGCTTGGCCCATGGTAGCTAAACTTAAAAGTTATGGTCCATGGGTGAAGCCTTTTCAGATTTGTTAAAATGGAGGTCATCGCTAATCCAAGATGGCCGCCGTCTAAAAATAGCATAAATTCTTAAAAAATCTTCTCATGAACTGCTGGCCGGATTTCGACTAAACTTGGTAGGAATGATCGATTTACAATGCTCTTTCAAAGTTGTGAAAATGGTGACCCCGGGTCAAAAATGGGCATGGCCCTTGGGGTCAAATTGGGGTCAAATTTTATTTTTGACCGAATATGCTCATGCCATATATCAAATTGAAGGTATCGATGAAGCGATTGCTCTGGTGCAATATTTGTCGGAATCGGATGATTATGTCATCCATGATGGCCACCAAAAGGTCCATTTATTCAAGATTTTGAACGTCTTTTTCTCAGGAAACACATGGCCGATGCTGGCCAAACTTCATAGGAAGTTAAGATCCTTGGGTGAAGCATTTTCAGATTTGGTAAAATGAGAGTCCTCGCTTAATCCAAGATGACCGCCATCTAAAAATAGCACTTTTTTTTTAAAACACATGAACTCAATGTCACATTCTCCTCTGGTGTTCATGGAGTCGGGTGAGCGAATTAGGGCCATCATGGCCCTCTTGTAAGTTGTAATTACATGAAAGGAAACAGCTGTTATGATTATGATGCTTATATTTGGCTTCTACTAGGCTGAAGTTGTCTGTCGCGTGTGGTTCTACATCAACATAAGCTTGAATGATTTTGATTCACAGAGCACGTAAAGGTCGTTACATAATATAAAACTGAAAGTTACCATCACTTTGCTAGATTCAGCTTTAATGAAATTGCACAGTAAAGTCATCCGGCTGAAAAATGGATATCAATCAATAAACATACCATGTCTAGAATATGATGTCGGGGTACATTTGTGTAGTACCATGTGCAACATAGACAAATTCAGTTTCAGTTAGGACACAATAGCAATTTCAAATTTTTAATTTTAAAATACATAAAAGGGAGCACCTGTACAGTATAGTAGCTATGAGAATTTTTTATGGCCCACCATGATGATAGTTTATAATTACACTTGTCTATTCGTCCATACTGCCTATTCGTCTATCCGAATAGTTATGTAGTTACCGTGGTTACTGTCACATTACCTCGTTTATTGACATAGCTGCAGGTGGGACATCTCTGTTCTTGTACAGAAAATAAGTAATTTTTATGTTCCCTAAAATAAAATTTTGGTGGGGGGGCATGTTGTTGCCACTTTGTCTGTCCGGCATCCAGACTACGTTAAAGTTTTTCATTATATTTCTGAATCTAAGCCTTGTCAGATAGCATTTGTCAGTTTTACCAATCTATCTAGTTTGTTTTTTTGTGGGTCTCCTAAATATTTTTGAAAAGAGTAAGGTGTGGTTACAATTTTTTTTTTATTTCACCAACGAGTGTCGCAATATCATTTGCTGAGTTCAAAAGGACGTTTAGTAGTATATGTTACAGTTCATCTGTTGCAAACTTAAACAAAACTGTCACTGCGACGTCATATCTAAGATACCTGTTTTAGAAAATAAAAAATAAAAATTAGAGGATACGGAATGGTTATAAGGGGGAGGCCATTAATCTAGATTTTTAACTCGAAAAAATCCTTTACGTACACACATACATGCCGTAAAATTGGAAAATATTTAGTTTTGTCCCTATAAATCCCTATTTTTTTGGCAAAAATCCCTATATTTATCCCTATATTTTTTGAAAAAAATCCCTATATTCCTATATATTTGGAACCGAAAGTGAATGGACAGCCTGCACGTGACATAAATCGTAGATGCACGTGACATAAATCGTAGGTGCACGTGACATAAATTGACCACCGTAGTAGTATGAAACGTGAAATATGTGGTTCTGAAATGAAACGTGTGGCTCTTTATAATGAAATATGTGACTACAACTGTTCTTTACATCAGAGACATCATCTGAGACATTTTCTGGCAAAATAAACATTCATTCACCATTATCCCACATATTGATTGGCATTATTATACATTTTATATCGGACGTAAATTACACACTGATATCAGGGGCGATAACCGTGTTTCCTTAAAATGTTAACGGACATTACTATTTATTCTCTGTTTTTATTTTTTGATGTGCAATGATCATACTTTATAATCTGTCGAACATATTATTTTTTCAGGTGAACATTTAATTAGTATAAATAATTGTATCCCCCGGACTCTGTCGGGGGGATACTATGGATTTGACAGCGCGCCGCGTCCGCGTCCACCGCAGACACTTCTTGTCCGGAGCATAACTCGAACACCCTTTGGAATATTTTCATGAAACTTCACACATGCATAGACCACGACCCGAAGGTGTGTCGCGCGCAAGAATGACAACTCTTGCATAGCTAATTTTTGAGTTATCTCCCTTTTTTGTTTCTCGCACTGATTTCGTGTCCGGAGCATAACTCCACCACCCTTTCGAATATTTTCATGAAACTTCACACATGCATAGACCACGACCCGAAGGTGTGTCGCACACAAGAATGACAACTCTTGCATAGCTAATTTTTTAGTTATCTCCCTTTTTTGTTTCGCGCACTGATTGACCATAACTCGACCACCCTTTGGAATATTTTTATGAAACTTAACACATTCAATTAGACCACGAACCGAAGGTGTGTCGTGCACAAGAATGACAACTCTTGCATAGCTAATTTTTTAGTTATCTCCCTTTTTTGTTTTCGCTCACTGATTTCCTGTCCGGAGCATAACTCGACCACCCTTTGGAATATTTTCATGAAACTTCACACATGCATAGACCACGACCCGGAGGTGTGTCGCGCACAAGAATGACAACTCTTGCGTAGCTAATTTTTGAGTTATCTCCCTTTTTTGTTTTGCGCACTCTACAAACTGGACAATAATGCATGAAGACCTGTTTTCTCGTCTGCTCTGTACACCTTTTCTCGTGTGCTCTGTACACCTTACCTGTAGAGAGAACAATAGAAACTGGGAGAACCATGTGCTAGCATGGGCTAGCATGTGCAGATGTCCAGTGCTTGACCACTGTTGACCAGTTAATTTATACAGGTAAATTACTACATTGGGTACTGTGTTGAAAATATTGTGGCATTATGTGGACTTGTGCAGATATATGTAGATAAATATAGGACTATTAAAAAAAAATCTGGTCTCCAATAGCAAGCATTATTATTTTTAAACTTTTTGTTTTTATTTTTTTTTTATTTTTTTTTTTTTTTTTCCTTTTTTTTTTTTTTCATTTTTAGCCAGGTTTTTTTTTAAAAAATCCAGGCTATTGGATTGGCGAAAGCCGGGCGGGCGGCGGTCGGCGTCCACAATCAATGTTAAGTTTTCGTGTTTGAGTCCATTTCTTTGTTACTGTACCACCTAGGACCACCAAACTTTCACAGCTTCATAATCAAGGGGTGCCCACCACATATCACTATCCAACATGTTACATTTTTAGCCAGGTTTTTTGAAAAAAAATCCAGGCTATTGGATTGGCGAAAGCCGGGCGGGTGGGCGGCGGGCGGGCGACGGGCGGCGTCCACAATCAATGTTAAGTTTTCGTGTTTGAGTCCATTTCTTTGTTACTGTACCACCTAGGACCACCAAACTTTCACAGCTTCATAATCAAGGGGTGCCCACCACATATCACTATCTAACATGTTACTTTTTTTTTAACTTCACCCATTTTTTCCGCGTAATCGACTTAGCCATTTTCAATGTTAAGTTTTCGCGTTTACAATGTTAAGTTTTCGTGTTTAAGTCCATTTCTTTCGTACTGTACCACCTAGGACCACCACACTTTCACAGCTTCATAATCAAGGGGTACCCACCACATATCACTATCCAATATGTTACTTTTTTTTTTAACTTCACCCATTTTTTCCGCGCATTCGACTTAGCCATTTTCAATGTTAAGTTTTCGCGTTTACAATGTTAAGTTTTCGTGTTTAAGTCCATTTCTTTGGTACTGTACCACCTAGGACCACCAAACTTTCACAGCTTCATAACCAAGGGGTGCCTACCACATACAACTATCCAACATGTGACAATTTTTTTACCTTCACCTATTATTTGTACGTAATTGACTTAGCCATTTTCAACGTTAACTTTTTAACGTACGTCTGGTTAGAGTTTTTTTGGTTAAAACTTTTTCGTTATACTATATCTCTGCAACTGCTTCGCCCATTACCTTGAAACTTCACATGGGTGTTTATCATCATCCATATTTTCATTCTAACCCCCAACCGTGTGGCCCCTGTGCCCAATGTCAAGGTCAAATTACTTTGAATTTTTTTTGTTGAAGTTTTTCGTGTACTATATCTCTGCAACTGCTTCACCCAATACCTTGATACTTCACATGGGTGTTTATCATCATTGTCGCACCCGCTTGCGGAAAGCGCGATCCTGTGCCCAATGTCAAGGTCAAATTACTTTGAATTTTTTTGTTAAAGTTTTTTCGTGTACTATATCTCTGCAACTGCTTCACCCAATACCTTGATACTTCACATGGGTGCTTATCATCATTGTCGCACCTGCTTGCGGAAAGCGCGATCCTGTGCCCAATGTCAAGGTCAAATTACTTTGAATTTTTTTGTTAAAGTTTTTTTCGTGTACTATATCTCTGCAACTGCTTCACAATACCTTGATACTTCACATGGGTGCTTATCATCATTGTCGCACCTGCTTGCGGAAAGCGCGATCCTGTGCCCAATGTCAAGGTCAAATTACTTTGAATTTTTTTGTTAAAGTTTTTTCGTGTACTATATCTCTGCAACTGCTTCACCCAATACCTTGATACTTCACATGGGTGTTTATCATCATTGTTGCACCTGCTTGCGGAAAGCGCGATCCTGTGCCCAATGTCAAGGTCAAATTACTTTGATTTTTTTTGTTAAAGTTTTTTTGTGTACTATATCTCTGCAACTGCTTCACCCAATACCTTGATACTTCACATGGGTGTTTATCATCATTGTCACACCTGCTTGCGGAAAGCGCGATATCGTCAGCATTTTGGCATACGTCCGTCCGTTCGTCCGTGTGTCCGGTTAAAGTTTTTTGGTTAAAGTTTTTCCATGTACTATATCTATTTTTTTAGTGTCCATGCCTCGCCCCAAGGCGCGACATGCAGGCCACGGCCATCTAGTCTACAACAAGTGGGTATAATTATGTTATCCAAGTGTCTATGCTTGGAAAAAACCTGGCCTTCGTGGCTTTGCCTCGTTTCTTGTTTTTTAGCTCACCTGAGCGAAGCTCATGTGAGCTATTGTTACCGCAATGTGTCCGTCATCGTCCGTCGTCGTCGTCCGTGAACATTTTCAAACGTCTTCTCCTCGGTAACCATTGGGCCTATGGTCACCAAACTTCATGGTCATGGTCCTTAGGTAGGGGGATTACAAAATTGTTAAAATGACGTCATTACGTAATCCAAGATGGCCGCCATCTAAAAATAGCACAGATTCTTAAAAAATCTTCTTCTCAAGAACCGCCAACCGGATTTCGACAAAACTTGGTAGGAATGATCGATGTACATTGCTCTTTCAAAGTTGTTAAAATGGTGACCCTGGGGTTAAAATTGGGCGTGGCCCGTGGGGTCAAATTGGGGTCAAATTGGGGTCAAATTTTATTTTTGACTGAATATGGTCATTTCATATATCAAATTGAAGGTATCAATGAGGCGATCACTCTGGTGCATTTTTTGTCGAAATCGGATTGTTATGTCATCCAAGATGGCCGCCGAAAGGTCGTTCTTTTATCAGAGATTTCAAAATTCTTCTTCACATGAACCGCTTGGCCCATGGTAGCCAAACTTAAAAGTTATGGTCCATGGGTGAAGCCTTTTAAGATTTGTTAAAATGGAGGTCATCGCTAATCCAAGATGGCTGCCGTCTAAAAATAACATAAATTCTTAAAAAATCTTCTTCTCATGAACCGCTTGCCGGATTTCGACGAAACCTGGTAGGAATGATCGATGTACATTGCTCTTTCAAAGTTGTTAAAATGGTGACCCCGGGGTCAAAAATGGGCGTGGCCCTTGGGGTCAAATTGGGGTCAAATTTTATTTTTGACCGAATATGGTCATGTCATATACCAAATTGAAGGTATCAATGAGGCGATCACTCTGGTGCATTTTCTGTCGAAATCGGATTGTTATGTCATCCAAGATGGCCGCCGAAAGGTCAAAAGGTTCTTTTATTAGAGATTTCAAAATTCTTCTTCACATGAACCGCTTGGCCCATGGTAGCCAAACTTAAAAGTTATGGTCCATGTGTGAAGCCTTTTCAGATTTGTTAAAATAGAGGTCATCGCTAATCCAAGATGGCCGCCGTCTAAAAATAGCATAAATTCTTAAAAAATCTTCTTCTCATGAACCGCTAGCCGGATTTCGACGAAACTTAGTAGGAATGATTGATGTACAATGCTCTTTCAAAGTTGTTAAAATGGTGACCCCGGGGTCAAAAATGGGTGTGGCCCGTGGGGTCAAATTTTATTTTTGACCGAATATGGTCCATGTTATATATCAAATCGAAGGTATCAATGAGGCGATCACTCTGGTGCATTTTTTGTCCAAATCGGATTGTTATGTCATCCAAGATGGCCGCCGAAATGTCAAAAGGTCGTTCTTTTATTAGAGATTTCAAAATTCTTCTTCACATGAACCGCTTGGCCCATGGTAGCCAAACTTAAAAGTTATGGTCCATGGGTGAAGCCTTTTCAGATTTGTTAAAATGGAGGTCATCGTTAATACAAGATGGCCGCCGTCTAAAAATAGCATAAATTCTTAAAAAATCTTCTTCTCATGAACCGCTAGCCGGATTTCGACGAAACTTGGTAGGAATGATCGATGTACATTGCTCTTTGAAAGTTGTTAAAATGGTGACCCCGGGGTCAAAAATGGGCGTGGCCCGTGAGGTCAAATTGGGGTCAAATTTTATTTTTAACTGAATATGGTCATGTCATATATCAAATTGAAGGTATCAATGAGGCGATCACTCTGGTGCAATATTTGTCGGAATCGGATGATTATGTCATCCATGATGGCCACCAAAAGGTCCATTTATTCAAGATTTTTAACGTCTTTTTCTCAGGAACCACATGGCCGATGCTGGGTGAAGCATTTTCAGATTTTGTAAAATGAGAGTCATCGCTTAATCCAAGATGACCGCCATCTAAAAATAGCACAATTTTTTTAAAACACATGAACTCAATGTCACATTCTCCTCTGGTGTTCATGGAGTCAGGTGAGCGAATTAGGGCCATCATGGCCCTCTTGTTTCAAATTATTTTTCAATTTTTGTCTAGTAGCATAAGGTCGTAAGTGCTATATACAGACTATTCACCTGTGCATGTGCTAGCATGTGCAACTGACCACTGACCACTTACAGGTAATTTATACAGGTAAATGATTATATTACATTTCCGTAAACTGTGTTGAAAATATTGTGGCATTATGTGGACCTGTGCAGATATATGTAGATAAATATAGGACTATTAAAATAAAATTCTGTGCTCCAGTAGCAAGCATTATTATTTTTAAACTTTTATTTTCCATTTTTTTTTTTCATTTTTTTTTTCAAATTATTTTTCAATTTTTGTCTAGTAGCATAAGGTGGTAAGTGCTATATACAGACTATTCACCTGTGCATGTGCTAGCATGTGCCACTGACAACTTACAGGTAATGTATACAGGTAAATGATTATATTACATTTCCGTAAACTGTGTTGAAAATATTGTGGGAATATGTGGACCTGTGTATATATGATATGTAGATAAATATAGGACTATTAAAAAACATTCTGGACTCCAGTAGGGAGCATTATTCTTTTTCTTTTTTTTAATTTACTTTTTTTTTTCATTTTTTTTTTTTTACATTCTTTTTCAATTTTTTAACTGACCACTAACTTATTACAGGTAATTTATACAGGTACATTATTACATTTCCGTAAACTGTGTTGACAATATTGTGGCAGTATGTGGACCTGTGCAGATATATGTAGATAAATATAGGACTATTAACAAAAATTCTGGGCTCCAGTAGCGAGCATTATTTAAAAAAAAATAATTGTATATTACATTTCCGTAAACTGTGTTGAAAATATTGTGGCATTATGTGGACCTGTGCAGATATATGTAGATAAATATAGGACTATTAAAAAAAAATTCTCGGCTCCAGTAGCAAGCATTATTATTTTGTATTTTTCAACTTTTTTTTTCAATTTTTAAAAAAAAAAAATGTTTACATTCTTTTTCAATTTTTTAGCTGACCACTAACTTATTACAGGTAATTTATACAGCTAAATTATTACATTTACCTAAACTGTGTTGACAATATTGTGGCAGTATGTGGACCTGTGCAGATATATGTAGATAAATATAAAAAATTCTCTGCTCCAGTAGCGAGCATTATTTTTTTAATTTACATTCTATATTACATTTCCGTCAACTGTGTTGAAAATATTGTGGCATTATGTGCACCTGTGCAGATATATGTACATAAATATAGGACTATTAACAAATAATTCTGCGCTCCAGTAGCTTCACACATGCATAGACCCTAAAGGTGTGTCGCGCAAGAATGACAACTCTTGCATCACTAATTGTTTAGTTATCTCCCTTTGTCCGTCACCGATTTTGTCTCCGGAGCATAACTCGATCACCCTTTTTTCAAACTACTTGTGTATCTGGGGAGGGGGATACACATGCGCTTGTCGACAAGCGTCCATTTCTAGTTAAACAAGAGTCTGAACACGTTAAATAACCAGAGGGTACTATTCTAATAAGACCCTGTGGCCGGTTTCCTCTGTATCCACCTCCTTCCTTTATCCCCTTATTGGTAGACGACATACAAGGTCATCAAGCCAGTGCCGTAGTTAAATCCAAGCATTTACATTTACCCACAACAAACCAGATATGTTACTAAGCATTATAGTCATACATGTATATATACGGTATATACCTGTTTAATCATACATGTTCTCTTCTTTTAAAATATATGTTGTATAACACTAGAACCAAATGGACATCATCATTGTGGTGCAGACAGACGCCAAGCAGGAAGGTGCGCCGAATGTCACAGCGTCAATAGTTGATGCCGATTAGGCTGACAGTAAATCGCCAGCATTGGTCACCCGGTAGATGTTCGATCACAGCTCGATACTATAGATCTTTCACCTATTTCATCAACATTGTAAAGTATACTTATCTAGCAAAGTATACTTTGAGGGAGACATTTTCAATTTACGGATAACTTTATTAATTGTTATTATACTGAATGTAATTATTATACTAAAGTTATTACATTATCACAGCCAAAATGGCTGTGATAATGTAATAACTTTAGTATAATAATTATGCATACTTTTAATCATCAAATATATGCAATCGTTAGTTCTATATGAAATAATGCATTTCAGGAAAAATAAATGATTATATACTCCCTCAAAGTATACTTTGCTAGATAAGTATACTTTGCAATTTTGATGAAAAAGGTTACAGGTTTATGGTTCACACTGACCAACCGCCAACGTCGCTTATGATCGACTGCGAGGTTCTCGGTACCAACGCCAATCTCGTGATACAGAAAATAGATACTTAAATACTCGAGGCAGCTGTGCTACCGATTACACACCAGGCGTATGTATACCATACACTAGCTCACGTTTTCCGCTTTATAGGCAACAGTTTGCACTATATTGCTACACCACGGTCAACTGTAAACAAATTGCGTAATACCATTTACATTTCGCCCACTAAAATATAGATAAATGAAATATATGCAGGGCGTTGATGTTCATGCTTCACTACATTGTTATCGAAAGACAATTCTACAATATGACACTAAAATATTATCATCAACTTACCTAATAAAAGGTGTATAAGCAAAATTCTTGGGTCACACTCCACGAAGTAGAAGGTAAACAAAGAACGCTTCAAACACAAATTTGGAAAGACTACTCTGTCATAACTCTAATGTAATGCAGTGTCATAAAATGTAATTCAGTTATGTACTGAGTAACTCAGAACTAACCATTCGCAACCTCTAAGGACTAAACGAAATATTGTAATGGCCTTCACTAACCAGTAGAACATTGTAAATATTTAGAAGGCTCAAGCACGTTGTACATACTCACCAACCAACCAACTGCTATCAGGGGCGTAGCCTCATGCGACGAGGCTTAGATTACGTATCTGGGCACTATTTACAATATATATACAGATATAGATTTTCCTCGGGCGTACCGCGCCAATGATTGGTTACCAATGATTATGGACAATGATCGTTACAATGATTGGATGAGCACAAATAATCAAGACATTAAATTTAACAATAATCAACGACATGCAATATTCTGGGCGGAGTGTCTCAGCTACAGTGGTGAAACACTACTAATGTGATTCCCATCTCTGGCATGGGCTATGCCACTAGCTTGGCGTCCTATCATGGACCTATATGTGTTGCCGGGAGTGTACCTCGACTCAACTCTGAGCTAACATGCCCGTACCATACTCCTCTGGGCTAACATCTGATGACAGTCCTGTCGATTAGCATAGTATATCCTAATTGAAGCTGAACCTATTATATTATTGCTGGAATATGTGTCCGGGAAATACCACTCAGCAATGTCATGAACTGCTTAGCTGAGCGACTGTCCGAGCTGAGCTACGTCCTCAGCTCATCGACGTTCTGAGCTGTCTACATGAACGCTATCCACAGCTCACAGCCTGGCATATGCCGACATCTCAGGCTGTAGCTGGGCGATGAGCCTGGTGGATCATGCTGGGCTATCATCGAGCTGTAGCCGAGCATGGGGCTTTTTCCATGGGTCAGGGAATATCCTACAGTGATCAGCTCAGCCCCTGGTCTCCACATGCAACGAGGTTTGACAAACGCAATGCTCGTCTAAACAACGCCGACATGCTTGTGACCAGCAGCTGGGCTGAGCGTCAAGTTTTAATACGTGCTCAGCCCAAATGGAGAGTGTTTGGCTGTATAGCTGGTCGTATTTTGGCGTACGCCTCAGTGAAGCGTTTCAACACAGTGCTGAGCACAGCTCGCAGTCTGAACACTGTAAGGGCTCGACAAACGCTATGCTCGCCGATGCACCGTCCAACTTTACCAGACTGCTCGCTGCGCTAAGCAACGGTTCCCTGTCCAAATCCACACGCAGCTCTTGTCCAGTGAACGTATTCATCAAAGTCCTAAACTACTGGCGATGGATTCTGTCCAAGTGAACAGAAGGCGTTCTGCTAAGTTGACTGTGTGAAACTCCCAATTTGGGTAGTGAGACGCTTTCCATAGCTGGGACCTTTTCTGAGAAAGGTTCCCGGTCTCTGTTATAGTCAGTGCTATATGGCCTTCGATGTGTTAGTCCCCTTCTTCCACCGACCTCATCGTGTGCATCTGCACATGAACGCCAAGTAAACAGCATTTGAATCTACGGGTGGGATGTGGGCACGGCAGTGATGAATGATGGTGGGGTGGCAAGGATGATGGCGGGGGTCGTGAGCATGTGAATGTTGGCGACCGTAACCCGGGTATGTTGTGGCTGGGCGGCCGGCCGTGTCCAAGAAAAGTTCCAGAGGAAATTAACACATTCTGCGCATGGCAGACATCGTGTTTGGGAGAAATTATTACCCGTGTCGTCATGATACCGAAAAATACAAGTAATTTGGAAAAATCGACAACGCCGTTTCATTGGCGGGAAGGATATAATACTCGACCTGGTGGAACGTTTAAAAGGCACATACTGTGTTTGAAAAATGTCTACGGCCATATCACGTTGAAAACACCGGTTCTCGTCCGATCACCGAAGTTAAGCAACGTCGAGCCCGGTTAGTACTTGGATGGGTGACCGCCTGGGAATACCGGGTGCTGTAGACTTTTTAATCGTCGGCTTTTTGTTTGGCTTTTTTTTTGTTTTGGTATTATTCTGATATTCAGTAGAACGCTATATTGGACTTGTTTTTGTATCACAAATTCAACCTTTCATGACAAAAAGGGTGCTCACTGACGTGTTGGTCTTTGTAATGTCCCCCAGACTAACGTGTATATTCTACACATTCGGATATGTAACAACGTTGGCCAAGATGAGACTGCGCGGGTGAGCAGACTGATTTGTGGTCACACTGGTCGCTGTTACATGCACCGAATGTTCCACTGTGTTATCCGGTGTGACATAATCAGGGGCGTAGCTAGCCAATTTGAATCTGCAGGCCCGGTTGACGACTTCGAGCACCGTTGGTGCGAGTATGCTAGTGGGGTGTGGGGGCATGCCCCCCCCCCCCCCCCCCCCCCCCCCCCCCCCCCCCAGAAAAAAAATCGAAACTAGAAGGTAAATGATGCACTCTGGCACATTTATTTTTTCCATTTTCTCGAAGATTCTGCAGGCCCGGGCCTGCAGTGCCTTAATGCAGCTACGCGCCTGGCTATATAACCCAACTGAACAACTACGGGGTCACCCGGTGCACAACTTATTAATGGGATTTACTGGAAAGAAGAAGTTCGGCACGGACGTATGTGAAGAAGTCATTACTTGCCGGTGTGATGTGGTTTTCCACGGAAATTTTCATAAATATGTGCACACGACACATAATTTGTATGCAATCGCAAACTAAACGTGTCCTTTGACAGGAACCGTTTTATGGTGCCGCCAAAAGTTAGCGCGGGAATTTCACCACAAACAACAACAACCGACCGGGAAGCGGTAGTGGCGTCAGTTCAGATTGTAGAAATAACGATTCAGATTCAGGAGGAAGTTCGTGAATTGAATGGATTTCTCATTGTTTACAGCTTCATAAGTCTGCAGACATGTCTCTAAATTCAGTGAGTGAAACTATTGCCCATTAAGTTTACCACATAATACAACATGATACAAATGAAATGACATAGTCACAGCGTTCATTACGTAAACAAATTAGATGTGCCAGTAGTCGGACGAACCTTGTGTATGGACGTTTTGGACCATTGGCGTTTCTGTATGTGTCTGTATTGTTACGAAGCAGCACGGGAATACTGGTATATATAGTTTGTTTCGGAACACGTCACACAAAATAAAACATGCACTTTTCGGGACCACATTTTTGGACATTTCGCACCAAATTGTGAAGGAAACGTTTTGGACCATGATTAATAAATTCTTATTTATGAACACACATCTCGCCACAACCACATTGTGGATCATTTCAGAACAATGTCACATCTTTTATTTATGAAAATAAAATAATGTCACCTTACGTAACTAGCTATGGGTCGAAGGTATGTATTTGTGCCCTGTTAGCTGAGGTGTTTAGAGTGATAGTACGGTAAACCAGAGGTACCGGGTTCGAGCCCTGGGCCGGAGCACATTATTTTTTCTCACCCTGTGACATTTGGCACCCAACGTGGGGCTGTGACTGATACATACTGCCCAAATTGTACAAAAAGATATGGAATTCAGAGGCAAATTAAAATACAGAATTTGGGGACATTTTGCGGGGTAGCGTGTACGTAACTCACTATGGGGAGAAAGTGTGTATTTGTGCCCGGCTAGCTCAGTCAGTGAGAGTGATGGTACAGTAAACCAGAGGTCCCGGGTTCGAGCCTCAGGCCGGAACACATTTTTCTCGCCCTGTGTAAATAGTAAAATATGAAATATTTTGAGCTTTTATTGCTTATAGAATTAATAAGATTATCATTTTTATTGCCATAATTCATTTAAAAACTAGAAAATATGTTCATAAAACACAGATGCCCCCACCTGCAGCCTTGCTAGTAACAGGGCATCATTTTGTATGAAGCTAATCCCTAGACAGACATTGTGGGCAAATATTAATGAAATTGGTGAAGGAGAACTTATTAAAATCTTAAACGCATTTGCCTTATGGACGCACCCACAGACGGACTGGGGTAAAGCATAATGACCCCCCCCCCCCCCCCCCACACAGACGGACTGGGGTAAAGCATAATGACCCCCCCCCCCCCCCCACACAATTAACTTGTGGGGGCTTAATAATAAACCTTATCTTCAAATTGCTGAGAAAAAACATGTTTTTTTTTGGTAAAAATTGACGTCAACAATATTACACTGTTGTGTGTTTGTAAATGTAAACTAGAGTTCAATCCAAGTGTTTGTGTAGTGAGATGCTGTATATGATAGCAGCCATCCCGATGTTCTTGATTTAGTTTTCATCATATTAATAATCAGGAAGAATCGTAGATTTGGACACAGTTGTGGATGTTTCTGACCATATTACTGGACGAGTAATGAATATATGTGAAAACAAATGCCCAAATCAGGCTAGATGCCGTCGAAAATTGGCAAATCTCGATGAAATTTGTTGATTATTTTTTAATCTGAAGGCCAAATAGTCATTTCTGACGAATATATGAAAACCAAATAAAATCATGACGATATTTTTTTAAGCAATTGGAAAAGAAACCAATCATTTGTCCAATATATCACATTTACTGATTACTTTAGCAGAAATAATGTGGTTTGAAAAATGTGGTGCAAAATGATCATGAGGTAAATTCATATAAAAATATGGTCTGAAACGTCCACAAAGAATGTTGTCCAAAACATCCAAAGACGGTGGGTCGAAAGGACTGAAACTTGGCAAAAGTGTTGATCCTGATGAGACAGCTCGTCATGAGCCGGCTCATCTGTATCTACACTTTTGGCTAAAACCACACTATACAGGCCTGTGGTGTTGAAAGGGTTAATCTAGGTTGTATTGACCGTAACGAGTACATGTATGTGCCTGTGATGTACATGTACTTTGCCCACAGTGAGTTGTCGGTCTCAGCCTTGGATAATTAAGACCTATTTATTTTGCTGTAAGGCTTTTTCAATGTTTGTGTGTCAATGGGTCGTTAAGTACCATTCTATTCTTCAATATTCACTGGCATTGGACCAGATCAGTGTGCGCAGAATGATCTGGGCCATGCTGGTCGCACATATCATAAGATCTCTTCTCACCCGAATGGCTATTTATATTTCATCAAATTTTCTCTTTCACCCAATGCAACTGTTGCGACCTAGCCACTTGTCTATCTATGACCTTATTGTCAATCATATGATAAGCCGCATCAGTCTCCAGATAAGCTTTGTGTTTAAAGGGTATTTATTGCTTAAAATTGGCTTTCACAGTTTCATAACACAGTGTAATAGAAATCATAATACACTAGTGTAATAAATATGCAAATGAGCCCGCTACAGAAAACATGTTAGTTGGCTTCAAATTATGATGATGTGCTTATGCAATAATAGAATCTAATAGTTGTGTTGATTTACATGTAATATGATATATTTTTAACACGTTGACTTATTTCATAAGCCTCGTTTCTTATGACTTCGGTAATCTCGTTTAATAAATATCACATTGACCCATTTCAACCTAAGGATACGATAATGTTTGTTGAATTTTTTTGTTAAGATCCTCTATGCATAGCTCCAGATAAGGTGTGTATCATGATTGGCGTATTTTACGCAATTGTTTTAGCTGCATACGCCTTGATTATCAAAAGTGGGAGTACATGTACACAATACGCAAGGCAATGTGAAAATACGCATTGATTTTCAAATTGAGTACCGGTAGTGAAAGTGCTGTCATAAAGTTGAAAATTCACTTAGTTGAGCTGCAAAAAGCAAACAATTTTGCAGCTCAAATAAGTGAATGTTTCAATTTGTTATATTTATACCCCCCGCAACGAGTTGTGGGGGGGGGGGGGGTATACTGGAGTCCGGTTGTCCGTCCGTCTGTGCATCCGTAAACTTAACATCAGAGAAATATTGTTATAACTTCTATTTCCTTCATCTAAAATGCTTGATATTTCACACATGCATTCCTGTAAGGCTCTACTACTATGCTGTGCCAAATCCACGACCGTCCAACCCCCGCAGATCCCAAGGTCAAGGTCAAATACTTAGTCCGTGAACTTAATATCAGAGAAATACTGTTATAACTTCTATTTCCTTCATCTAAAATGCTTAATATTTCACACATGCATTCCTGTAAGGCTCTACTACCATGCTGTGCCAAATCCACGACCGTCCAACCCCCGCAGATCCCAAGGTCAAGGTCAAATACTTAGTCTCTTTACAAAACTTAACATCAGAGAAATATTGTTATAACTTCTATTTCCTTCATCTAAAATGCTTAATATTTCATACATGCATTCCTGTAAGGCTCTACTACCATGCTGTGCCAAATCCACGACCGTCCAACCCCCGCAGATCCCAAGGTCAATGTCAAATACTTAGTCTCTTTACAAAACTTAACATCAGAGAAATATTGTTATAACTTCTATTTCCTTCATCTAAGATGCTTAATATTTCACACATGCATTCCTGTAAGGCTCTACTACCATGCTGTGCCAAATCCACGACCGTCCAATCCCCGCTGATCCCAAGGTCAAATACTTAGTCTCTTTACAAAACTTAACATCAGAGAAATATTGTTATAACTTCTATTTCCTTCATCTAAAATGCTTAATATTTCACACATGCATTCCTGTAAGGCTCTACTACCATGCTGTGCCAAATCCACGACCGTCCATTCCCCACTGATCCCAAGGTCAAATACTTAGTCTCTTTACAAAACTTAACATCAGAGAAATATTGTTATAACTTCTATTTCCTTCATCTAAAATGCTTAATATTTCACACATGCATTCCTGTAAGGCTCTACTACCATGCTGTGCCAAATCCATGACCTTCAAACCCCCGCTAGTCCCAATGTCAAGGTCAAATACTTAGTCTCTTTACAAAATTTAACATCAGAGAAATATTGTTATAACTTCTATTTCCTTCATCTAAAATCGCATGCATTCCTGTAAGGTTCTACTACCATGCTGTGCCAAATCCATGACCATTCAAACCCCGCTAGTCCCAATGTCAAGGTCAAATACTTAGTCTCTTTACAAAACTTAACATCAGAGAAATAAGTTATAACTTCTATTTCCTTCTTTGAAAATTCTTATTATTTCACTTGTGCATTCCTCTAAGGTTGTACTATCATGCTGTGACAAATCTACGACTGTCCAACCCCCGCTGATCCCAAGGTCAAGGTCACATACTTAGTCTCTTTGCAAAACTTAACATCAGAGAAATATGTTATAACTTCTATTTCTTTCATCGAAAATATTTCATGCATGCATTCCTCTAAGGCTCTACTATCATGCTGTGACAAATTCCCGCTGATCTCGAGGTCAAGGTCACATACTTAGTCTCTTTACAAAACTTAACATCAGATAAATTGGTTATAACTTCTATTTCCTTGCTCGGATCTGCTTCACATTTCAAAGAGGGCTCTTTCTATAATAGCGCTATTTATGCTCACCTTGAATTAACGTATAGTACTGTACGAGACCAAGTGGGTGGGGTAATGGGATTTTTTTTAATAGGCATTTTTTTGGTGTCATAGGTCCGAGTCTTGCACCTGTGGGGGTGCCCACCACATATCACTATCCAACATGTTACTTTTTTTTTAACTTCACCCATTTTTTCCGCGTAGTCGACTTAGCCATTTTCAATGTTAAGTTTTCGCGTTTACAATGTTAAGTTTTCGTGTTTAAGTCCATTTCTTTGGTACTGTACCACCTAGGACCACCAAACTTTCACAGCTTCATAATCAAGGGGTACCCACCACATATCACTATCCAACATGTTACTTTTTTTTTTAACTTCACCCATTTTTTCCGCGCAGTCAACTTAGCCATTTTCAATGTTAAGTTTTCGCGTTTACAATGTTAAGTTTTCGTGTTTAAGTCCATTTCTTTGGTACTGTACCACCTAGGACCACCAAACTTTCACAGCTTCATAACCAAGGGGTGCCTACCACATACAACTATCCAACATGTGACCATTTTTTTACCTTCACCTATTATTTCTACGTAATTGACTTAGCCATTTTCAACGTTAACTTTTTAACGTACGTCTGGTTAAAGTTTTTTTGTTAAAACTTTTTCGTTATACTATATCTCTGCAACTGCTTCGCCCATTACCTTGAAACTTCACATGGGTGTTTATCATCATTGTCGCACCTGCTTGCGGAAAGCGCGATCCTGTGCCCAATGTCAAGGTCAAATTACTTTGAATTTTTTTGTTAAAGTTTTTTCGTGTACTATATCTCTGCAACTGCTTCACCCAATACCTTGATACTTCACATGGGTGTTTATCATCATTGTCGCACCTGCTTGCGGAAAGCGCGATCCTGTGCCCAATGTCAAGGTCAAATTACTTTGAATTTTTTTGTTAAAGTTTTTGTGTGTTACTGTACTATATCTCTGCAACTGCTTCACCCAATACCTTCATACTTTACATGGGTGTTTATCATCATTGTCGCACCTGCTTGCGGAAAGCGCGATCCTGTGCCCTATGTCAAGTTCAAATTACTTTGAATTTTTTTGTTAAAGATTTTTCGTGTACTATATCTCTGCAACTGCTTCACCCAATACCTTGATACTTCACATGGGTGTTTATCATCATTGTCGCACCTGCTTGCGGAAAGCGCGATCCTGTGCCCTATGTCAAGTTCAAATTACTTTGAATTTTTTTGTTAAAGTTTTTTTCGTGTACTATATCTCTGCAACTGCTTCACCCAATACCTTGATACTTCACATGGGTGTTTATCATCATTGTCACACCTGCTTGCGGAAAAAGCGCGATATCGTCGGCATTTTGGCATTACGTCGTCCGTTCGTCCGTGTGTCCGGTTAAAGTTTTTTGGTTAAAGTTTTTCCATCTACTATATCTATTTTTTTAGTGTCCATGCCTCGCCCCAAGTCGCGACATGCAGGCCACGGCCATCTAGTCTACAAAAAGTGGGTATAATTATGTTATCCAAGTGTCTATGCTTGGAAAAAACCTGGCCTTCGTGGCTTTGCCTCGTTTCTTGTTTTTAACTTCACCCATTTTTTCCGCGTAATCGACTTAGCCATTTTCAATGTTAAGTTTTCGTGTTTACAATGTTAAGTTTTCGTGTTTAAGTCAATTTCTTTCGTACTGTACCACCTAGGACCACCAAACTTTCACAGCTTTGTAATCAAGGGGTACCCACCACATATCACTATCCAACATGTTACCTTTTTTTTTTAACTTCACCCATTTTTTCCGCACAGTCGACTTAGCCATTTTCAATGTTAAGTTTTCGCGTTTTCAATCTTAAGTTTGCGTGTTTAAGTCCATTTCTTTGGTACTGTACCACCTAACTTTTTAACGTACGTCTATTTAGAGTTTTTTGGTTAAAACTTTTTCGTTATACTATATCTCTGCAACTGCTTCGCCCATTACCTTGAAACTTCACATGGGTGTTTATCATCATCCATATTTTCATTCTAACCCCCAACCGTGCGGCCCCTGTGCCCAATGTCAAGGTCAAATTACTTTGAATTTTTTTGTTAAAGTTTTTTCGTGTACTATTATCTCTGCAACTGCTTCACCCAACCCCAATACCTTGATACTTCACATGGGTGTTTATCATCATTGTCGCACCTGCTTGGCAAATTGCGGAAGCGCGATCCTGTGCCCTATGTCAATTGTTCAAATTACTTTGAATTTTTTTGTTAATGTTTTTTTCGTGTACTATATCTCTGCAACTGCATTCACCCAATCCACCTTGATACTTCACATGGGTGTTATCATCATTGTCACCCTGCTTGCGAAGCGCGATATCGTCAGCATTTTGGCATACGTCCAGTCCATTCGTCCGTTTGTCCGGTTAAAGTTTTTTGGTTAAAGTTTTTCCATCTACTATATCTATTTTTTTAGTGTCCATGCCTCGCCCCAAGGCGCGACATGCAGGCCACGGCCATCTAGTCTACAAAAAGTGGGTATAATTATGTTATCCAAGTGTCTATGCTTGGAAAAAACCTGGCCTTCGTGGCTTTGCCTCGTTTCTTGTTATACATGTGTATAATTCTGGTACGTTTGTATCGTACAAACATACCAGATTATGGTATATTCATACCATATCCGTACGGATATATCGTATATACTAACGGATATCGTATGTTTGTATAATATTTGTATAGTACGTTTGTACTATACGATGATACGGTACAAACATACCAATATTATATGATCATACGATATGCTCATTAAATATACCAATACTATACGATTACGATATGTATACGATATTAGTATATACAAATAGGTAAGGAGCAGAAAAGCGCTACTGTATAGTACACACATTGAAAACATTGTTACCGGTGAGCACCATAACCTCACGAAATCGCCAGCTTTGACGCTAGATTATGATTTTTAGCCAGGTTTTTTTTTTTAAAAATCCAGGCTATTGGATTGGCGAAAGCCGGGCGGGCGGGCGGCGTCCACAATCAATGTTAACTTTTCGTGTTTAAGTCCATTTCTTTGTTACTGTACCACCTAGGACCATCAAATTTTCACAGCTTCATAATCAAGGGGTGCCCACCACATATCACTATCCAACATGTTACTCTTTTTTTTAACTTCACCCATTTTTTCTGCGCAGTCGACTTAGCCATTTTCAATGTTAAGTTTTCGCATTTTCAATGTTAAGTTTTCGTGTTTAAGTCCATTTCTTTGGTACTGTACCACCTAGGACCACCAAACTTTCACAGCTTCATAACCAAGGGGTGCCTACCACATACAACTATCCAACATGTGACCATTTTTTTACCTTCACCTATTATTTCTACGTAATTGACTTAGCCATTTTCAATGTTAACTTTTTAACGTACGTCCGGTTAAATTTTTTGGTTAAAACTTTTTTGTTATACTATATCTCTGCAACTGCTTCGCCCATTACTTTGAAACTTCACATGGGTGTTTATCATCGTCCATATTTTCATTCTAACCCCCAACCGTGCGGCCCCTGTGCGCAATGTCAAGGTCAAATTACTTTGAATTTATTTGTTAAAGTTTTTAGCCAGGTTTTTTGAAAAAAAATCCAGGCTATTGGATTGGCGAAAGCCGGGCGGGCGGGCGGCGGGCGGGCGGCGTCCACAATCAATGTTAAGTTTTCGTGTTTGAGTCCATTTCTTTGTTACTGTACCACCTAGGACCACCAAACTTTCACAGCTTCATATCAATGGGGTGCACCGGGGACATATCACTACCAACATGTTACTTTTTTTTATAACTTCACCCATTTTTTCCACGTAATCGACTTAGCCATTTTCAATGTTAAGTTTTCGCGTTTACAATGTTAAGTTTTCGTGTTTAAGTCCATTTCTTGTTACTGTACCACCTAGACCACCAAACTTTCACAGCTTCATAACCAAGGGGTGCCTACCACATACAACTATCCAACATGTGATCATTTTTTTACCTTCACCTATTATTTCTACGTAATTGACTTAGCCATTTTCAACGTTAACTTTTTAACGTACGTCTGGTTAGAGTTTTTTGGTTAAAACTTTTTCGTTATACTATATCTCTGCAACTGCTTCGCCCCATTACCTTGAAACTTCACATGGGTGTTTATCATCATCCATATTTTCATTCTAACCCCCAACCGTGCGGCCCCTGTGCCCAATGTCAAGGTCAAATTACTTTGAATTTTTTTGTTAAATTAGTTCGTGTACTATATCTCTGCAACTGCTTCACCCATACCAATTGATACTTCACATGGTGTTTATCATCATTGTCGCACCTGCTTGCGGAAAGCACGATCCTGTGCCAATGTCAAGGTCAAATTACTTTGAATTTTTTTGTTAAAGTTTTTTCGTGTACTATATCTCTGCAACTCTTGCTTCCCCCATACCTTGATACTTCAATGGGTGTTTATCATCATTGTTGCACCTGCTTGCGGAAAGCGCGATCCTGTGCCCAATGTCAAGGTCAAATTACTTTGAATTTTTTGTTAAAGTTTTTTCGTGTACTATATCTCTGCAACTGCTTCACCCAATACCTTGATACTTCACATGGGTGTTTATCATCATTGTCGCACCTGCTTGCGGAAAGCGCGATCCTGTGCCCTATGTCAAGTTCAAATTACTTTGAATTTTTTTGTTAAAGTTTTTTCATGTACTATATCTCTGCAACTGCTTCACCCAATACCTTGATACTTCACATGGGTGTTTATCATCATTGTCACACCTGCTTGCGGAAAGCGCGATATCGTCAGCATTTTGGCATACAGTCCGTCCGTTCGTCCATGTGTGCCGGTTAAAGTTTTTTTTGTTAAAGTTTTTCCATCTACTACTATCTATATATTGTCCATGCCTCGCCCCAACAGGCGCGCCATGCATAGCACGGACGGCCATCTAGTCTACAAAAAGTGGGTATAATTATTGTTATCAAGTGTCTATGCTTGGAAAAAACCTGGCCTTCGCCCTGGCCGTTTGCCTTCTTGCCTCCGATTTTTCTTGTTTTAAGTGTAAACTATACTCTCTGCAACTGCTTCACCCATTACCTTGATACTTGCACATGGGTGTTTATCATCATTGTCGCACCTGGCTTGCTTCAGGATGCGATATCGTCGGCATTTTGGCATACGTGGGCCGTCCGAAATTCGTCATTGTGTCCGGTTAAAGTTTTTTCGGTTAAGTTTTTTCATGGCATACTGATCTCCCGTGTACCATGCCTCACCCCAAGGCTTGCGGATCATGCAGGTCCAGGTTCCGATTTAGTTTTTCGGTACTAAAAGTATCCAATTCTTACCCTGTTATCCTTATGGGTGTCTTTATAGCTTGGAAAAAAAACCTGGCCACTTCGTGGCTTTGCCAATCGTTTCAATTGTTTCGCGTGTAACTATATCTCTGCAACTGCTTCACCCATTAACTTGATACTTCACATGGGTGTTTATAATCATTGTCGCACCTGCTTGCGGAAAGCGCGATATCGTCGGCATTTTGGCAATACGTCCGAAAAAAATCCGTTCGTCCATGTGTCCGGTTAAAGTTTTTTGGTTAAAGTTTTTCATTGACTATTATCTATTTTTTTAGTGTCCTTGCCTGCAAGGCCCAGTTGCGACATGCAGGCCACGGCCATCTAGTCTACAAAAAAGTGGGTACCTAATTATGTTATCCAAGTGTCTATTGCTTGGAGGAAAAAACTGGCCTTCGTGGCTTTGCCTCGTTTTCTTGTTTTACCTTTTCCAACTTGATTATTTTTTCTACGTAATTGACTTAGCCATATTCAACGTTAACTTTTTAACGTACGTTTTTTCTGGTTAAAGTTTTTTTGGTTAAAAACTTTTTCGTTATACTATATCTCTGCAACTGCTTCGCCCATTACCGTGAAAACTTCACATGGGTGTTTATCATCATCCATATTTTCATTCTAACCCCAACCGTGCGGCCCCTGTGCCCAATGTCAAGGTCAAATTACTTTGAATTTTTTTGTTAAATTTGTTTTTTCGTGTACTATATCTCTGCAACTGCTTCACCCAATACCTTGATACTTCACATGGGTGTTTTATCATCATTGTCGCACCTGCTTGCGGAAAGCGCGATCCTGTGCCCAATTGTCAAGGTCAAATTACTTTGAATTTTTTTGTTAAAGTTTTTTTTACGTGTACTATCTGTAACTGCTTCACGCAATACCTTGATACTTCACATGGGTGTTTATCATCATTGTCACACCGCTTGCGGAAAGCGCGATCCTGTGCCCAATGTCAAGGTCAAATTACTTTGAATTTTTTTGTTAAAGTTTTTTCGTGTACTATATCTCTGCAAACTGCTTCACCCAATACCTTGATACTTCACATGGGTTGTTTATCATCATTGTCACACCTGCTTGCGGAAGCGCAATATCGTCAGCATTTTGGCATACGTCCGTCCGTTCGTCCATGTGTCCGGTTAAAGTTTTTTGGTTAAAGTTTTTCCATCTACTATATCTATTTTTTTAGTGTCCATGCCTCGCCCCAAGGCGCGACTGCAGGCCACGGCCACTAGTCTACAAAAAGTGGGTATAATTATGTTATCCAAGTGTCTATGCTTGGAAAAAACCTGGCCTTCGTGGCTTTGCCTCGTTTCTTGTTTTGTGTACTATATCTCTGCAACTGCTTCACCCATTACCTTGATACTTCACATGGGTGTTTATCATCATTGTCGCACCTGCTTGCGGAAAGCGCGATATCGTCGGCATTTTGGCATACGTCCGTCCGTTCGTCCATGTGTCCGGTTAAAGTGTTTTGGTTAAAGTTTTTCCATCTACTATATCTATTTTTTTAGTGTCCATGCCTCGCCCCAAGGACGCGACATGCAGGGCCACGGCCATCTAGTCTACAAAAAAGTGGGTATAATTATGTTATCCAAGTGTCTATGCTTGGAAAAAACTGGCCTTCGTGGCTTTGCCTCGTTTCTTGTTTTACCTTCACCTATTATTTCTACGTAATTGACTTAGCCATTTTCAACGTTAGTTAACTTTTTAACGTACGTCTGGTTAAAGTTTTTTGGTTTAAACTTTTTCTTTTTCGTTATACTATATCTCTGCTTCTGCTTCGCCCCATTACGTGAAACTTCACAATGGGTGTTTATCATCATCCATATTTTCATTCTAACCCCCAACCCCCCGTCGGCCCCTGTGCCCAATGTCAAGGTCAAATTACTTTGATTTTTTTGTTAAAGTTTTTTCGTGTATATACTCTGGGCAACTGCTTCACCCAATACCTTGATACTTCATGGGTGTTTTTAATCATCATTGTCGCACCTGCTTGCGGAAAGCGCGATCTGTGCCCATGCAGGTCAAATTACCTTTGAATGTTTTCAGTTTTTTTTTCGTGTACTATATCTCTGCCCAACTGCTTCACCCAATACCTTGATACAATCAACAAATTGGTGTTTACAAATTCCATTGTCAAACACTTTGCTGAAGAAAGCGCAATCGTCTGCAAATAGCATTTTTTACGTCCGTCCGTTCGTCCCCATGTGTCTATATCCTCTGCAATTGCTTCACAATACCTTGATACTTCACATGGGTGTTTTATCATATTGTCACCTGCTTGCGGAAAAAGCGCATCCTGCTTTTTGGCAAAATGTCCCAAAGTCAAAGTTTTTTATTTTTTACTGATGTAGTTTTTTCGTGCTACTGCAAGCCTTCGGCCCATCTAATTCTTCACTGGGTTTTTAAATTCATCATGTCATTTATGCTTGGAAAAAATCCCCCGCCCTTCGTTTTTTTTGCTGCAAGTCTTTTGTGTGTTTTTTACTAAATCTCTGCAACTGCTTCACCCAATACCTTGATACTTCACATGGGTGTTTATCATCATTGTCACACCTGCTTGCGGAAAGCGCAATATCGTCGCATTTTGGCATACGTCCGTCCGTTCGTCCATGTGTCCGGTTAAAGTTTTTTGGTTAAAGTTTTTCCATCTACTATATCTATTTTTTTAGTGTCCATGCCTCGCCCCAAGGCGCGACATGCAGGCCACGGCCATCTATTCTACAAAAAGTGGGTATAATTATGTTATCCAAGTGTCTATGCTTGGGAAAAACCTGGCCTTCGTGGCTTTGTTTTTGCCTCGTTTCTTGTTTTGTGTACTATATCTCTGCAACTGCTTCACCCATTACCTTGATACTTCACATGGGTGTTTATCATCATTGTCGCACCTGCTTGCGGAAAGCGCGATATCGTCGGCATTTTGGCATACGTCCGTCCGTTCGTCCATGTGTCCGGTTAAAGTGTTTTGGTTAAAGTTTTTCCATCTACTATATCTATTTTTTTAGTGTCCATGCCTCGCCCCAAGGCGCGACATGCAGGCCACGGCCATCTAGTCTACAAAAAGTGGGTATAATTATGTTATCCAAGTGTCTATGCTTGGAAAAAACCTGGCCTTCGTGGCTTTGCCTCGTTTCTTGTTTTACCTTCACCTATTATTTCTACGTAATTGACTTAGCCATTTTCAACGTTAACTTTTTAACGTACGTCTGGTTAAAGTGTTTTGGTTAAAACTTTTTCGTTATACTATATCTCTGCAACTGCTTCGCCCATTACCGTGAAACTTCACATGGGTGTTTATCATCATCCATATTTTCATTCTAACCCCCAACCGTGCGGCCCCTGTGCCCAATGTCAAGGTCAAAATACTTTGAATTTTTTTGTTAAAGTTTTTTCGTGTACTATATCTCTGCAACTGCTTCACCCAATACCTTGATACTTCACATGGGTGTTTATCATCATTGTCGCACCTGCTTGCGGAAAGCGCGATCCTGTGCCCAATGTCAAGGTCAAATTACTTTGAATTGTTTTGTTAAAGTATTTTCGTGTACTATATCTCTGCAACTGCTTCACCCAATACCTTGATACTTCACATGGGTGTTTATCATCATTGTCACACCTGCTTGCGGAAAGCGCGATATCGTCGGCATTTTGGCATACGTCCGTCCGTTCGTCCGTGTGTCCGGTTAAAGTTTTTTGGTTAAAGTTTTTCCATCTACTATATCTATTTTTTTAGTGTCCATGCCTCGCCCCAAGGCGCGACATGCAGGCCACGGCCATCTAGTCTACAAAAAGTGGGTATAATTATGTTATCCAAGTGTCTATGCTTGGAAAAAACCTGGCCTTCGTGGCTTTGCCTCGTTTCTTGTTTTTGTTTTTAACTTGACCCATTTTTTCCGCGCAATCGACTTAGCCATTTTCAATGTTAAGTTTTCGCGTTTTCAATGTTAAGTTTTCATGTTTAAGTCCATTTCTTTGGTACTGTACCACCTAGGACCACCAAACTTTCACGGCTTCATAATCAAGGGGTGCCCACCACATATCACTATCCAACATGTTACTTTTTTGGAACTTGACCCATTTTTTCCGCACAGTCGACTTAGCCATTTTCATTGTTAACTTTTCGCGTTTACAATGTTAAGTTTTCGTGTTTAAGTCCATTTCTTTGGTACTGTACCACCTAGGACCACCAAACTTTCACAGCTTCATAACCAAGGGGTGCCTACCACATACAACTATCCAACATGTGACCATTTTTTTACCTTCACCTATTATTTCTACGTAATTTACATTTTTTTACCTTCACCTATTATTTCTACGTAATTTACTTAGCCATTTTCAACGTTAACTTTTTAACGTACGTCTGGTTAAATTTTTTGGTTAAAACTTTTTTGTTATACTATATCTCTGCAACTGCTTCACCCATTACCTTGAAACTTCACATGGGTGTTTATCATCGTCCATATTTTCACTCTAACCCCCAACCATGCGGCCCTTGTGCGCAAGTCAAGGTCAAATTACTTTGAATTTATTTGTTAAAGTTTTTTCGTGTACTATATCTCTGCAACTGCTTCACCCATTACCTTGATACTTCACATGGGTGTTTATCATCATTGTCGCACCCGCTTGCGGAAAGCGCGATATCGTCGGCATTTTGGCACACGTCCGTACGTCCGTGTGTCCGGTTAAAGTTTTTTCGTTAAAGTTTTTCCATCTACTATATCTATTTTTTTAGTGTCCATGCCTCGCCCCAAGGCGCGACATGCAGGCCACGGCCATCTAGTCTACAAAAAGTGGCTATAATTATGTTATCCAAGTGTCCATGCTTGGAAAAAACCTGGCCTTCGTGGCTTTGCCTCGTTTCTTGTTTTTTAACTTGACCCATTTTATCCGCCAATCGACTTAGCCATTTTCAATGTTAAGTTTACGCGTTTTCAATGTTAAGTTTTCGTGTTTAAGTCCATTTCTTTCGTACTGTACCACCTAGGACCACCAAACTTTCACAGCTTCATAATTAAGGGGTGCCCACCATATATCACTATCCAACATGTTACTTTTTTAGCCAGGTTTTTTTAAAAAAAATCCAGGCTATTGGATTTGCGAAAGCCGGGCGGGCGGGCGGCGGGCGGGCGGCGGGCGGCGTCCACAATCAATGTTAAGTTTTCGTGTTTGAGTCCATTTCTTTGTTACTGTACCACCTAGGACCACCAAACTTTCACAGCTTCATAATCAAGGGGTGCCCACCATATATCACTATCCAACATGTTACTTTTTTAGCCAGGTTTTTTGAAAAAAAATCCAGGCTATTGGATTGGCGAAAGCCGGGCGGGCGGGCGGACGGCGGGCGGCGTCCACAATCAATGTTAAGTTTTCGTGTTTGAGTCCATTTCTTTGTTACTGTACCACATAGGACCACCAAACTTTCACAGCTTCATAATCAAGGGGTGCCCACCACATATCACTATCCAACATGTTACTTTTTTTTTAACTTCACCCATTTTTTCCGCGCAGTCGACTTAGCCATTTTCAATGTTAAGTTTTCGCGTTTACAATGTTAAGTTTTCGTGTTTAAGTCTATTTCTTTGTTACTGTACCACGTAGGACCACCAAACTTTCACAGCTTCATAACCAAGGGGTGCCTACCACATACAACTATCAAACATGTGACCATTTTTTACCTTCACCTATTATTTCTACGTAATTGACTTAGCCATTTTCAACGTTAACTTTTTAACGTACGTCTGATAAAAATTTTTGGTTAAAACTTTTTCGTTATACTATATCTCTGCAACTGCTTCGCCCATTACCTTGAAACTTCACATGGGTGTTTATCATCGTCCATATTTTCACTCTAACCCCCAACCGTGCGGCCCCTGTGCGCAATGTCAAGGTCAAATTACTTTGAATTTATTTTTTAAAGTTTTTTCGTGTACTATAATCTCTGCAACTGCTTCACCCATTACCTTGATACTTTTCAACTATGGGTGTTTATCATCTTTTTTATATTAAATTATTTTTTTTTTTTTTATTTTCTTTTTTTTTTTTTTTTTTTTTTTTTTCATTTTTTATTTCCCCTTTTCTCCGCACCGCTTGCGGAAAGCTCCGATATCGTCGGCATTTTGGCACACGTCCGTCCGTCCGTACGTCCGTGTGTCCGGTTAAAGTTTTTTCATTAAAGTTTTTCCATCTACTATATCTATTTTTTTAGTGTCCATGCCTCGCCCCAAGGCGCGACATGCAGGCCACGGCCATCTAGTCTACAAAAAGTGGGTATAATTATGTTATCCAAGTGTCCATGCTTGGAAAAAACCTGGCCTTCGTGGCTTTGCCTCGTTTCTTGTTATTATACTGAATTTATTACATTATCACAGCCTGCAGGGCTGTACAAATTGGCACGCCCGACGCCCGGGACATGTCGGTTTTAATCTCGAGCAAGTGCCTCTATGCTGGAATTTAGTCCCGGGCAAGTCACTATTTTCTGTTAGAACGTCCCGCCACAAGCCCGTTTTTTGGAACCGGACTGTCATAAACTTAATCCCAAAACTGACCACTTTATCGATCGATAACGCTGCGGGCGTCCTGGCGATTCGCAGCTACTGTGTTACACAGTACCTGTGTATCGCAATAAAGTGATATAGCAATCTACAGCGACCCTGATTATATTAATTTAATCGAATTTGAAAGTAATTAGCGAATTAGCGAAAATATTCTGCGGCGATCGATGGTTATTGATTTATTTTATGTATGTTAACGTTTTCGTCTCACTGCGTCGACAGGCCAAGATACCTAACTTTATAGAAATAAATGTATTTTTATGTCTTCAAACTAACCTGAATGGTTGCAAACTGATAGGTTGCTATGAAATCGTCCTAATAATAAAAATCTGCCTACTCTAATCACTCAAATAACCCACCATAGACCATTCCGCTCTACCCACAGCCAATTGGCTAGTCCGCTATTTAAACTCCTCCTATTTATTTTAGGACGCTATCAAGAGTGCAGGTATATTTGTCTCTCTCTTTATTTCGTGCTTATTTTGAATTTCTGCCGTGTATTGTGTCGTTTTTTGTCTTTATATTTCGTTCAATACATATTATTATCACTCTTGTGTGTTACGTGATTATTCTCCATTGCATTTTTTGGGGTTTTTCACGGTGTTTTACTTTGTGTCACATATTTTCGCGTGTACGCGATTCGTACCCTAACGGGTTCGTCCAAATTGGATTCGCTCCCGTGACACATTTTTTTTGTAGCGTTTTTGCGTTTATTCTATCAGGTTTTGTATACAATACTTGTTAGAATGCCGCAATCACGCGCTGCGTGTGGACACATGACTTCGCCTTGGGATACCCATACGGACAGGTGCTTTGCCTGTTGCGGGTGTTGCAAGGAGAGGCCATGTGATTTGTCCGTCCGTTGGACGGATTCGACGTGGGGCAAGGCTGGGTCTAGAAGGTCCCATACCTCACGTCTGAAGAAGACTGTGTCCGAGTCTCAGCTCTTGGGAGCAGTGGAACCGTCCGAGGTTTCGGAGGTTGTGTTAAGTGATAGGCCGGTGATCCATACAGGGGATACCGGGCTGCTGGGGCCGGTGCATGATCTCATATCACCCGGTTCGCAGAAAGCTATACCTATCACAGGGGTGTTTCGGCCGGTTCTTGATAATATATCACCTGGTTTGAAGCTGACCCAGCCTCTCTCAGTAGAGGCGCCCGGTACCGGTCACCGGGCACCGGTCACCGGGCACCGGGCACCGGTCAGGCACCGGGCACCGGGCACCGGGCACCGGTCAAGTACCGGGCATCGGTCATCTACCGGGCACCGGTCATCAGGGACCGGGCACCGGGCACCGGGCACCGGTCACCGGGCACCGGGCACCGGGCACCAGTCAAGTACCGGGCATCGGTCATCAACCGGGCACCGGTCATCAGGGACCGGGCACCGGGCACCGGTCACCGGGCACCGGTCACCGGGCAACGGTCACCGGGCACCGAGCAGCCACCGGGCACCGGGCAGCTGCCGGGCACCGTTCTGCCGACGGGCACCGTGCAATCATCGGGCACCGGGCAAGTAACGGACACCGGGCACCAGACTCTCCTTCAGATACCTTCTTCTCTGGACAGTCGGCTGCTTCCGGTAGGAAGACATTCTGTTAGCTCTTCGAGTTCTGGTTCGGAGTTTAGCTCTGGTTCTTCCTCTTCTTCGAGCTCTTTCTCAGGGTTTGGTACTGTTTCGTCTAGATCTCGTTCTCCTATTCGTCGTAGGAGACGGTCGCATAGGACTTCTACGAGTAGTTCAGTTCTGTTAGATCAGATGGCTAAGGTTCTGGGGGCTCTGACAAAGTCCCAGAATTTAGTGGGTTTGTCTGCGTCTCCACAACAGATGGCTGTGCCAGTGGATCCTCCCGGGGTTAGCCTTCCACGTGTAGTGGTAGGTGACTGCCAGTTGGTGCCTTTTGGGCAGGCAACTACGCTGGGGGAGGGCTTACAGGGGAAGTTGTACGATCTAGATGGTTCGCTTCCCTTGGGTCTAGATGGCACCCCTGTGGATGGTAACGGTGGTCAAGACTCTGATGTAGAGGGGGAGTTCGATTCGCTTCCACCTTTTCTTTTGGATGCTATCGATGCGATTTACACTCTGCTTCCTGCAGAGGTGTGTCCACCTCTACCTCCTCCTGCCCCTCGGGTTCATTCCTTGTATGAGGTTGATTCGGTGGTGGATACGAAAGTGTTACCTAGGCTCCCTTTCTCTCCTACGGTTGGTCTTCTGGCTAAGGAGATTGAGGATGCTTTGGGCAAGAATTTGGCGACTGCGGGTTCTCGTGTGCCAAAGGTTTTGAGTATCTCACAGGGATCGAAATACTATTCGCCCCATAATTCGGCTTGGCCCTTGAGACCACCCTGTTTGGATAAGGACGCTTCGGCGATTGGGGTATCGGGTGAACCAGGTCCTGGTTTGCACTTTGTTAAGGCATGGGACTCTGCTGATTCTAAACTTCGTTCTATTGTGGCGATGGCCTCACATGTTGACCTATGTTTGGGGGCAGCTAAGGAGGCGATCAATCAGGATGATTCGTCTTCTCTGAACGCGGTTCTGCAGTCGGCGGCTCGTGCTTCGAAGCACATTCTTAGCACTTCTTTAGCTGCTTCTACGGACATTATTTTGTCCAGGAGAGATGCTGTTCTAGACCGCTCTTCGGTTTTGACTGGTTCTGCCAGAGACTTGCTCAGGGCAGCTCCGATCACCTCTGATTCCTTGTTTGGAGGCAGGTGTGAACGTGCGGCCAAGGATGATTTTTCGGCCAGGGAGCGGTTGTTCATGACCAGGAGTTGGTCACGATCCAACCAGAGCGGCGCTCGCAAGAGGCAAGCATCTTCAGTGGGTCGTGGTCCTTCTCAGGCTAAGGGGGGTAGGAACACTGGGTCTTCGCGGTCTTTGAACCGTGGGTCTATACCTTCAGCGACGGGTCCGAGGTTTCGCAGTCAGCGGCTCAGTACTTTCAACCTCCTGTGAGGTCGGTTCCCATGGGGTGTGTCGTCGGCTCGGGGCCGAGGTAGGAGTGGTTTCTCCGGCCGCAGGCCTCGGAGGAGGACCAGATAGGCCAACTGGGGCCGTTTCGTTTGGGGAGGACCAGCCCATGTCACTTGTCTCCGTTCCTGTAGGAGGCAGGATCGCGTTATTTCCTCTCCAGTGGGAGAGGATAACTCGATCCAATTGGGTACGGGATGTAATCCGCAAGGGTTACGCCATCCCGTTTTTGAACGGTCCACCCCCCTTGCGAAGGGGTCCTCCCCTATGGACTCCCTACAGGGATTTGGTCAAGAGGGAGGCCCTCTCCAGAGAGGTAGCTTCACTCTTGGAGAAGAGAGCCATCGAGGAGGTTCAGGACGTGTCTTCTCCGGGGTTCTACAGTCGTCTTTTTGTAGTCCCGAAGAGGAACGGGGGGCCTACGTCCTATCCTGGACTTGTCTGTTCTGAACGAATTTGTCCTATCGGAACATTTCAAGATGGAGACGTCTCAGTCTATCCGCAGCGCCATTTGTCCGGGAGACTGGGCCGTTTCCATAGATTTGCAGACGCGTACTTCCACGTGCCCATCCGCAGGTGCTCTCGGAAGTTTCTCAGGTTTGTCTCCGAGAACAGGGTGTTTCAGTTCCGAGTGCTACCGTTCGGGCTGACGACTGCTCCTCGTGTGTTTACAATACTCATGGAGACAGTGGCAGCGGAGGCCAGGCGTCTGGGGGTCTCTCTGCTCCAGTATCTGGACGACTGGTTGATTCACCATCAATGCGTTCATTCGCTCAGACGGAATCTGGCGGTGGTTTGGGGGTTAGTTATTCGGCTAGGTCTAATTCCCAATCTCGAGAAGTCGGAGTTGGTTCCCACACAGGATTTTTCTTATGTGGGAATGAACTTCTTGACCGATCGCTCGATCATCAGGGTTCCGTTGGACAGGGTGCGAGGCATATTGACCAAAGTTTTCCAGGTACTGGACAGGGTATCTCTGTCTGCTCGGCAGTTTCTGTCACTCCTGGGCGTTCTGGGAGCAGCTGCGGAGTATGTGGTGCTGGGAAGGTTACATCTGCGGCCTCTCCAGTTTTACTTACTTGGGCTGTGGAGGCCGCACCGCGATCCTTTGGATCGGGTTTTACCTCTGGTCACCGTCTTCAAACGCCAATTGAGATGGTGGGCAGTGGAGGACAGGTTCCTACAGGGAGTTCCCATGGTGTTACCTCCTTCGACCCTCTTTCTGTCCACAGATGCGTCGGGCACAGGGTGGGGGGCTTATCTGGAACCTCTCGGTCTGTGTTTGTCGGGTCTATGGTCGGTGATGGAAGCTCAGGAACACATCAACATGTTAGAGCTCTTGGCAGTATTCCGAGGATTGACTGCGGCGGAATCCGTTCTGATCGGACAGGTGGTGCTGGTTTCGACCGACAACACGACAGTGGTTGCTTACATCAACAAGCAAGGTGGGACACATTCAATCCGACTGTGTCTTTTGACACGGGAAATGCTGCTGTGGTGTCACGGCAGACACATCTCCTTGCGAGCCCGGCACATAGCGGGACGCAAGAATGTGTTAGCGGACTATCTGTCCCGGCAGTCCTCCCCTGTTCTGACAGAGTGGTCCCTGCGTCCGTCGGTGTCCAGTGCGATCTTGTCCAGATGGGGGGCTCCCTTCGTGGATTTGTTTGCGACAAGACTCAACAACCGGTTGCCTCTGTATGTGTCACCGGTTCCCGACCATCGGGCATTGGCGGTAGACGCAATGTCCTTGTCGTGGACCAATCTGGACGGGTATGCATTTCCACCGTTCGTGATGTTGCCCCGAGTCTTACGGAAGATTCGAGACGATCAGTCTCTGATCACGCTGGTGGCCCCGTGTTGGCCGACCAGGAGTTGGTTTGTCATCCTGTTGGAACTGCTGACAGAACACCCCGTAGTTCTACCGGTCAGTCAGGATCTTCTGTCTCAGCATGCAGGGAAGACCTTTCACTCCAATGTGCGGATGTTAAACCTTCACGCGTGGCGGTTATCAGGCAGGCCGTCAGACGCGATGGTTTTTCAGAAGACGCTGCCAAGGTTATCGCTCAGTCTCAACGGCCTTCCACCACTAAGTTGTATGACGCTAAGTGGAGAGCCTGGGTGGATTGGGGTCATCAACAGTCGGTTGATCCACTCAATCCCACTATAGGTGAGATAGGTGAGTTTCTTTTGTTTCTTTTTCATACTAAGAAATTATCTGTTTCGGCCATCCGTGGGTATAGAGCGGCTCTGTCTAGCGTGCTTCGGTTTTCTAATGGCGCAGCGAAATTTCTGGGCACTGACATCAAATTGTCGGCCATGATTGCACATTTTGCTAGAGCGCGATTTGTGTCGCGTTCTTCCACGCCCAGGTGGAATCTGTCTTGCGTTTTGTGGTCATTATCCAAGAGCCCATATGAGCCTATGGCTTCAGCCACTTTGTTGAATTGTTCCATTAAAACCGCTTTTCTTCTGGCCTTTGCTACTGCTATGCGTAGAGGTGAGCTCCATGCTTTCTGGATGGCCGATCAGCACATGTCTGTGGGCAGGAACTCCGTTTCTTTCTCCTATGAACCGGGTTTCCTTCCTAAGACACACAATCCCTCGTCTCATGATCTGGAACCTATTCTGGTTCCAGGGCTCCCTCCGTCCCGTCTGTCAGCAGCGGTTGATCGCACTCTCTGTCCAGTCCGTGCGGTCAAGCACTATATCCGGAAAACTAAGAACATTCGGTCCAACCGTAAGCGTTTCTTTATTCCGACGTTAGGCCAGCGGGAGGTATCGAAATCTACTATCTCCCGCTGGATAGGTAGAGCCATTACTAGAGCTTACACTTCAGTAAGTGGCTCTGCAGCGGTGAAATTTAGACCTAAGCCGCACGAGGTACGAGCAGTTTCTACCTCGTGGGCTTTTCGCTCGGGCGTTTCCGTCAGGAAGGTCATGCGAGCGGCAACTTGGAAGAATTATAATACTTTTTCTAAGTTTTATCTCCGATCACTTTCTGAACAGGCAGGTGATGTGCTGCAACTGGGTCCGTTAGTAGCAGCGGGTGAAGTTGTGGGTTAGTCAGCCTGTAGCATCACTTTTAGAGGCTGTTGGATCTACCTGTTTGCGCTCGACTGGTTCTCTTTCTGATAACCCGATTTTTCGGTTTTATCATTACAGTTCCAGTCGAGTAATGGGGGTTGGGAAGTGTGGTTCACCTCCGGATGAGCTTCACTTGCTTTTGATCATGTACGGGTGACTTTGGTGATGAAGGGTTTCACTTTTCATCACGCTGGCCCATGAGTTTTTTATGTGTATATGTTGGATTAGGGAAAGACAACCTAATCAGTTGTTGCACCGGTGTTGCTAAAAAATTAGTTTTACCGTTCAATTATCTAATTTTTGTTCTAATTGTTTAGCGAACAATGTAGTTCAAATGGTCACAATGATATTGTGTCATAACTTTCGTACTTGATTTTGGATGTTTATGGTTTGGCCTGTTATGGCCAGCTTTACGCCTTAGCACTTCCTGGTTAGGCTGATCTTAGTGCTTAGGACGTTTCATATGCATTCTCGATATGGACGAGTTGTTTTTCGCCATAGAAAGTTCAGACTTTGTATTAATCTCGGTTGAGTTTGTTGTATGTGAGTGCCAGACGACAGCATCCGTCCAGGTCTCGTCTATCAGCACAGCTATACCATGAGCATTCTCCGTCGGGTTTCCAAGGGTAGCCTGTCGCAGTCTCCGTATCAGGCTACATGACTAACGTGGTGGTGATTGTCGTCAACCATCCCTCACCTACTATCGCTTGAAAAGGGGGGGCCGGATTGGGCGCTCCTAGGCTTCTAGGGTGAGTCTTTGTTATTACATTATATGTAACACCAAGTTTTACCTAGGCCTATGTTTATAGTTTGTCTCTTTCGAGGGTTTTTAATCTGCCTTACCATTCCGGTCGAGTATGAGTAGTGAGAATACCTCCCACCATCACTACGAATTCTTGCAACCATTCAGGTTAGTTTGAAGACATAAAAATGGAAAATTATTTCTAATTTTAGTTTTTATTATTCATACTCACCTGAATGGTAAGGTACACCCTCCTCCCGTCCCCGCTTGATGGTTTTATCTTCTCCCTACTTAGTATACTTCAGGCTATTTTTATCTAGCAGTTTCATTTCCACATGGAAATGATTGACTCTTGTAGCTGTATACCTAACAATAATAGGAGGAGTTTAAATAGCGGACTAGCCAATTGGCTGTGGGTAGAGCGGAATGGTCTATGGTGGGTTATTTGAGTGATTAGAGTAGGCAGATTTTTATTATTAGGACGATTTCATAGCAACCTATCAGTTTGCAACCATTCAGGTGAGTATGAATAATAAAAACTAAAATTAGAAATAATTTTCCATGTTCCTTCACGGGGTGGAAATGGAATTTAAGGTTCTTAATTTAAATTATCGTTTCTACGCGGCATATAAACGAAAAAAAGTGAAATTGAATGGGATGGACATAGTGATACTATGAAGGTATGTTTGATTCCCAAGGCGATGTTTGAACCCACAACCTCCAGATTGGAAGTCGGTGTTCTAAGCCCTAGGTCACAACCCATACCTTATAAACGAAGGAAAGAAATGCTCCTAACGAGCGACCATACGTACTTAGAATAACAGCTGACGTAACACGCGGTAAACTGAAATGGCCTACGTGACAATTGACATTTACGTTCCAACAATATTTTCACGGTGTGTAATCGATCGTATTTCCTCGCCATCATATGAAACCCGACTCGAGAAACACAAATTAAGTTGTGGATTTCTGAATTTGTCAATTGTTTGTACGATCTAAGAAGTCAAACAAATGTGACAATTCTTTTTACAAAATATTAGAATCGTCTAAGGAGACCATTCTCATGTGTTGCCAAAACATGTTTTATTAAGACATCGGACAAATGTGAAAAGAAAACCCGAATACATTGATATTTCTTTACAAAAACATATTTTGACAACATTTGAGAATCGTCTTAGGAAACGATTCTCATGTGCTGCCAAATCTTGGTTTTATCAAAAAATCAAACAAATGTGAAATTCCACAAGCTAATCGGCTATGCGATGACGTGAGCGACTACATAGCGTGGTTTTGGTATGTTTGTTTCCACAGAATTCTAAAGGTCAGTCACACTTTGCACGTGAAACTGGATTAGCGACTGATGATTGTAAACACCATCAGGTGTGCAGCTAGACCGAAAATGATATGTCGCAAATGTGCTAATTGGGGATGGGTGGGTACGGCCATATTTCTTTTTTGTTACAATCTCGCATTTTTGCGATCTCGATCTCGCCTTCCGCTTTTGGAAATACGATTTGCCCATGCAACAGCCGAGCTTCTAACTGTGACCTTCCATACCCGATTTTTTTTCCGGAAAAATTGGACCTCGAGGCTTGTGGGGGGGGGGGGGGGGGGGGCGTCGTCCAACCACTCCAACCCCCCCCAGGCTACTGGCCTGCATAATGACTTGAACAAACGTATTTCCAAAAGCGGAAGGCGACATTGTGAAAAGGTCGAGGCGAAAATGCGACATCGCGGTCTTGAAAACGCGAGATAGCCAGGCGAAAACGCGAGAATGAATACAATAGAATCTCACGTTTTCGCCTCACGATTTGGTCTCGCGTTTTCACGATCTTGTGTATAGGTCGACGATGCGATGCAGTAGCCTAACCAATAACACGTATCGAAATATGTTTTTTTTTGCTCAATAAACGTGTATTGGCAGCACATTAGAATCGTCTCCTAAGACGAGTATCATTTTTTGTCAAATTATGTTTTTGAAATATAGATGTTTGTTCACATGTGTTCTATTTCTTAATAAAAACGTAAAAATGTTTTTTCAGCACATGAGAATCGTCTCCTCGAGCTTTGGAGACGAAAACGCGAAATTCTATCATATTCAATCTCGCGTTTTGCAAACACGCCGCACATGCACATGATGCATGAGCAAAACTAATCCGAATTTTTCAAAAGCGAAAGGAGAGATCGCAAAAACGCGAGACGATTCTCATTATTTTAGGAAACAATGTTTATGTTTTATTATTGTCGATAAATGTGTTTTGAGTATGCACTTGTCGCAACGTTATGTCCGCTGTGGCACAGTGACAAAATACCACAAGAATAAATATGTACTATACAATGTTTATTATTATATATATTTAATATAATATGTATATGTGCCAAGTGCTCAATTGTATTATATTTAACAACTATGATAATAGTTTTTGTTTTGGGACAGTTTCGTATAAGAAATCTTACGAGGACAAGTCACTTTTTCAAAATTACTTGCCCTGAAAATTATATTTTCCGGGACAAGTCCGGGCAAGTCACTTTTGTCAAGTCACTTGTCCGGGACAAGTGGCTAAAAAATCAATTTGTACAGCCCTGACAGCCATTTTTGCTGTAATACTGTAATAAATTCAGTATAATAATTCTGCATACATTGTACATGTAGTTTCAATCATCAAATATATGCAGTGGTTAGTTCTATATGAAATAATGCATTTTGGGGGAAATAAATGATTACTCCCTCAAAGTATACATTTGTACTTTGCTAGAAAAGTATACTTTGCAATTTTGACGAAATCGGCTACAGGTCTCTGGTCAGGATTCTGGTAAGGAAGAATTGTGATCGTTAAAATACCCATCACATGCTCCCAACCACCACATGTTGCTCCTGGAATTTGCATTACATAAGAGTTACGACGGAGTAGTCTTTTCAAATGTGCATAAAATTGAAGCATTCTTTGTCTACATTCTACTTTGTGTTGAGTGACCCAAGAATTTTGCTAATACACATTTTATAACAATTAAGGTAAGTTTATGGTAATAATTTTGTGTCATATTGTAGAATTTCCTCTAAATAACAATATAGCAAGTATAAACCTCACGTTTTTTCTAAACCGTAACGATTCTAATAGACGCCTATGCTTTAATAGACGCCCACCCCCCACTTTTTACGTTGAAAATTACCTATTTTTTCGCTGATTTTCACGAAATTGCTGCCTCTAATAAACGCCCAGTACTAAGTTGAAACAAAATCGGAGCCAATTGTCCAACTAGATTTCTTTTTCTTTCCAGTATTTCCTTAAAAATCGGAAAAAAACAAACATAATTGCTACTTTCACTTTCAAAAGCGGAAGTGAAATTCAACTTTTTTCGGTGTCGCAGTAAATTCCTCATCGGCAGTAGCTATTTGCACGGACACAGGGCGATCAGAATGTACACAGTTACGGAGACGCCATTTTCAAAGCATCTCAAACCCACCTCGTATAATATGGGTTAAATTGACATCATGTTGGATTGTTGGCCGATATTTCCTAGGAGATGAGCAAAACTAAATATGACTTGTTCTGGACGTGGCCATGGGCCGAAATTAATCGCACCGATATGGACCGAAACGTCCATGGTTCGAAACCGTGACAGTCCGAAACGTCCATATGCGTAAATCTGATCAGCATTAATGATTGACATTGTATTGATATAACTGATATATACATTACAAGTATTTAAACATTTTTACCGAGTGTACCATAATGACCGAAAAGTCTTGGTCCAAAATGTCCATAAACTGACAGACACTACAATCAAGTCGGGTCAGACGTTTGAGAGTAACGTCCCTTCGTTATGTTTTTTTTCAGATAGTAGAAAATTGTGTAGCGTGGTGTAGTGATATAGTGCAACCCGTTGCCTATAAAGCAGAAAACGTGCAGCTAATTGATTATATAGTCGAACCTCTCTAGCTGTTATTTAATTATCAAAAATGTACCGCTATGTACAGTGGAACCTCTCTAAACCTGACACCCTGGGAGGAGATTCCCAGGGTGTCTGGTTTTGGAGAGGTTCACTGTAATTAAGAACTCCATGAACAGTTCTTGTCATTTACAATCATGAACAGACACAATTTATAATGACATAAAATGACAATGAAACCCATCTAAATTAAACATAGGGTTTGCAATGGTGTCCGATTTAGAGAGGTTTCACTGTAAAGGGGAAATTTATTTTATCTTGAAATGATCGTAAAGTTATCATATTACCATGATTGCAGTTAAAGAACGTAGATAGCAACACATGGAGCCTTATCTGGCAACTCCAGGCTTATTGATCTTTATCACCAGCATAGACCCAGACCAGGCTATGCAATTATGGATCCACACAATCTGATCATTGTCTGCATTGTTAAATTTGCATTATTAGCCAAGGATTAAATCAGCCATTTGTGGAAACTTGCACGTTTCAACCATTTTGCGGAAAATCACACCTGTTGCAAGCCCAATGGGTATTTTCTTTGCAAGTTAATCTCGCATGAATTTCTCAAATAGTTAATTTTACGATATGACACACTTTCATATGCATTTTGAAAGAAAGGTTTCAAATTTAAAAAAAATCTTAGTTTTCACTTGTGATTTATTTTACAACTTGAGAAGAAATAATGGCCCCTAGCATTGCAGAATGGGCTGGATTACTGCCCCTAGAGGCATGGAAACTTTTGTCATTATGTAATCAAGGTGTATGATCACGTGGTACTAACAACAACAAGTACCGATTCAAAGTACGTATTCTTTTATAGTGTCCTTATTACGTAATGGATTTTGATGAAATATGACGCATCAAACGCGTCTTGTTAAGCTGCATTTGGTGGTCTCTGTATTTGCGCCCAAACTTCTGTCGTTTTTGCGAAGAATCGATTTCCGTGTCTGTGACACGGAAATTGATTCTTCGCAAAAACGACATACGTATGTGCCAAACTCCCTAGACCACCAAATGCAGCTCATGAAGACGCGTTTGCTGCGCCATATTTCATCAAAATCCGTTGCATATTAAGGAAAATATCAAATAATACTTACTTTGGAGTGGGCGTTGTTGTTGTTGTTGTTACCACGTGATCATGCACCTTGGTAATGGGGCTACTCAATTTTCTTGCATGATAGATGAAAATATTTCTTTTAATTGTGCACAGAAGTATATTATAGAGGATAATCGCGTGAAATAATACACGAGTGTACGTCGGCTTCTACGTAAACAACGTGTAAGTGAAGCACACAAGTAAGTGAAGTGCACAAGTTGTTTATGTGGAAGACAACATACACAAGTGTATTATTTCAAGCTATTCCAACATGTACGATGGAATATCCTATTTATTACATTTTTGAACAACATTTTCGAACATAAATGCATTATATAATGTTTCCGGAGCATGAATTTTTGTGTGCGGCGCTTATTTTATAACGACTGCGGGAGACTGCACGCGGGTGATTATGGATGTTCTCATCACAGTGTATTATTTGTCAGTTGACAATTATGGGTTTTCTCTCACAGATTAATCGGATCCATGCATATACTAGCTCGAAATGTAATAAATATTGTTAGCAATCATTTGAACCGTCTTGTCGAGACGGTTCAAATGAGTGGTCCCGCAGGTTAAATGCCGGATCAAACCCATTGGCCCGGCCTTACATGACCTTAGCTGTTGATAGGGTTTTAAGCACCAACAAGCAAAAAAATCTAATTAAATGAGTGGTCATAACATATACTTTCGAGAAGAAGTGAAATAACTAGCAAAAACAAATCTGTACCCTGTATTCAGCATGGATTCAGAGCTCCAGATAAGCTGCGTATTTGCATAAATACCCAATTAAAATTGCCAAAAACGCGAGTACCAAAAAGCAATACAAATTTTATGGTACCTTTATCATGCTGCAGAAAACAATAAACAGACCACAAATATAGCATATTTTTGTTATTTTCCATGAAAACACAACTTGGTATTTCATTAGAATTGTCTCCAAGGAGACAATTCTTTAGAAATGCCAAGATATGTTTTCATTTCAAAGCAAACTATTCACCAACTGCTGTCTGTTGATGTGTAAACAGTAGTGTGATTTTATTTTACCCATTGAATTACAATTTTGAAATACCCAATTGCTTCAGAAATGATGGAGTGACAATACTCAATTACTAATTCCTTATCTGGAGCCCTGTGGATTATTATCTTCATTTTGCACACATGGCTGATGTCTTACTTGAGTAACGATACATCCTTCCACACTTATACAACTACCCTCCCTACTTATGTCTGTCTGTTTATGTTTTTAAACAGGGCACAGTTGCTCAAAAGGTTTGTTAGCTTAACAGACTGTTAAATCCTTAATATTGTTAAGGATTTAACAGTCTGTCTAGCTAACAGAGGTTTTGAGCAACCGGGCCCAGTTTGTCAAATCACCTATAGGGGCCCTCTGTAAGTTGACAGACCACATTTTATTGTTTACTATCAAAGCTATAGGTCGGGCATCCATGTTTTATGAACACATCTTCTAGTTTCGAGTCTCTTGATCATGACTATAAGTATGATGACCTTCATTGGTCAATGATGAGCCCGTCTCTAGAATTACCTCCCTTGTCATATCACCATGTTTTGCCAGTATTTATTCCGTTTTGAAGTTGAAAATTGACAAAAATAGGTCAGAGCTCGTGCTGACTTGCATTCCGCATGAGCTCTGAATCTTGTGTCAACTTTTGACATGATTTACTGAAAATGCTGAATTTTTTTATGAATCAGTATTGGCGACATACATACATGTATATGGTGATGCGATAAGGTCAGATATGCCAGAGTCCGATTCATATGTGGCTGTGACTGGAGAAATGGGGCTATGGGATTTGTGACCAGTGTAGTTCCTGATCAAATAGAACACTCCTGTAGCGATATATTGCTTGTTAGACAAGGTGTTTCATTGATGGAATGGCGAACAGTGCAGATCCTGATCAGACTGTGCGGATGCACAGGCTGATCTGGATCTACACTAGTCGCAAAACACATAAGCCCATTTCTCTGTTTACAGCCACGTTTGCCCTCAGGGCTTTTTAATCAGCTGACAGCCCGTATATGACAATGCAGTGAGTATCTCCCTGTATCACTGAACCATGAATCAGTCTACTCACTAGATGTGTGAGGGGCATTCAACCTTTAATATTAATTCCTGTTACATTGTGATTTTACGTGTAATATTATTTCTCTGGATGTATTTTCGTAGACGATATCATTCTTCTGTACAAAGTCGTTTATATCGAGCATTCTTTTGATGTCATTTCCAGTGAAAGCAATTTTCCTAGCATCATTTTTTTCCTAGAATCAATTTTCTTAGAATTTGATCAGAGATTTGTAGATTCTATACTGCTCCTGAGTCAGAGTTTCACTCGTACTTCGTACATACAATATATAATTTATTCAACTATCAGTTATGGATTGGTTTATTATAGGAATGAATGGCCTTTTTGTGGAATTTATCGGGGTATAAACTTGGAAAAGTCGCAGGAATACTGGACGAAGAAGGCCTCGTCCAGTATTCCCGCGACTTTTCCAAGTTTATATCCCCGATAAATTCCACAAAAAGGCCATTCATTCCTTCTAATTCCAGCATTTGAAATAAATTCATCAAGAAAATGTGTTTATTTTCCGTTTTCTTAAGAATTATTTTAACTGTGCCACGGTTACGGAAAGTAGTTCGGCGTGGGAGTTTACTGGGATATAAATTTTGGACAGAGACTTTCTACGGGCCAATCAAATGTTAGGGAATTGTGTAAATATTTTTGTGCTGGAATTATAGTCTAGTGACAGGGCATTGGACTTCAAATACCGAAATACCGCCCTAGGCCTAAACAAATACAGCGCGATATAGTCGGCACATTGGCATATGTACGTGCGTGCGTGTGTCCGGTTAACGTTTTCGGTATACTGTACTATCAAAGCCTCGGTGGGCGCGACATGCGAGCTGCGGCTATCTAGTATAGAATTTATAGTCCATTTTGCAATGTAGGGATGGCTGGAGATAGTTCATTGGAAGAGCATTAGACTGCAATAGTGTTAGTTGGTTAATTTTCTATCCTCGGCATGAAAAGTTTATTGTCATAGTTGTCATCGTCGTTCCATCCCAACCATTTGTTGATGTATGATTACTTATTGATATGTCAACTTATTTATAATTAATTTATAATGTGGAAAATGTGATTACGGTTATCTTGAATTGACTTCATTCACAAATATACCCATTTGATAAGTAATCAAATATTTCATGTACATGTGTACATTGTTTGTCTCACTTGTCCGCTCGCATTGGCGAGTGCTGTCGTCCTCGGACGAGTGTAAATTACCATCTGCTAGTCCGACAGAGCGAGTAATTTTTATCTAAATTCTAGGTAAAATTGAAAAATGCTCTATTCGGGCGATTGATAATTTCCCTGTAAAAAAAAATAAATACCGGTAATCCACATATTTTCATCACATCATTACGCGATTCACTAAAATCACGCCCATCCGCTGTGACAATAAAAGTCACAGGTCGATAATTTCAATAATCCAAACATTGCTTCTGGCTACTATAATTGTCAGTTCAAAACACGTGTTATTCATGTGGCGAAGTTATTTATACAGCCAATCGCTGGTAAGTAAAGGCAGCCCTTAGTGTTAAGCTGAGGCATGATTGACGGGTTACTGTCGCCAAAGATGTCGGCAATAGATCTATCAGCGATTGATCATGAACCCGGTAGAGTTAACTCCCTCTGAATACTCTCCACCAGACAAACAAACACATGCAAACACGTGTTTTAACGGGCACCCGGTGCAAGTCGTTTCTGGGTCGGGGCTAGCAAAAATTATAAGCTGGGTCGCCCGGTGGCGAACAAATTTCTACAAACTTTGTCAGCTTATGACGCTATGTGGGATACCATTTCCGAAATTAAAATAGCATCCAATCGTTAGCTACGATTGTGGGTATACTCGGTTGAGGTGCTACCTGACGAACCGAGTCGTGGCCTACATAGCGAATGTAGCCCATCATTGCAACTTTCTTTTTCGCCAAAAAGTGTGAAAGAATTACATACAAAATTAATATATTTTGATGAAATCCTTTGATGCCGAAAACAAATACTGTTTATTACATTACTTATTATTTATTTCAACAAAATATGGCTAACTCTATGGTATGAAAACATGAAAACATCTGTAAATATCGCGGACAATTTCGGCGATTTTGTACCTACGTAGTTTTGTCCTTTTGCAACTTTTTTCCAATTGATGTTACCGTAACCTGATTTTTATGATATTTCAGTTTGGTATTAACTAAATATACAGAAATTATGCACATCCAGGTTCATAAATGGTATTATAAGTGAATTTAAACAGATTACTTTGCTATTCGTCAAATTATTGACATACATGCTGTTTAATTACATGTACACAGTTAAAGAGGATACAATAGTATACAGCAGGTAGGAAAATGTTTTGCATGCAACATCCAGTCAAGTTACATGGATTATACAGGGCGAGTGGTAAATTGGTAAGGGCGAGTAACTTTTTGCTTCTACTACTCCTGCGAGTGGATTTTTACACTCCTGATGTAAACCTATTTTATTATATACCTACCCATGAAATACATAGTTATACGATGTAAATAAAAGTCATATGTTCTCATCGATGAAATAAACAACTTCCGGTGAAAATACGTCTACTTCCCCTATCTATATTCATAAAATCTATGTTCAGGAAAACAGCGCAAATAGGCTGCAAATACATATTCATTACCGTATACAGTCTAAAAAGTGGGTGGCAGGTGGGAGCACGCGATGGGTAATTTAACGATCGGGGTTCATCCTTACCGGAATCCCGACTGGAGACCTGGTTTGGCCCTCACATACGTCTTTGGCATTTTGTATGTGACAGTTGAATCTGGTTATACCCCTTATGTGAGTATTACGATTAATCGTAATCCTATTTTAGGGGAAGGGGCCAAGTGACTTTGGTGTGGTAATGGACCTGCCACCAGGTCAGGTTATTCTAATTTCAGGGCTGACTATATTGTTTCTCGATGTAAATATTCAGTTCTGATTTTGGAATTTTTGAATCCGTTTGCCCGGCCTTACATGACCTTAGCTGTTGATAGGCCGTTAAACACCAATAAACAAACAAACAAACAGTCTAAAAAACTGTTAATTTCCATGGAGCGGTACATAATAAATAGAATATTCATATTTTTGCAACGAATATGACATATATGATCATCTCGTGGTGTGAGATGTCCATATTTCACGAGTGCCGTTAGGTACTCGTGAAATATGGACATCTCACACCACGAGATGAACATATATGTCATATTCGTTGCAAAAATATGAATATCCTCTATTTATTTTGCGATAAATTAATTTTTGAATGCCCCTCATACATCAGGCCATATACATTAATTGTTGAATGCCCCTCATACATCAGGCCATATAAGATTTACATCAGCAGTACATTAGTACTTGTGCATGCATTAGCTGATATTGAAACATAATATATAATATTCTCATTAACTGTTGTTGTCTGCAATGTTTGCATATTATCTTTATTTCTAACCATCTGAATGTTTCTAACAGCACAAACATAATGACAATTCACATGTGCTACTAAAGACATATTTTTTATTTATTCATTAAAAAACAACTGCAGGCAACATAAATATATATATATATATATTTTTTCATTAACAATATTGAATAAAATATGTATTTAAAGGATTAATGTGTTGTACTACTGTGTAATTGTGTGATTAAAAGCTCGTATACATTTGTGATTGTGCCATTATGGAGAGTGTTGGATTATATATTGCTGGAGTGTGTATGTAACTGACAACGGAAGTGATAGAGACTGGCCATGCATGGATGGGTAAGGCTTTGGTTAAAGGTACATGCCCACTCAGTAGGCACAAAATGTTCTTTTGCAAATGAGGCATGATATTTTTATTTATACTGATTAAATGCGCCACCTGAAAAATAATATTTTTGACAGATTATAATGTATGATCATTGCAAATCAAAAAGTAAATACAGAGAATAAATAGTAATGTCCGTTAACATTTTAAGGAAACACGGTTATCGTCCCTGATATCAGTGTGGAAATCTAAGTCTGATGTAATATGTATAATACATTTTAATGCCAATCAATATGTGGGGTAATGGTGAATGAATGTGTATTATACATGTACACCCCCACCCCCCCTCGCAACGAGTTGTAGGGGGGGTATACTGGAGTCAGGTTGTCTGTCCGTGTTTCCGTCCATCACTAAACTTAACATCAGAGAAATATGTTATATGTGGGCTTCGCTTACTGAAAAAATCTAGTTTTGCCAAAAAATGTCATAACTTTCAGAATATACAAAACTATCTGTCCCTATCGTTTAACCTTCTGAGTGGGCATGTACCTTTAACCCTTTCAACATCATATGCCTGTATAGTGGTATTGACAAAACATGTAGATCCAGATGAGCCTTGAACGCCGTCTCGTCAGGAGCTGCACTTTTTGCAAGTAATTTTCATATTTTTGAGAACAAAAACACACCCTTATCATAAATGGACTAGAGGTGTACCGCTTTGAGCTGGCGCGTTATTATTGTAAATATTAGTGTAAACACGTCTATTTTTAAATAGTTTACGTCATATGTTGTAGACATGGTATTTGTATACCAGCGCAAACGCATTAACATTCGATAGAATTGCTAATAATACTAACATCGTTTAGTGCTCTAGTGGGTAGATCGGCTCTTTGGTGATTGGACGGTCGTGAGTTCGAATCCCGCCAAAGGCATAAATTTTTCTCTCGCTTTTACTATTTTGGCGCCAGAGGTAATTCTCACATCACGAAACAGTCGTGAATTTACTTTTACACAACATTATAAAACACTTCACTTTGAACCTAATCATTGTGAAATGCATTCTGCACATTCGTGTGTTATTGTGAAAGTCCACCTCGACTCACTACAAATGCAAATATGTTACGGAGAACACCATGTCGAAAAATAAACCTCTCACTTCAGATAATAAACAAATAAATAAATAAACGTGGATGAATGTGGTTAATAATTACCATGTCAATTGTTGTTACATGTAATAAAGATGCATTAAAAAGAAAAAGAAAACACAAAAACAATATTTAAAAAAATATATATATATAATGGCCAAAGTGAGGATCGAACGCATGCAGTGCAAAATTAAAATCAAGTGCCACCGTTGGCCGCCATTTTTCCCACTGCTCCAGTATGAGCAATTGTTTTGTCAATCGCAATATATCGATCATGACTATAGCGACGCGCCATAATAAACAGGAAAATTCCTACAGGAATTCCATGTTTATTTATACACCAATGTTTATATAAACAAAGCATGTAAACAACGCCATGTCAGGCTGGTATACTTATAGTCTGAAAATTATTTTGTGATGGTTAGATTGGTTGCAAAATTAACATATCAAATTCCATTCCAGTTACTTAATGGTGAAAGGGTTAATACATGTAGTGTATTTTGGGTACCCCGGTAATTGGAAGGAAATGTTCATGATCATATCCATTCAGGGTAGCCAAATCTTCAAATTCCCACCCTACTTGCCCAGTCAAGGGCAATGTATTTGTGGCTGTGATTGGATATTGAATCAGAATGGGTCAGACGGGTTTTGTGACCAGTGTAGCTCCTGATCAAACTCGTGTAGTCTGGTAATGATCTATATTGCTTGTTGGAAGCATGCCGGGTGTTTCATTGATTGAATGGCAACCAGTGCAGATCCTTATCAGACTGTGCAGATGCACAGGCTGATCTGGATCTACACTGGTCGCAAAACCTATAAGTCCCATTTCTCCATTCACAGCCACATTTATGTTCTACTAGACAGATTTGTGTGTGGTTGGTGGGAGCAAGCGATGGGTAATTAATTTTAATGATCGGGGTTCATCATTACCGGAATCCCTACTGGAGACCTGGTTTGGCCCTCAAGTACGTCTTTGGTTTTCTTCTATTTGAGAGTGAATCTGGTTATACCCCTTATAAGAGTAATCCTACCGGTATTACTTTTAGGTGAAGGGGCCAAGTGACTTTGGTGTGGTATGGATCTGGCACCAGGTCAGGTTATTCTAATTTCAGGGGTTATCTTGATGTAAATATTCCATTCTGATTTTGTGATTTCCGCCCAGCAGGTTATATACGGGATCGAACCAATTGGCCCGGCCTTACATGACCTTAGCTGTTGATAGGCCGTTAAACACCAATAAAACAAAAACTAGACCGATTTGGTATACGTGTTTAGCCAACAGTCACAATATATGCGTGTCCAAGCATGGTCAGCAAACAAGGGGAGATGATTCCGGCACAAAAATATTTACACAATTCCCTAACATTTGATTGGCCCGTAGCAAGTGTCTCTGTCCAAAATTTATATCCCAGTAAACTCCCATGCCGAACTACTTTCTACAGGTGCGCTGTCAGTGCTGTCAAAATAAACACATTTTCTTGATGAATTTATTTCATAAACTTGGAAAAGTCGCGGGAATACTGGACGAAGACCGGCCTTCGTCCAGTATTCCCGTGACTTTTCCAAGTTTATATCCCCGATAAATTCCACAAAAAGGCCATTCATTCCTATAATAACTCACTGAAAATCAGTGTTACAATGGCAAGGAGAAATTTTCAGTGAGTTATCTCCTCTTGTTTGCTGGTCATGCTTTGATGCGCGTATATTGTGACCGTTGGCACTTTTGTTTTCTCTCCAATTGTCGTCAAAAATTATCCCTAATTATTGGCTTAGCGATCAGCTTTGCAGACCCAGATCCGTCTTCACACCATGATCGGGGTTAGATGCACGTTTTCCTTTTATAGACAACAGGTTGCACTATATCGTTACACCACAGTCAACGGTAAACAAATTGTGTAATAGCATTTCACGCGCTAAAATATGGAAAAAAAACCTGCAGGGCGTTGACCTTCATACTTCACTATAAAACCTGCAGGGCGTTGACCTTCATACTTCACTATAAAACCTGCAGGGCGTTGACCTTCATACTTCACTATAAAACCTGCAGGGCGTTGACCTTCATACTTCACTATATTGTTATTACACTAAAATATTACCATAAATTTACCTAATAAAGTGTGTATTAGCAAAATTCTTTGGTTACTCTTCGAAATAGAAAGTAAACAAAGAACGCTTCAAATGCACATTTGGAAATACTACTCCATCATAACGCTTATGTAATGCAGTGTAATCCAATGTAGTTACCGGTATGTACTCGGAACTAGATCAGTAGCCGATTTCATCAAAATTGCAAAGTACACTTTGAGGAGTAATCATTTATTTTTCCCGAAATGCATTATTTCATATAGAACTAACAACTGCATATATTGATGATTAAAAGTATGCAGAATTATTGTTTTGGCTGTGATAGTGTAATAAATTCAGTATAATAAAAATTAATAAATTTATCCTTAAATTGAAAATTTCTCCCTCAAAGTATACTTTGCTAGATAAGTATACTTTGCAATGTTGGTGAAATAGGCTACTGGGAGTGTATTGTTAGTCAATCTGTCTGAGGGAGGTTGTATGTTCCAGCAGAGAGAAGACGACATCCGTGTGGCGCCGACACGCTCCCAGTATCAGCAGGTGAACGCAGCCGCGGTGACGTCACTGCTGCACACCAACGTACTGGCACCCAGACAGAAGTAAGGCCATGGACAGTCAACCTATTTCAATCTAAGGATACCATAATTTTTGTAAAAAACTTTTTTCATTACAATGTATTTTGTTTATTTCTCCATGAAGGTATATGTTGTTACCACTCGTTTGAACCGTCTCATCAAGATGGTTCAAATGGGTGGTAACAACATATACTTTCGAGATAAAGAAAATATGTATTTTTTTTTTCTCATAAAACTTTCATACTACTATAATTGTATCCCATCTTTAATGGGTTAAGCAATAGATTCTCATCCAGAGTTTCGAATAATGGCTTTTATTATGCCGTCTCGGTGGAACTGGGAGGCATATAGTGTTTGGACTACATGTATGTGTCCGTCCGTGCGGGGTCGGTTAAAAAGTTGGAGTTTCTCCAATCTGCCACCGGGGACTTACATTTGTATGGCAATATGCCACGTTTTCTTACTTGTTTCATTGAAATTAGTGGAAAACTAGCAATAATGAGTGGGTGGCAGATGGGAGCAGCGAGGCTAATTTAGCGATCGGGGTTCACCCTTACCGGTATCCAGAACGGAGACCTGGTTTGGCCCTCAGGTACGTCTTTGGCATTCTTGTATGTGAGGGTTTAATCTGGTTATACCCGTTGTATGAGTAATACGATTATTCCTATCCTATTATGTCTAGGGGAAGGAGCCAAGTGACTTTGGTGTGGTATGGACCTGGCAGCAGGTCGGGTTACTCTAATACTCTGAATATATATTTATTTCGATGTAAATATTCCGTTCCGATTTTGGGATTTTCTCCCCAATGCAGCCGATTACATGCGGGATGGAACCTGTTGGTCCGGATTTAAATGACCTTAGCTGTTGATAGGCCATTAAACACCAATAAATAAATAATATGTGGGCCGTTGGCCGAGAAATTATAACATTCACGACATACCTCAATCAATCAATCAATCTTCATCACAGTTACAGATCGATGGCCCACCATGACCATTTCGACCCCGGCATTGAATCGTGGGACCCGAGGAGTGGTAAAATGTCTACCAGTCGTCGCACATTCTGCCTTATCACGACGTTCGATTTGATATTCACGTTTCTACTGTGGATTATATACACACAGGTAGGTTTTGTAGTAGATGTGCTTTCACACCGCTACGATTGTCCCATTGTGTCTAGGTTGCATTACTAGTAGCCATGCTATCAATTTGGTTATTATGTCTTAACCCTTAGACCGCTACTCACAACAATTGTCATCTGCTGTTGCTTTTATATCTTACCTTATTTCTCAATAAAAACATGGTTTGACAGCACTTCAGAATCATTTCCAACGGAAATGATTCTGAAGTGCTGTCAAACCATGTTGTAAATTATTCTAAAGTGCTGTCAAAGTAGTTCCCTAAGTGTTTTTTAAGCCCGCTTGTTAGTGACCACAATCACATATATTTATCAGTGTGTCCATACAAAATATGTGTTCAACTGATACATCTACTCGTACACCTGCAATATTTCTAAATCATAGCACGGACTGATGGTGTATATTTTGTTCATGGTAGTAGTGTCACAGTATGTAACCATGGCAACACAAGGTGTATATCTCTGTGTCCGGGTTGGCTCAGTCAGAAAATCAACTAACTTGTGTGCGTGAGCTGGTTCTACAGTCACCCTTCTGTTTCTGGACTACAGGCAAATAATTCCAGCACAAACATATTTACACAATTCCCTAACATTTGATTGGTCCGTAGCAAGTCTCTGTCCAAAATTTATATCCCAGTAAACTCCCACGCCGAACTACTTTCCATAACCGTGAGGTGCAGTTAAAATAATTCTTAAGAAAACGGAAAATAAACACATTTTCCTGATGAATTTATTTCAAATGCTGGAATTATAAGGAATGAATGGCCTTTTTGTGGAATTTATCGGGGATATAAACTTGGAAAAGTCGCGGGAATACTGGACGAGGCCTTCTGGCCTTCGTCCAGTATTCCCGTGACTTTCCAAGTTTATACCCCAATAAATTCCACAAAAAGGCCATTCATTCCTATAATGCATTTTCTGTATCCTTGCCGACTTTCTCGAATCTTGATCATTTACATTTTACCAATTTCTTGTCCACTATTTCGGAACACGGAGCAAAATCTATCGCGGTTTCTTGCCAAAGTGTCTTGGGGCGATCGTATTCGAGAAATACAGTGGAACCTCTCTAAACCGGACACCCTGTGGAGGGTGTCCAGTTTAGAGAGGTTCCACTGTACATGTATTATAACCTGTCTTGTGGGTGGGTGGGTGGTGGAAGCAAGAGATGGGGTAATTTAATGATCGGGATTCATCCTCACCGGATTCCCGACCGGAGACCCGGTTTGGCTCTCGGGTACGTCTTTGGCTTTCTTGTGTGTGAGTCGGATCTGGTTATACCCCTTATATGAGTATATGATTATTCGTAACCCTATTACTTGTAGGAAGAGGCCAAGTGGTTTAGGTGTGGCATGGACCTGGCACCATGTCGGGTTATTCTAAAAATTTCAGGGCTAAATATATATTTTTTAGATGTAAATATTTTAGATTTTAGGATTTTCCCTCACTGCAGCAGGTTAAATATGGGGTGACCGTAGCTATTGATAGGCCGTTAAACACCAATAAAGCAAATCTAATATTACGGTGCATATATTATAACAGGTTGTAATACTACCAGTCCGGCAGAACCTGGGACCCGTTTCACTAAACTTCTTACGACTAAAATGTTCGTAAGTGCAAAATTATGATAGTCTGTAAATGTCACATTAACAATACTTTCTTGTAAATAATTGATGGATTTACATTTATTGAGCATAGGCTGCATATAGACAGCCTATGCTCAATAAATGTAAATCCATCAATTGAAATTTCCAGACGATCCTAATTTGCACTTACGAACATTTTAGTCGTACAAAGCTTAGTAAAACAGGCCCCTGATGTGTACAGTGAATTTTTGACTATTTGACACCTGGTTCATGGATTATCTCCCCCTTTTGGACATAATAAAAAGTGGGTATATTGAGATTTATCGCCATCTAGTTTCATGTTTAACTATGCAATTGCCCATTGTTAAATGGATGTGAAACCCCAATCAATCAATCACTAAATCTGTATATTTCAGTTAATGGGCATGCATCCTCTAATGAAGGCATTTGAGAAACAGGTGCTGCAATACACATTTCAGGACTCGATGTTTGATACTGTGGTAAGTAAACTTGTATATTAACCCTTTCACCCCTATGTAAGTGGAATGGAGTATTCTACTTGAATTTTCAGGCCATGTCATTAATAAAATAAAGTGAGAATTTTTATGAAAGGTTAGAAAATATCTACAAATAGAGCAGCAGTGCTTTCAATAACAGGAATTAGACTTAAATAACAAAAATTCCTTGGTAGATTTTTGCCTATGTAAAAGATATCCTGAAATTTTCATAAAAAAAGTAAAAAATAATTCCTGAAATTCAATATTAATGCTAGCACAGTAACCGATTTCATCAAAATTGCAAAGTATACTTATATAGCAAAGTACATGTATACTTTGAGGGAATAATCATTTATTTTTCTAAAAATGCATTATTTCATATTAATAAAGGTATGCAGAATTATTCTGCTGAATTTATTACATTATCACAGCCAAAATGGCTGTGATAATGTAATAAATTCAGTATAATAAAAATTAATAAATTTATCATTAATTTGAAAATTTCTCTCTCAAAGTATACTTTGCTAGATAAGTATACTTTGCAATGTTGGTGAAATCGGCTACTGGTATAGATCCAGATGAGCCGGCTCGTTACGAGCCGACTCATCAGGATCTACACCAGTAGCCGATCTACTGTATCCAATTTACACTGATATCTACCAGTATCCAATTTACACTGCAAACATTAGTATAGAGGCCTGTGGTGTTGAGAGGGTTACTGTATATAAATTAATGGCAGTAGTGTTTCCCCTCGTCTGTAGTGGGTGACAGGTTCGAGTGTGCGATGGGTAAGTTAACGATCAGGATTCATCCTTACCAGTATCCTGAACGGAGACCTGTAGCCTATTTCATCAACATTGCAAAGTATACTTTAGTAGCAAAGTATACTTTGAGGGAGAAATTTTCAATTTTATGATAAATTTATTAATTTTTATTATACTGAATTTATTACATTATCACAGCCAATTTGGCTGTGATAATGTAATAAATTCAGTATAATAATTCTGCATACTTTTAATCATGAAATATATGCATTTGTTAGTTCTATATGAAATAATGCATTTCGGGAAAAATAAATGATTTCTCGCTCAAAGTAGACTTTGCTAGAAAAGTATACTTTGCAATGTTGATGAAATAGGCTACAGGTTTGGCCTGGAGATAAAAAACTTTGGCATTCTTGTATGTGAGGGTTTAATCTGGTTATACCCCTTTTATGAGTAATACAATTATTCCTAATCATATTACTTTTAGGGGAAGGGGCCAAGTGACTTGGTGTGGTATGGACCTGGCACCATGTCAGGTTATTCTAATTTCAGGGCTGAATATATATTTATATCGATTTAAATATTCTGTTCTGATCTTGGGATTTTCTCACCAATGCACCCGTTGGCCTGGCTTTAAATGACCTTAGCTGTTGATAGGCCATTATACACCAATAAATCAAACCACCTCATCTGTTATAATTGTATTACAACACAGCATGTCCAATTTTTGTAAAACAACAAATTCAAGGAAGTTGCGTTGGTGATGGTCGGGCGAATGAGACGGTGTAAATTAACGGTAGGGGTTCCTCCTTATAGGAATCACTATTTGCCTGGTTTGGCCCTCCGGTACGTTTTTGTCTTTGGCTCTTTTGTTACCTGGGAGTTGAATTGGGTTATTGCACATTATAAAAGTAGTAAGGTTATTACTGACCCTACTGCTTTTGGGAGCGGCCAAGTGAAGGGTTGAATATATAGTTTTGTTATTGTAAATATTCAGTTCTGATTTTGGGATTTTCCCCCCATTTGTACATGTACATGTACTTGAAAATGTACATGTCCTTAACCTGGCCTTAAATGACCTTAGCTGTTGATAGGCCGTTAAACCCCAACAAACAAACAAACAAAGAAGGAAGTTGCTGCAAACGTCTAGTTGACATGCTAAAATAGGATAATAGCTACATTTGCATACTTGATAGCTGATAACAGACACTGTGGTTGGAAAGATTGCTGTTAAAACATCTGATACTGTATACGGGTCAAGTGTCGTATTTTGGGCCAGAAAGTTACTGTATCGGTGGCATGTATTTTTTGCTATCAGCTCTGAATTGTTAACCCTTAGACCGCTACACACAACAATTGTCGTCTGCTGTTGCTTTTATATCTTGCCTTATTTCTCAATAAAAACATGTTTTAACTGCACTTCAGAATCATTTCCAATGGAAGTGCTGTCAAAGCATGTTGTAAATTATTCTAAAGTGCTGTCAAAGCATGTTTTTGATGATAAAAATGGAAAATAGAAAATAAACAGCAGACGACAAAATTAAGATAGCAGTGTAAGGGTTAATGCTTCCCCATTCTGGTGCATTCCCATCTGTATATGATCTCATTGTCAAATTTGCGGGTACATGTATTTTTATGCCCCACCACGATACTGGAGGGGTGGGAGGGGGGGGGGCCGTTTAGTGTTACCCTTGTCCGTCCGTCACAAAACTTGTACGCTTGGTAAATGTCTTATAATTTCTGTTTCCTTGCACGGATCTGCTTCATATTTCGTACACGTATTGATCTAATGGTCCTCTACCGCCCTGTGACAAATCCACGTTCATCCCGCCCCCGCTGAGCTCAGGGTCAAGGTTGCATACATGCTGCGTCAAAACTTTTAGCTTGGGTAAATGTCTTACAATTTCTGTGTTTCCTTGCACGGATCTGCTTCATATTTCATACACGCATTGCTCTAATGGTCCTCTACTGCCCTGCGACAAATCCACGTTTTAAAAATCCATTTCCGATTAAACTTTTCTAACGAAAGCCTTTTTATACTGTCAAAGCAGTAAGTGGGGCATCCGTGTTCTACGAACACATTTTCTAATTACCTTATAAATCAATTATTTTGTAGGCCCTGATTTTACTGGCTGAAGTACTTGCTATCATTTGGTCCCAATTTCACATGTTTTCAATCACATTTTTGTCTTATAAATCTGAAAACAGGAAGATATTTCTGATGTTCGCTTATATATGTTCCTAACACTTTCAACACCACAGACCTGTATAGAGGTATTGGCAAACAGTGTAGAATCCAGATGAGACAGCTCGTGACGAGCTGTCGCATCAGGATCTGCCTTTTTTATACGACCGTTTAAAAAAAATGGTACGTATTATGTTTTACTGCGGTGCGGGCGGGCGGCGGACAGAAAAACTGCATAGTTTGTGTACACAACTCCTCCGAAACTGTTCAGTCGATTGTTCTGAAACTATACACATGTCTTCTACACATATTGAAGATGTGCACCTTGGTGTTTTTATGCCGAAAAATTTTTGTAACAAAAATATCACCTTTTTAACTTAGCCATTTTTTCTACATGTTTGTATCCAATTCTATATCATTTCTACTTTAAAGTAGCTCTGCCTAAAAACGAGATGAAGAAATAATGCTATAGAGTTTAAAATTATCATTAATGTTTATTGCCTTGGTGACAGCTTCACATTTCTGCATCGTCGCTGTCTGGCCCATCTTCGCTGTCTGGCCCATCTTCACTGTCTGGCCCATCTTCGCTGTCTGACCCATCTTCACTGTCTGGCCCATCTTTGCTGTCTGGCCCATCTTCACTGTCTGGCCCATCTTCGCTGTCTGGCCCATCTTCACTGTCTGGTCCATCTTCGCTGTCTGGCCCATCTTCACTGTCTGGCCCATCTTTGCTGTCTGGCCCATCTTCACTGTCTGGCCCATCTTCGCTGTCTGGCCCATCTTCGCTGTCTGGTCCATCTTCGCTGTCTGGCCCATCTTCACTGTCTGGCCCATCTTCGCTCTATGGCCCATCTTCACTGTCTGGTCCATCTTCGCTGTCTGGCCCATCTTCACTGTCTGGCCCATCTTCGCTGTCTGGCCCATCTTCACTGTCTGGTCCATCTTCACTGTCTGGCCCATCTTCACTGTCCCTGGTCCATCTTCACTGTCTGGGCCCATCTTCGCTCTGGCCCATCTTCGCTGTCTGGCCCATCTTCACTGTCTGGTCCATCTTCGCTGTCTGGCCCATCTTCACTGTCTGGCCCATCTTTGCTGTCTGGCCCATCTTCGCTGTCTGGCCCATCTTCACTGTCTGGCCCATCTTTTGCGCCCTCTGGCCCATCTTACACTGTCTGGCCCATCTTCGCTGTCTGGCCCATCTTCACTGTCTGGTCCATCTTCGCTGTCTGGCCCATCTTCGCCGTCTGGCCCATCTTCACTGTCTGGTCCATCTTCGCTGTCTGGCCCATCTTCACTGTCTGGTCCATCTTCACTGTCTGGCCCATCTTCGCTGTCTGGCCCATCTTCACTGTCTGGTCCATCTTCGCTGTCTGGCCCATCTTCACTGTCTGGCCCATCTTCGCTGTCTGGTCCATCTTCGCTGTCTGGCACATCTTCGCTGTCTGGCCCATCTTCGCTGTCTGGCCCATCTTCGCTGTCTGGTCCATCTTCGCTGTCTGGCCCATCTTCGCTGTCTGGTCCATCTTCGCTGTCTGGCCCATCTTCACTGTCTGGCCCATCTTCGCTGTCTGGCCCATCTTCACTGTCTGACCCATCTTCACTGTCTGGCCCATCTTCGCTGTCTGGCCCGCCCATCTTCACTGTCTGGCCCGCCCATCTTCACTGTCTGGCCCATCTTCACTTTCACTGTCTGGCCCATCTTCGCTGTCTGGCCCATCTTCACTGTCTGGTCCATCTTCGCTGTCTGGCCCATCTTCGCCGTCTGGCCCATCTTCACTGTCTGGTCCATCTTCGCTGTCTGCCCATCTCACTGTCTGGTCCATCTTCACTGTCTGGCCCATCTTCGCTGTCTGGCCCATCTTCACTGTCTTGGTCCATCTTCGCTGTCTGGCCCATCTTTCCACTGTCTGGCCCATCTTCGCTGTCTGGACATCTTCGCTGTCTGGCACATCTTCGCTGTCTGGCCCATCTTCGCTGTCTGGCCCATCTTCGCTGTCTGGTCCATCTTCGCTGTCTGGCCCATCTTCGCTGTCTGGCCCATCTTCGCTGTCTGGTCCATCTTCGCTGTCTGGCCCAAATCTTCACTGTCTGGCCCATCTTCGCTGTGGCCCATCTTCACTGTCTGACCCATCTTCACTGTCTGGCCCATCTTCGCTGTCTGGCCCATCTTCACTGTCTGGCCCGCCCATCTTCACTGTCTGGCCCGCCCATCTTCACTGTCTGGCCCACTTCACTTTTCACTGCTCTGGCCCCATCTTCGCTGTCTGGCCCATCTTCACTGTCTGGCCCATCTTCACTGTCTGGCCCGCCCATCTTCACTGTCTGGCCCATCTTCACTTTCACTGTCTGGCCCATCTTCACTTTCACTGTCTGGCCCATCTTCACTGTCTGGTCCATCTTCACTGTCTGGCCCATCTTCACTGTCTGGTCCATTTCTTCACTGTCTGACCCATCTTCACTGTCTGGCCCATCTTCACTGTCTGGCCCATCTTCACTGTCTGGTCCATCTTCACTGTCTGGCCCATCTTCACTGTCTGGCCCATCTTCACTGTCTGGCCCATCTTCACTGTCTGGTCCATCTTCACTGTCTGGCCCATCTTCACTGTCTGGTCCATCTTCGCTGTCTGGCCCATCTTCACTGTCTGGCCCATCTTCGCTGTCTGGCCCATCTTCACTGTCTGGTCCATCTTCATCTTCACTGTCTGGCCCATCTTCGCTGTCTGGTCCATCTTCACTGTCTGGCCCATCTTCGCTGTCTGGCCCATCTTCGCTGTCTGGCCCATCTTCGCTGTCTGGCCCATCTTCGCTGTCTGGTCCATCTTCGCTGTCTGGCCCATCTTCACTGTCTGGCCCATCTTTGCTGTCTGGCCCATCTTCGCTGTCTGGCCCATCTTCGCTGTCTGGCCCATCTTCGCTGTCTGGCCCATCTTCACTGTCTGGCCCATCTTCGCTGTCTGGCCCATCTTCACTGTCTGGCCCATCTTCACTGTCTGGCCCATCTTCACCGTCTGGCCCATCTTCACTGTCTGGTCCATCTTCGCTGTCTGGCCCATCTTCACTATCTGGTCCATCTTCACTGTCTGGCCCATCTTCGCTGTCTGGCCCATCTTCACTGTCTGGTCCATCTTCGCTGTCTGGCCCATCTTCGCTGTCTGGCCCATCTTCGCTGTCTGGTCCATCTTCGCTGTCTGGCACATCTTCGCTGTCTGGCCCATCTTCGTTGTCTGGCCCATCTTCGCGCTGTCTGGTCCATCTTCGCTGTCTGGCCCATCTTCGCTGTCTGGTCCATCTTCGCTGTCTGGCCCATCTTCACTGTCTGGCCCATCTTCACTGTCTGGTCCATCTTCACTGTCTGGTCCATCTTCGCTGTCTGTTCACTGTCTGGTCCATCTTCGCTGTCTGGTCCATCTTCGCTGTCTGGTCCATCTTCGCTGTCTGGCCCATCTTCGCTGTCTGGCCCATCTTCACTGTCTGGCCCATCTTCGCTGTCTGGCCCATCTTCACTGTCTGGCCCATCTTCGCCGTCTGGCCCATCTTCACTGTCTGGCCCATCTTCACTGTCTGGCCCGCCCATCTTCACTGTCTGGCCCATCTTCACTTTCACTGTCTGGCCCATCTTCGCTGTCTGGCCCATCTTCACTGTCTGGCCCATCTTCACTGTCTGGCCCGCCCATCTTCACTGTCTGGCCCATCTTCACTTTCACTGTCTGGCCCATCTTCACTGTCTGGCCCATCTTCACTGTCTGGTCCATCTTCACTGTCTGGTCCATCTTCACTGTCTGACCCATCTTCACTGTCTGGCCCATCTTCACTGTCTGGCCCATCTTCACTGTCTGGCCCGCCCATCTTCACTGTCTGGCCCACCCCCCCATCTTCACTTCACTGTCTGGCCCATCTTCACTGTCTGGCCCATCTTCACTGTCTGGTCCATCTTCACTGTCTGACCCATCTTCACTGTCTGGATCCCATCTTCACGTCTGGCCCATCTTCACTGTCTGGCCCATCTTCACTGTCTGGCCCATCTTCACTGTCTGGCCCATATTCACTGTCTGGCCCATCTTCACTGTCTGGTCCATCTTCACTATCTGGCCCATATTCACTGTCTGGCCCATCTTCACTGTCTGCCCTCCTTATCTTCACTGTCTGGCCCATATTCACTGTCTGGCCCATCTTCACTGTCTGGCCCATATTCACTGTCTGGCCCATCTTCACTGTCTGGCCTTCCATCTTCACTGTCTGGCCCATCTTCACTGTCTGGCCCATCTTCACTGTCAGGCCCATATTCACTGTCTGGCCCATCTTCACTGTCTGGCCCATCTTCACTGTCTGGTCCATCTTCACTGTCTGGCCCATCTTCACTGTCTGGCCCATATTTGACGGGCGTATTTTGTGACTTAAGGCACTCTTGTTTTATTGTAAATATTCAGTTCTGATTTTGGGATTTTCCCCCCATTTGTTATATTGTTCATCATATTAATATTTTTACCCTGATCATCTGTTTGCCTACCACATCTAACATACTATTTTACTATCATTTTCAGCTCGCCTGCACGAAGTGCATAAGAGCTTATGGCATACCCTCGGCGTCGTGGCGTCGTCGGCGTCGTCGGCGTCGTCCACAAACTTAACGTTGAGTAAATGTCTTATAACTTCTGTTTCCTTTCATGGAACACCTTGTTATTTCATACATGCATTCCTCAGATGACCCTCTATCATGCTGTAGCAAATCCATGACCCACCACCCAACCCTTACCCCAAGATCAAGGTCACAAACTTAGCACATTCATAAACTTAACATGGGGTACATTTCTTATACCATCTGTTTCCTTTCATGCAACGCCTTGATATTTCATACATGCATTCCTCAGATGACCCTCTATCAAGCTGTAGCAAATCCACGACTCGCCACCCAACCCTTACCCCAAGGTCAATGTCACAAACCTAGCACATTCATAAACTTAACGTTGGGGTAAATGTTGTGTAACTTCTGTTTATTTACAGGGACTACTTTCATATTTCGTACATGCATTCATCTGATGAAACTCTATCGTACTATAGAAAATCCATGACCCACCCCTTTCCCCAAGGTCAAGGTCACAAACTTAGCATATTCATAAACTTAAAAATAATGTTTGGGTAAATGTCTTATAACATCTGTTTCCTTTCATGGAACGCCTTGATATTTCATACATGCATTCATCTGATGATACTCTATTGTACTATAGCAAATCCATGACCGACCCCTTACCCCAAGGTCAAGGTCACAAACTTAGCACATTCATAAACTTAACGTTGGGGTAAATGTCTTATAACATCTGTTTCCTTTCATGGAACGCCTTGATATTTCATTCATGCATTCCTCAGATGACCCTCTATCATGCTGTAGCAAATTCACATCCCACCACCCAACCCTTGCTCCAAGGTCAAGGTCACAAACTTAGCATGTTCATGAACTTAACGTTGGGATAAATGTTGTGTAACTTCTGTTTCTTTGCAGGGAACGCTTTGATATTTCATACATGCATTCATCTGATGATCCTCTTTGTGCTACAGCAAATCCATGACCCCCCCCCCCCACCCCTTTCCCCAAGATCAACATAATAAACTGAACGTTGGAGTAAATGTCTTTTTATAACTTCTGTTTCTTTACAGGGAAATATCACCTGGATATTTCATACATGCATTCATCTGATGATACTCTATCGTGCTATAGCAAATATATGACCCCCCCCCCCCCCACCCCTTTCCCCAAGGTCGAGGTCACAAACATAGCACATTCATAAACTTAACGTTGGAGTAAATTTCTTTTTATAACTTCTGTTTCTTTACAGGGAATGCCTTGATATTTCATACATGCATTCATCTGATGATACTCTATACTCTACGTGCTACAGCAAATCCATGACCCACCACCCCACCCCCCCCCCTTTCCCCCCCACCCCTTTCCAAGGTCGAGTAACAAATATAGCACATTCATAAACTAACGTTGGAGTAAATGTCTTTTTATAACTTCTGTTTCTTTACAGGGAACGCCTTGATATTTCATACATGCATTCATCTGATGAAACTCTATCATACTATAGCAAATCTATGACCCACCTCCCACCCCTTTCCCCAAGGTCACAAACTTAGCACATTCATAAACTTAAAAATAACGTTGGGGTAAATGTCTTATAACATCTGTTTCCTTTCATGGAACGCCTTGATATTTCATACATGCATTCATCTGATGATACTCTATCGTGCTACAGCAAATCCATGACCCACCACCCCCCCCCCCCCCCCACCCCTTTCCCCTTTCCCCAAGGTCGAGGTCACAAACATAGCACATTCATAAACTTAACGTTGGGGTAAATGTCTTAACATCTGTTTCCTTTCATGAATGCCTTGATATTTCATTCATGCATTCATCTGATGAAACTCTATCGTGCTATAGCGAATCCATGACCCACCGCCCACCCCAAATGTCTTATAACATCTGTTTCCTCTCATGGAACACCTTGATATTTCATACGTGCATTCCTCAGATGACCCTCTTGCTGTAGCAAATCCACAACCCACCACTCAACCCTTATCCCAAGGTCAAGGTCACAAACTTAGCATGTTCATAAACTTAACGTTGGGTTAAATGTTGTTTAACTTCTGTTTCTTTACAGGGAACGCTTTGATATTTCATACATGCATTCATCTGATGATCCTCTATTGTGCTACAGCAAATCCATGACCCACCCCCCACCGTTTTCCCCAAGGTCACAAACTTAGCACATTCATTCCTCATGTGAATAGCTATCATACTGTAGAAAATCACCAACTTAGTGCATTCATAAACTTAACGTTGGGTTAAATTTTGTTTTACTTCTGTTTTCAGGGAGCGCATTGATATTTCATACATGCATTCATCTTAATATGCTATATTATGCTATAGCAAACCCACAACCCACCTTGCACCTCTGACCCCAATGTCAAGGTCCACCGCATGCCCCTTAACCCAAGGTCAATTATATATAATATTCATGTTTTTTATGCAACTGTGCCAAGTTTGAGTGAAGGCTGCCAACAGACGAGCTTCGTTGTCTTCTGACAACTCTTGTTGAAAAATACCCGGAACATTTGGTCGAATTACGCACCTTAACTGGAGCTGATGTGGGTATATATGTCATTCCAGATAGTGTTTGAAAGCTACAGCATGAATTTTGTTCCATATTTGCTGAGCGGACTTAAACCCTCAATCAATCCATATTCATGGCTGTGACTGGAAAAATGGGGCTTATTGGTTTTCCTTACCAGTGTCAGTCAAGATCAACATGCACATCCACACAATCTGTTCGTGATCTGCATTGTTCGCCATTCCATCAATGAAAACCAAGTGATATAGACCGGTATAATGCACAGGAGTGTGCTATTTGACCGTAGCTGCACTGGTCACAAATCCCATACGTATGGAAGCGTCCTGGTGCCAATGCTAAAATATTTGTATCTCATAATTAAGAGATACTAACTCCTAATTAGGAGATAGTATCTCCTAATTAGGAGTTAGTATATCCTAATTAGGACAGTATATCATAATTAGGAGTTAATGTCTCCTAATTAGGACATACTATATGTGACAATGCTAAAACATGTTTTATCTCCTAATTAGGAGATAGTAAGTCCTAATTAGGAGATAGTAAGTCCTAATTATGAGATATCAAATACTAATTAGAAGATCGTAAATCCTAATTAGGAGATATTACGTCATAATTAGTAGTTACTATCTCCTAATTAGGACTTATTATCTACTGAGTTACTATTTCCTAATTAGGAGTTTGATCTCCTAATTAGGATATAAATATATTTTGGCATTGGTACAAGGATGCTTCCATACATAAGCCCCATTTCCGCAGTCACAGTCCACATTTTTGGTATGTTTGTCTCTATCATTGCAGACGATGTCCTGTACTAGATTCACCTGCATCATCCTTGCATATGCTTTGTGGCGTACCAGCTATGTGTGGGTCATTGCGGTAAGTGATCCAACCCCAAGTTGGTTACGCTGTCGGTAATGTGATACGGTTTAGAATTTCTGTGTTATGGTTTAGACATATATATAGAGGGTCTTACATGAGTGATGATTTAATATGATATTTAACTCTTTGCATGCTAGCGGTGAAAATATCCGCCAAACAAATTAGGAGTATATGTTTTATTTCTCTGTAAATATGTATTGAAATTTCATTAAGATTGAGTCCTCAGGTCTGAATTCTAATGAAAATCCAAGACATACAGATACTCATGATATTTACGGTGAGAAATACAAGAACATATGAGCCGCGTCGTGAGAAAACCTCCTCTTCGGGAGTCTGACGACGTCACAAGATATGTCGTCGTGAACTTAACTGACGTAATTTCAGCCGAGATTTCCAATTATCGACGTTTGTCAGACCGCCATGTTAGGTTTGTTCCGTTGTGTTAAAGTTATCTAACGAACAGAATATATCTATAATCTGGCGTATGTGTTTGAAAAAAAAACGAAACAGTCTTCGATCTGTCCTGGATCCTGTCTGATAATGTATTGGACGAACGTTAAACTGCCGTACTAACGGTCGTACGATCGAAATCCACCATTTTTAGTCGAAACTGGCACATCTTATATTATGTTTTTATTAACAATAATGGTGTAAGGGTAATTTTTTTATCATTATTTTGCTGATGATATCGCATATAAAAATGTTTGTCTGTTATTGGTGTGTTTTTTATGTTCCGTTATTTTGACATATAATATTTTCTTTGACACATTTTACAGATAACTGTCCACATTAACTGCTATCGACCACCATTTACAGGTGAAAACTCTGTGTAAGCAACATTTTTTATTTACATACAGATGGTCGGCAGCATATTTGTAGACCGTTATAGCCTGGGCCCGGTTTCCCGCACAGCTATATGTTTCAGATCTGGTTAACTCGACGCGAATTTTCAGTTTATTGCTCAATTCTTTCTTTCTACATGTAATATACATGTAATGTATAAAATTAACATTTAGCGCAACCTTTACCTGCAAAAACAACAAAGCCATGGATGTTACGATGTCTCATCTGTGCATATGCACCATCTGATCAGAACATAGGATGTCCGCCATTCAGTCACTAGGGAATCCTTTCTCGATTACCGACAGGATATGGGTCGCCGATCTTACATTTATTGCAGATAGTATAAGGTCCATTTTCTTTCAGCAGGTGGTCCAAGTACAGCTGTAAGCGGGGCGATGTCGTGAACATTCGACATTTCTGTTGTCTGAATATGAAAAGCTTAAATCTGAATGCACACTGATGTGTGAGTCATGTTAATATAAGAATTAGATACGGAGATTTAATCAGATACAATACCGAATCTACCTAGCGTGGACGCCGCCATTTTGCTTTGAATCACGTCACTGGATTTGTGACGCATGGCGAGGGAATGACGTCAAAACATGACGTCACGCACGTTCAAGCAATTACGTTTAGTATGCGGTATAAATTAAATATATGATTAGTGCCGTAGAATATAAAATATATTCAGTTTCAGCCGAATATATTTTATATTCGACGGAACTAACCATACAAGGGTCATACCAATTATCAGGACAATCAGTTTATCGGACAAATGAAAATACCTGTTAATTAAGCGCATTCTTTTGATCCGATTTTGCAACGAATGCATCTAGCATTCGTTGCAAAATCGGATCAAAAGAATGCGCTTAATTAACAGGTATTTTCATTTGTCCGATAAACTGATTGTCCTGATAATTGGTATGACCCTTGTATGGTTAGTTCCGTCGAATATAAAATATATTCGGCTGAAATGCAGGTGCATGCTTTTTCCATGCCAGTGTGCATAATATTTCGGCATGGTAAGCATTTTAGTAACATTTGCTGAACACATTCCCAAATCTGTGCAGAAGTTGTTTACAACGACAAAAGTCATGCGGGGGCTCAATCGAGTGCGCCCAATTACGTCATTGTTCTAGAAATACAATACATTCTATAAATACGGTGTTTTCCAAGAAACGAAGGGTGACTGATTTTTCTGCAGAAATACACAATGCTGTTTACACTGGTTTAGACGCGATAACATTATGATTTCAACGTGAGAATAGAAGTTATATAAGACGATTAGTCTATATGTTTGTCCGGATAACTGATTGTCGATGTTAATTTTGAGGCAATCTTACGACTGATGATCTGACCCGATTTTAAGCGAGAAAGATGGCACAGTTTGCTAAATAGTTTACATGCGTTGAGAAAGCAAGAACCGACGATTGTTCTGTGAAAAGTTTATGCCCGTAGCTGCTATTTTAAGAAAAATATCGTTAAAAAACTGCCATTTTTGTCCGATAATCTGGCGGATCCCTGTATATTTACTATATACTGTAACGTTGTTTGACGTGGCTTTTACATGACGTCTCATTTGCTCAAATGACCTGAATAGTGGTGTTGTATAAAATATAATATCTTAATGAATATTGCAGATATCATAATCAAATAAAAAACATTCAATTCATCATACAAATACCATCGTCATAGTAACAAAATGTTAATTTGACCAAGAATTTCCCGAAGACAGGTTTTCTCGCGACGCGGCTCATATGATGAATTTTGTCCGCTAGTTTTGAACTATTTATAGCCCACATGTTTCCCAGCATGCAAAGAATTAAGAAACTTGGCTATGAAATCAGTCAACAAGTTCAATACATATATATTAAATCAACACGAATGTTGGATTATATTTAGGGCTTTTCCAGAATTAATGGTATGGGGGGGTTGGAAGGCATATTTTTTTTTTTACCCACCACCCATAAAAAAAAAATATGTCCATACCCCACCACCCATGCTTTTGAATTATTGCTTCACCCCACCACCCATGCTTTTGAATTATCGCTTCACCCCACCACCCACACAATTTAATTATTTACGTTTGCCCCAACCCCCATAATTATTCATTTTCCCTTGCATTTCCCATATGTATTGATTATTGTATTGCCGCCCACCACCCATACAATTGAGTTATTTCTTTGACCCCAAACCCCCATAATTATTTATTATCAAAATTATTTTTAATATATTGGTAAATTGAAAGTGCGATTATTATTAGAGGTAATTAGAAATCGTATCGGTGCCGTTATTATTTGTTGATTATATGATCGACCTCCATTTCGCCATTCGACCAACTCGTCCGTCAGCCTACTCAAAATAATACACAATAGCGACATGTTCAATGTTCATCAGCTGATAGTCGACAGGTTACGACAGGTCCGTATGTAACGGGGTGGCCTTCAGCTTTTGAAAGTAATTTCGGGTTTGTTTTGCTCATACACGTGTTGAAAGCATGCGTGTTAAAATTGCGCTTGCGTGTGTGTTCTTCCAACAGTCATGCGAGATTGCGTATCAAAAACGCGCGATAGCGCGGCGAGGTTGCGAAATCGCGAGATTGATAGAATCTCGCGTTTTCTAATTTCATTGGCTTTCATTCATGATTCGCGTACTATCAGATTATGTCTTCCGGAAACCCTGAAAAGTCCTCGCGTCTATTTTTAGGTTTAGCCAATCAGAGATGTTCTTACATAGATGCTTCGGTGCTTGTATTATGGAAGATGGTGCATTGACCCTGTTCCAGATAATGAACGAAATTAGACAAAAATTGTTTTTTAGATCACAATTGGACGAACTTTGTATGGTTGGAGTTACTAATGTATATGGTCATGGTGCACGACTTTAGTTTGAGCATAGCCATATTGTTACCCACCTTTATAAATAGAATATGGTAGTGTACGAGACCAAGTGGGTGGGGTAATGAAATTTTTTTTGGTGTCATAGGTGATACAGCGTGGATACATAAATAATACTCCCGTTTTTAAACGGGCGTATAAAACATATGCCGCCGTATGCCGCCGTATGCCGCCGTACACCCCCCCCCATACAACTAGCACACTTGCGACATATCATTTTCGGTCTAGGTGCACACCTGATGGTGTTTACAATCATCTGTCGGTAATCAAGTTTCACTTGCAAAGTGTGACTGTAGAATTCGGCGGGAACAAATGTATCTAAACCACGCTATGTAGCCGCTCACATCATCGCATCGCCAATAAATTGATATTTCTCATTAGCTTGACATGGTGCATTTTCATACATGTATGTGTTTGATCTCTTGATAAAGCAAGTTTTGGCAGCACATGAGAATCGTCTCCAAAGATATGGTTTTGTAAAGAAATACCAATGTATTCATGTTTTCTTTTCACATTTGTTGATTTCTTAATAAAATAGGTTTGGAAACACATGAAAATCGTCTCCTTTGATGATTCTAATGTTTTGTAAAAAATACATACCGGTATTGATGCTTTTTGTCACATTTGATTGCTTTCTTAATAATAACACATGTTTTGACAGCACATGAGAATAGTCTGATAATAGTCTCATATACGAGAATAGCATTATTGTCGAGCCCGCTTGCAGAAAGCGGTATTATCACCGAAAACCGTCAATGTGACATGGAATGAAATGTCGAACCTAGCTCATAGTCATTGGGGAAAATGTTGGACCGGGCAAACGTTTTGACACATTCAGAAATAAACGATTTAATTTGTGTTTCTCGAGTCGGGTGGAGAGGAAATACGATCGATTACACCGTGAAAATCTTCTTGGAACGTAAATGTCAATTGTCATTACACCATTTCAGTTTACCGCCGTTACATCAGCTGTTATTCTAAGTATGTATGGTCGCTCGTTAGGGGCATTTCTTTCATTCATTTATAAGTGATGGGTTGTGGCCTAGGGGTAGAACATATGACTTCCAATCTGGAGGTTGTGGGTTCAAACATCGCCTTATGCATCAAACATATACTTTCATAGTAGGGCCTATATTCATCCCACTGGTCTGTCGGATGAGACTGTGGTCCCGTCTCTATATGACCTTAGCTGTTGCTGGGACGTTAAACCCATTCACTTTCACTTTCACTTTTTTTCCTTTGTTTATACGCGTAGAAACGATAATTAAGAACATTAAAAGTTATTTTCCACCCTGTTTTTTGGTTAAAACTTTTTCGTTATACTATATCTCTGCAACTGCTTCGCCCATTACCTTGAAACTTCACATGGGTGTTTATCATCATCCATATTTTCATTCTAACCCCCAACCGTGCGGCCCCTGTGCCCAATGTCAAGGTCAAATTACTGTCGAGGTCAAATTTTTTTGTTAAAGTTTTTTCGTGTACTATATCTCTGCAACAGCTTCACCCATTACCTTCATACTTCACATGGGTGTTTATCATCATTGTCGCACCCGCTTGCGGAAAGCGTGATATCGTCGGCATTTTGGCATACGTCCGTCCGTACGTCCGTACGTACGTGTGTCCGGTTAAAGTTGTTTTTTTCGTTAAAGTTTTTCCATCTACTATATCTATTTTTTTAGTGTTCATGCCTCGCCCCAAGGCGTGACATGCAGGCCACGGCCATCTAGTGTACAAAAAGTGGGTATAATTATGTTATCCAAGTGTCTATGCTTGGAAAAAACTTGGCCTTCGTGGCTTTGCCTCGTTTCTTGTTTACACATTGACTTCAAGTGTTTTTCGTCTTGGAGCCGTAGACAAAAAGAAACGGAATTCGTTTCTACACTGCGTCTGCGAAGAAACGAAAATTAGCATCCCTTAGATGAACACACATCGGCGAAAAAAAAACATCATTACATTTACTACAATTACATTACGTTTCGAAGCCTTGAAGGAATTATCGTTCTTTCGTGACATAGAAATTAATTTTAAGGTTGTGAACTGGAAAAAAAGAATCATTAGAGGCGTAAAAGTTACGTTCGTTCACGGCGAGTAAACAAAATAAAATGTCCCGAACGAGCCACCATAAGAATGCGAACAGAAAGCTGACATATGCAGGATGTGGGACTACCTGATGGGAGAATACTTGTTATATATTTTAGTCAGGGCGGGTCACATTATTACCTGATAAAATTATGATCAGTGTAGACCATCATGACATGGTCACACAGTTTCATTATCCAAGCAACTAGTCTATGTAAACACATCTACATGTAGACATGTTTATTCGGCTGAACTGAATATAGGGTGTAATGTGATAGAATGTACGGTCAACTCCATTCAATCACACTATGTACAAAGTAGCAACTAGGGGTGCAACGATACATCGATACATCGATGTATCGATATTTTTTAGCCACGATACGATACATCGATACGCTCAGACCGTATCGATACACAAACGATACATTGTTGATGAAAATAGTGTTAAATGCATTTCTGTAATGTCAGTGTTTGAATAGACAACAATTGACTTGTGGTAAATTGGGTGTTTTTCTGAACTGTTAGTTGTAAATTGTAATACTATACCTACCGTGACATGTCACATTACCGTCGTGGTGTATGCGTGTATATTCAGAGTATATACCTGTTTACGCTGTCTGTTGTCAATGTTGTTTTCATAATATTCCGCAAGTTGCAGAAGCCGAATTAATAATATGCACAGTCTCATCTCCCGTCTGGATAATAGGACACGCACCTGCGCATTGGCCAATGAATACACGTCCACGAATACACGCCAAAACGTCCCCAATAAAAAACGTACCCAGTTGAAAATTTGCTGGTCACAACGTAGTTAATGTCCCCGGTTCTAGTCGCGGACTGGTACACATTTTTCTAACCCTGCGACACGAATAGTTATTGTTTTTATTGCTTAGAGATTCGAAGTAGTATCACCAAATAAATACATAATAATATTCTAAATAGTACACAGGTCATACTAGAGCCGAAAGTTTGCGAAATATTTGGTGAAACAGGGAAGGACGTTTTGACAACTATACGTTTTGACATGGGGACGATTTTAAATGGGGACGTTTTGACTTAACAAGTTAACAACAACAACAAATATTACTGGTAATAACAACAACAATGGCTGAAAAAGTGAACGTGTATTTTCCACCGCAGGTGACATAGTTAATGCACAGCGAGCTGGCCTATCGAGTAAGAACGTTGATGTGTTGGTATTTCTGAAAAAGAATATGAATATCAAACTGTAATTTGGTTATGTGAGCAAGCAGTTGTAACGACTATATTTCAATAGTTTCTTTCTAGTTCAATACACACATTTAACCTACAGGGTTGGGGCAACGGGTGGGTGGTGGGGGGGGGTATATTTGTTTTTTGTTCTGAAAATAAAAAGGTGTTGTTTGCCGTTCACTCTGTTGTTACTGTGTATCGTTTCCGTATCGATACATATCGTATCGTGGTCCTAGTATCGTATCGTGGCCTTGCCGTATCGTTACAGCCCTAGTAGTAACACAGTGATTGTCGTATTTTGCCGAGTCATTTTGTTGATGTACAAAGTAGCAACACAGTGATTTGTCGCATATTGCCGAGTCATTTTGTTGATGTACAAAGTAGTAACACAGTGATTGTCGTATTTTGCCGAGTTATTTTGTCAATGTACAAAGTACAGGCGCGGATCCAGGATTTCTGGTTAGGGGGGCGTAACTATTTTGCAATACTTGACTATATTATCGAACGAGCTTAGTTCGTTGACCGAGCAGAGCTCGGGATAGCGCTAGGGGGTCCCCCGAAAAAAAATTGAAATCTAAATCGCATTTCCTGTGTTCTGTCGAATTTTGGAGCAAAAATATTGACACTGTCCCAGCATGTTTAGACATGATTTTTGATTGAAAAAGTTTAAATTTTGAAACATTGAAACAATAAGACAACGACCGTAGAAACGTGCCTTGTAACTTGTAAAAAATCTTTACTCGGCAAATTTTATGGGGGCGCACGCCGGGTCCGCCCCACCCTGAATCCGCCCATGAAGTAGTAACACAATAATTCGCCCCAATTCGCCACCTCGCGGCAAGTCCACTTTTTGTACATGGCTGCTTTGACGATAGTACATTTGCGCAAACTGTCGGAGGATTCGCTATCCTGCAGTTTCGCGACTAGAGGTTTCGCACCTTTCCCTAAGGAGGTTTCGATACCCACGAACTTTTGGAGGTGCGAAATGTACTGATAGCGAACACGCAGGTAGTGAAACCACCGTAATTCCGAAAAAAAGATACCGTCAAATCGGCCCATGTCAACTCGGACCCGGCACGATTTAAATCGAATACGACAAAAACTCTTTTTTTTTGTTAGTTTATTCTGACCCCATATTTATTTTACCTGCTAAATAGCCACCTTCATTTATTTCACCCTATGAAGATAGATCCACGATGCACACAATTCAATTTTAGAAAACCTCACCATGCACAAAATTCATTTTTTGGAAAACCCCACCTTGCACACAATTCATTTGTTGGAACACCCCACCACCCATCCAAATTTAAATCGGGTGCCGTCCAACCCCCCCCCCCCCCCCCCATACAATAAATTCTGGAAAAGCTCTTATTGCATAAGCTAAGAAACATTAACTGAAGCTGTACTCCTCACCCAGCGTGTTTTATGTAGTGGTCACTTTTGCATATTTATTACACTATTATTAGTTTTTGTCGCGCCTGCTTTAGAAGAAGGTGCGACAATAGTTGCCGCTTTTTCCGTCATTGTCGTCATCGTCTGCAGTCATTGTCGTCCGAAATGTCAAACAGTTTGTAAAAGCTTCGTCATCATGGTATAACTTTAATAGTACTTTACGGATTGCTTCAATAGTTGGACACTTGATACATGTGAGCATTTAGAACACACTTATGCCGCCATTAACATGACCTTGACCGTGTTTATCTTCACATGTTTGCGGAAACACTTCATTATTGTATAACATTAATGTTACTTGATGGATTGCTTCGATGTTTGGACACTTGATAGATGTAAGCATTTGGAACACACTCATGCCACCATTAACATGACCTTGACCTTTTGACCTTCACATGGTTGTGGAGCACTTTTTTTTATGTCAAAAAGGTTCTTCAACCTTGACCTTTTTCGTGTTTTACGCATGCACTTCTCTGATGTTTTTTTAGCTCACCTGAGCGAAGCTCATTTGAGCTATTGTTACCGCAATGTGTCCGTCGTCGTCCGTCGTCGTCGTCCGTCGTCGTCGTCGTCCGTGAACATTTTCAAACGTCTTCTCCTCGGTAACCATTGGGCCTATGGTCACCAAACGTCATGGTCATGGTCCTTAGGTAGGGGGATTACAAAATTGTTAAAATGACGTCATTACATAATCCAAGATGGCCGCCGCCGTTTTCACATGAACCGCTTGGCCCATGGTAGCCAAACTTAAAAGTTATGGTCCATGGGTGAAGCCTTTTCAGATTTGTTAAAATAGAGGTCATCGCTAATCCAAGATGGCCGCCGTCTAAAAATAGCATAAATTCTTAAAAAAATCTTCTTCTCATGAACCGCTAGCCGGATTTCGACAAAACTTGGTAGGAATGATTGATGTACATTGCTCTTTCAAAGTTGTTAAAATGGTGACCCCGGGGTCAAAAATGGGCGTGGCCCGTGGGGTCAAATTGGGGTGGAAATCAAATTTTTATTTTTGACCGAATATGGTCATGTCATATATCAAATTGAAGGTATCAATGAGGCGATCACTCTGGTGCATTTTCTGTCGAAATCGGATTGTTATGTTATCCAAGATGGCCGCCGAAAGGTCAAAAGGTCGTTCTTTTATTAGAGATTTCAATATTCTTCTTCACATGAACCGCTTGGCCCATGGTAGCCAAACTTAAAAGTTATGGTCCATGTGTGAAGCATTTTCAGATTTGTTAAAATGGAGGTCATCGCTAATCCAAGATGGCCGCCGTCTAAAAATAGCATAAATTCTTAAAAAATCTTCTTCTCATGAACCGCTAGCCGGATTTCGACGAAACTTGGTAGGAATGATCGATGTACAATGCTCTTTCAAATTTGTTAAAATGGTGACCCCGGGGTTAAAATGGGCGTGGCCCGTGGGGTCAAATTTTATTTTTGACCGAATATGGTCATGTTATATATCAAATCGAAGGTATCAATGAGGCGATCACTCTGGTACATTTTTTGTCCAAATCGGATTGTTATGTCATCCAAGATGGCCGCCAAAATGTCAAAAGGTTGTTCTTTTATTAGAGATTTCAAAATTCTTCTTCACATTTCAAAGTTGACCCCGGGGTCAAAAATGGGCATGGCCCGTGGGGTCAAATTTTATTTTTGACCGAATATGCTCATGCCATATATCAAATTGAAGGTATCGATGAGGCGACCAAAAGGTCCATTTATTCAAGATTTTGAACGTCTTTTTCTCAGGAACCACATGGCCGATGCTGGCCAAACTTCATATGAAGTTACGATCTTTGGGTGAAGCATTTTCAGATTTGGTAAAATGACAGTCATCGCTTAATCCAAGATGACCACCATCTAAAAATAGCACAATTTTAAAACACATGAACTCAATGTCGCATTCTCCTCTGGTGTTCATGGAGTCAGGTGAGCAAATTAGGGCCATCATGGCCCTCTTGTTAGAGATTTCAAAATTCTTCTTCACACGAACCGCTTGGCCCATGGTGGCCAAACTTCACAGTCCATGGGTGAAGCCTTTTCAGATTTGTTGAAACGGAGGTCGTCGCTAATCCAAGATGGCCGCCGTCTAAAAATAGCACAAATTGTTAAAAAATCTTCACATGAACCGCCAGCCGGATTTCGACGAAACTTGGTAGGAATGATCGATGTACAATGCTCTTTCTAAGTTGTTAAACTGGTGAGGCCGGGGTGAAAAATGGGCGTGGCCCGTGGGGTCAAATTGGGGTCAAATTTTATTTTTGACCGAATATGGTCATGTCTATATCAAATCGAAGGTATCAAAGAGGCGATCGCTCTGGTACATTATTTTATCGAAATTGGATGTTCATGTCATCCAAGAATGCCGCCGAAAGGTCAAAAGGTCGTTCTTTAAATATTAGAAATTTCAAAACTCTTCTTCACACGAACCGCTTGGCCCATGGTGGCCAAACTTCACAGTTATGGTCCATGGGTGAAACCTTTTCAGATTTGTTAAAACAGAGGTCGTCGCTAATCCAAGATGGCCACCATCTAAAAATAGCACAAATTCTTAAAAAATCTTCTTCTCATGAACTGCCAGCCGGATTTCGACGAAACTTGGTAGGAATGATCAACGAAGAATGCTCTTTCAAAGGTGTTCAAATGGTGACCCCGGGGTCAAAAATGGGCGTGGCCCGTGTGGTCAAATTTTATTTTTGACCAAGTATGCTCATGTCATATATCAAATTGAAGGTATCGATGAGGCGATTGCTCTGGTGCAATATTTATTGGAATCGGATGATTATGTCATCCATAATGGCCTCCAAAAGGTCCATTTATTCCAGATTTTTAACGTCTTTTTCTCAGGAACCACATGGCCGATGCTGGCCAAACTTCATAGTAAGTTAAGATCCTTGGGTGAAGCATTTTCAGATTTGGTAAAATGAGTCATCGCTTAATCCCAGATGACCGCCATATAAAAATAGCACAATTTTTTTAAAACACATGAACACAATGTCACATTCTCCTCTGGTGTTCATGGAGTCAGGTGAGCGAATTAGGGCCATCATGGCCCTCTTGTTTATAATTACTTTAGCACATGCCCATGGTCATGTTACGGTCAAATGCCTCGGCAGGCGCGACACCGCTTTCGTTGCGGAATTCTTGTATTGCACTGTGTTTTCACACTGTGAAAGGTATATACATGTCGCCAAGATTTCACCTTAAGTTTGTTGTCTTGTTGGCGGAATTAGTATCGATCGTGCAAAGTGAGGAAATCCGTAGGAATTTTATATTTGATCATCAGCTGGCATAAAGCGTTAGGGCGATTCCACAATTTATTGGCTTGGCTCTGACACGGTAGGAATTCCTACCGTTTCCAAGCCAAGCCTGATAAACTTGATATCAGTGACTCTAGCATGGTATTTTGTTTGTCAGATAATGCTATGCCAAGAAATGTGCATGTCTAACAACACATTTTATGCCCCACCACGATAGTGGAGGGAGAATTTAGTGTTACCTTTGTCCATCCGTCCGTCCATCAATCTCGTCCGTCCGTACGTCCGTCCGTCCGTCACCAACCTCATAAGTCATAAAACTTTTAAACAGTACTAGCTACAGACCTGAAACTTGGTATGTCGCTTCCTTATGATAAGTAGATGCGCAGAGTTTATTTTGATTTTTGATTCGACCTCGGGGTCATGGATTATCACCCCCTTTTCAACTTGGAATTTTCCAATTTTGGCTTATAAGTCGTAAAACTTTTAAACCCTAATAGCTACACCCCTGAAACTTGGTGTGTAGCTTCCTTATGATGAGTAGATGTGCAAAGTCTATTTTGATTTTTTATTCAAACACCGATTATCATCGATTATCTCCCCCTTTTGACTTATAATTTGGCAATTTTGCCTTGTAAGTAGCAAAACTTTTAAAGTATACTAGCTACACACCTGAAACTTGGTCTGTATCTTCGTTATGATGAGTTGATGCGTACCTGAAACTTGTTATGTAGCTTCCTTGTGATGAGTAGACGCTCAAAGTTTATTTTGATTTTTGATTCTACCCCCGGATCATGGATTATCTCCCCTTTTGGACTTGGAATGTTGCCTCGTTTATTATCAAAGCGGTATGTGGGGCATCCGTAATCTATGAACTCATTTTCTAGTTTGTTGAAAGATTATCGCACTGACATCATTCAGTAACGTCACATGACGTCATTTTACCAATGAAGTGTCAGTGAAACTAGTTGTCGAATATAGATTGACTCTAATACATTGTCAATGCCTGACCACAGTGTACATATAGTCGCCACCCTGTCTGTCCGAGATTTGCGTTAAAGTAGTCGGCTACCTACATGTACTATCTCTGTTACCGTAATCAAGGTGTATGATCATGTGGTACTAACAACAACAACAAGTACTGAAACCTCCAGAATCCATCTGATTCAAAGTACGTATTCTTTTATATTATCCGTATTACGTAACGGATTTTGATGAAATATGGCACATCAAACACGCCTTGTTAAGCTGCATTTGGTGGTCTTTGTATTTTCGCCCAAACTTGTGTCGTTTTTGCGAAGATTCGATTTCCGTGTCTACTGACACAAATTTGATTCTTCGCAAAAACGACACAAGTCTGTGCCAAACTCCCTGGACCACCAAATGCAGCTCATGAAGACGCGTTTGCTGCGCCATATTTCATCAAAATCCGTTGCATATTAAGGAAACTCAAATAATACTTACTTTGGAGTGGGTGACGTTGTTGTTGTTGTAACCACGTGATCATGCACCTTGGTAATGGTAGGTCGGATTGGCTTGACACTTCAAATACTTATTTGTCACCATCCATGTCTTCATTCTATTGCCTACCGCAGAGACACCTGTGCTCAAGGCCAACATCTTAGAGGTTTGCACTAAAAATTATTTTCATCCATTAGTGTTACTGATTTCATATATTTTGATCAATGTACAGCTATGTACCTGATAATTTCAAAGTACAGGTCATTCTCGTTATCTTGAAGTCGAATGGACTGATGAAAATACATATTCGAACTTCGAGATAACAATTCGGCAAATTTCTTGAAAAATAAATTAGAACAAAATTACTTCAGAAATGCGTCTTTACTTTATTTCCATTGTTTTCATGAATCGCGATTAAATCGCGGCTTGAGTTTATTCTAAGCTGTTTTCGTAATTAACAGACGATTTACTTATTGCTACACCGTTTAATTTTTCTGTTAAGAGATTTGATATCACATTAAGTTTAATTGATTAATTATGGTTTTAAGTGAACTGCTTTAACTGGTCATGCAACTTTAAATGCATTTTAGCGACGGCGGTGTCTTTGGTTTTTATAGACGTGTGAAAACTTACCCGAGATAATCGCGCTGATTCAGACTTGGCGGCGCCGGGCCCTTAATTTTCGCATCGACATATCAGAATACAAATGTGAAGGAAACATACTATCGGGACTCGATTTCCACTTCGACTAAACCGATATATCGACATATCCGATATCGAGTTATCAGGAGTAAAATATATGATCTATATAGGGAATTCTGCTGGGACCTGGGACGTATATCGAGATAAGCAGGTATATCGAGATAAACGATATCGAGATAACGAGATTCAGCTGTATATGCCTTATCATATGTGGCTGTCACTGGAGAAATGGGGCTTATGATCTGATTAGGATCGGCACTGTTTGCCATTCCATCAATTATTATCAGGCTACACGAGTGTGCTATCTGATCAGGAGCTACACTGGTCACACATTCCATAAGCCCCATTACTCCAGTCACAGCCACATATTTATCTTGTATTTATGCCCTTTGCTTTTATTGGCTAACAGTTTGATTCTGATGTATTTCAATTGCTAACTGCATGTGCCTTCTCTTGTTACATCCCCGACTTACGAAGTATGCCGAGGGGTATATAGTTTTCGCCTTTCCGTCCCATATTCCATCCGGCTGTAACACAAACTGAACATTTCATTGTTCTGTCCAGGCGGTGGCTGGGGGTATCTGCTCACATGCTCTAATATGCTATTCAACTGCTAAGCATATTTCTTCTTCGTTCTGAGGATCTTGTTTGTAATCTGACTCTTCACCATCATCACCATCAGAGCTCCAGTAAAGGTGCGTAATTTTGTTATTTCCTCCATCAAAAATGGCAAGTTGGGAGTGCTTTAGAATCGTCTCAATGAGACGATTCTAAAGCACTCCCAACTTGCCATTTTTGATGAGGAAATAACAAAATTTCACCCCAAGTTGGTCAAATTACGCACCTTATCTGGAGCTCTGTACCATGATTGTCCTCGCTCATCGTTATCTCCATCACAATGTATGGATGGAATTCTTGATAGTCCAGTGGTAGAGCATTGGCCTTCAAATCTGGTAGTTGGTTAAATCCCCACCCTAGGCATGAAAAAATATTTTCATACCGGTGGTTTTTGTCGCGCCTGCATTAGCAGAAGGCGCGACTATAGACACCGATTTTTCCATCGTCGTTGTCGTCGTCCACGTCCAAGTTGTGTACAAGTTTCTTCATCATGATATAACTTTAATATTTCTTTACAGATTTCTTCAATATTTGGACACTTGATACATGTGAGCATATGGAACACACTCATACTGCCATTAACATGACCTTGACCTTTTTTACCTTCACATTTTTCAGAAACACTTAGCCATGTTTTTGTGTCAAAAAGTTTGTACAAGTTTCTTCATCATCATATAACTTTAATATTACTTGATGGATTGCTTCAACATTTGGACACTTGATACATGTGAGCATTTGGAACACACGTATGCCCCCATTAACATGACCTTGACCTTTTTGACCTTCACAGTGGGTGGCAAGTGGGAGCATGCGATGAGTAATTTAGGGATTCATCCTTACCGGAATCCCGAACGGAGACCTGGTTTGGCCCTCATGTATGTATTTAGCAGGGCTCCAGATAAGGAATTAGTAATTGAGTATTGTCTCTCCATCATTTCTGAAGCAATTGGGTATTTCAAATTTTAATTGTGTAAAATAGAATCACACTACTGTTTACACATCAGCAGACCGCACTTATTGAATAGTTTGCTTCTAAATGAAGAAAAATAAGAAAATATGCTATATTTGTGGTCTGTTTATTGTTTTCTGTAGCATGATAAAGATACCACAAATTTTTCATTGCTTTTTGATACTCACTACTTCTGATTTCAATTGGGTTTTTGGCAATTTTACTTGGGTATTTAATCAAATACGCAGCTTATCTGGAGCTCTGCTTTATCATTCTTGTATGTGAGGGTCAAATGCCTCGGCAGGCGCGACACCGCTTTTGTGGCGGACTCTTGTCATAGTCTGTCTGCCATCCCACCAGTAGCCTATTTCATCAACATTGCAAAGTATACTTTAGTAGCAAAGTATACTTTGAGGGAGAAATTTTCAATTTTATGATAAATTTATTAATTTTTATTATACTGAATTTATTACATTATCACAGCCAATTTGGCTGTGATAATGTAATAAATTCAGTATAATAATTCTGCATACTTTTAATTATGAAATATATGCATTTGTTAGTTCTATAGGAAATAATGCATTTCAGGAAAAATAAATGATTACTCCCTCAAAGTATACTTTGCTAGTAAAGTATACTTTGCAATGTTGATGAAATAGGCTACTGGTCTTTCGGATGATATTTTAAACAGAGGCCCTGTCTATATATAACCTCAGCTGGGACATTAAACCATTTTACTCTTTCACCTTTCCATCTCCGTGCTCCCACTCCACGTCTGCTTTTGTGGAACCCACTAGTGATTACAGTGTCCAAGTGCCTGTCTGGCCATCCGTCAGAAAGCTGTGTTAACCCTTAGACCGCTATACACACCAATTGTCGTCTGCTGTTGCTTTTATATCTTGCCTTATTTCTCAATAAAAACATGGTTTGACAGCATTTCAGAATCATTTCCAGGAAATGATTCTAAAGTACTGTCAACTTATGTTGTAAACTATTCTAAAGTGCTGTCAAAGCATGTTTTTGATGATAAAAATGGAAAATAGAAAATAAACAGCAGACGACAAAAAATGAAGATAGCGGTGTAAGTGTTAAAGTCAAGGTCAGCTGACTATTAACTCTTTCAACCCTGCATATCCTACATTGGCTTTTTCATACTAATTTTTGGACTGTTCTATTAATATCAAAATATGCATTTTTTTAGAGGTGAATAATAGTGACAAATGCTGCAGATCCTGATGAGACGGTTCGTTGCGATCATCATAATCATCATCATAATCATCATCATAATCATCATTGTAATCATATTCATCATCATAAACATCATCATCATAACCATCATTGTCATCATTATCATCATAATCATCATTATCATCATCATCATAATCATCATCATCACACATCACAATCATCACTATCCTCATGATGTTTGTTTCAGGTCACCACAAGCACGACCTGTGTATATCTACTTGTCAAGTGCTTTCTATTTGAGGTAACATTTCTGTCTGTCTTTATCCTTTGTGTATTTTGCGACCAGTGTAGATCCAGATCAGCCTGTGCATCCGCAGTCTGATTTCCTTTGTGTATTGAATAAATTTTAAATGTGGCTGTGGCTGGAGAAATGGGACTTAGTCTTATGGGTTTTGCGACCAGTGTAGATCCAGATCAACCTGTGCATCCGCACAGTCTTATTGGGATCTGTTTTGCCATTCCATCAATGAAACACCTATCGTGCTTCAAACAAGCAATATAGATCGTTATCAGGTTACAGGAACGTGTTATTTGATACAGACTTTTTTTGTGGCCTAGGTGTCAGGAAATCGTATCTGCGGCGATCTGGCATTTAAAATTTGCTGGGGGGGGGGGGACCCCCAGATCCCCCAACTTTACAATGCGCATTGCGCTTCACGCTCGCAGAGGTCGGCTACACCGATTTGGAATTTCAGACCCCCCCCCCCTGCAATTATTTCTGTATCTGCCTCTGCACTGGTCACAAATCCCATAAGCCCCATTTCCAAGGTGCATGATCACGTACAACAACAACGACGTCGCCCACTTCAAAGTAAGTATTATTTGATATTTTCCTTAATATGCAACGGATTTTGATGAAATATGGCGCAGCAAACGCGTCTTCATGAGTTGCATTCGGCACAGACTTATGTTGTTTTTGCGAAGAATCGATTTCCGTGTCGGTCGACACGGAAATCGATTCTTCGCAAAAATGACAGATGTTTGGGCAGAAATACAAAGACCACCAAATGCAGCTTAACAAGACGCATTTGATGCGCCATATTTCATCAAAATCCGTTACGTAATAAGAACACTATAAAAGAATACGTACTTTGAATCAGATGGATTCTGGCAGTTTCAGTACTTGTTGTTGTTGTTAGTACCACGTGATCATACACCTTGATTTCCCCAATCACAGCCACAAATGAGCGGCTGGCAGGCAAACTTTGCAAAGTAGATCTTGGGAGTGAGATCACATGGTACTAGTGAAGAAGAGTGATGTTTGACATCATTATGCAGAGCTCCAGTTAAGGTGCGTAATTGGACCAAATATTCCGGGTATTTTTCTTATTTCTTCACGAAAAATGGCAAGTTGGGATTGCTTTAGAATCGTCTCATCGAGACGATTCTAAAGCACTCCCAACTTGCCAATTTTGGCGAGAAATAACGAAAGTCTCCCCAAAGTTGATAAAATTACACACCTTAACTGGAGCTCTGATTATGATTAGATTTTCCTCCAATAACTTTTAAACAGCACAAACAATTTTGTTCAACCATTAGGTTGTGGGCTAGAGGTACAGCACTGGACTTCAATACTGGGTACAAAATTGTGATTTCACATTAACAACGTTTTCTTGTAAACAATTATTGGATATGCATCCTATGTTCATTAAATGCAAATCAATCAAGTGAAATTTGAATTGTTTTTGGTTAAAGTTTTTATACGACCGTTTTAAAAAAAAAACGTACATATTATGTTTTACCGACAGCGGGCGGGTGGGCGGCGGACAGAAAAAGTGTAGAGTGTGACTACTCCTCTAAAACCGTTCAGTCAATCAATCTGAAACTATGCATATATATATATATATCTTCCACACATATCGTCGGCCACGTTCTAAAATGTCGTTCTAAAATCTTCAATTTTTGCCCGAAAACACTTTTCTGCATGGCGGGAATCTGCAAAGGCTATTCCATATTATATCAAAAGATCGTACATGGGAACCAATCAGAACGTACATTTTAGTCGCATGACAAAATATCGTATTATGATAGGTTAATAGTATTTTATTCCAAAATGTTGTATCTATTATGAAAACAGACAATCAGCAGTCGGTGGCAGATTCAGTCGCATTTTGGTAAGTTAAATTCAATATTTCCTTCAGAAAATGTTATATTGCATGTTGCAAGATGTATTAACAATATTAACACAGAGTTGACACAACATTATGCAAGAATATGACTATAGTTTCGAAATGTTTTCAAATCCGGGTTTGGAACTTTCCATTTCAAGAATTTTCCAACAATTACACAAACATGTACTTCTAAAGAAATATAGAGTTGAATGAACAACTAATCCATTATTTTTTCACAAAGATAACTACTAAACAATGGAGTTTTACCTAAACAGAGTCCCTACATAAAAGTTTTTTTGCTTAGTTACAACATCTTGGAACAACATGAAAATTGCTGAGGAAGCTGGTTACCACGTGTTGCTTTTAGTTAGGACAATTTGGAACGAACAGTTTCACATCCAGAAGGAATTTGTGACATTTTGTTATGCTTTCATTTATAATAATTTCTACCACTATGGTCGTTTGTCTGGTCAGTAGTTACCGTTTCATGTGATTATTGTATGTTTTACGTTCTACCATTCTTGAGCCAGCATACAGTTGGTTCTGCATTTTTGCGTTCTCTGCAACATAACACTTAGAAACCCAACGTTTCCAGTATACGAAGGGTGAATGCAGATACAAGCAAACAAGCAGAAACCACATTGAGTTTCACTTGTAGGTGGTGATAATGACATACATACGATCGGCAGCTGTGAAAGACAAAGTGAATCCGATACAGTAAAGACTGACATATGCACACGTACCAGAACTGTTTCGCGTTACACAATAGAAGACCATTCAATTTTACTAACAACAGCCACCGGTATATATGGAGAGAAAATCATTGACATAGAATGTCATGAACCAGATGACTTTCTTAAAGATAAACAATATGAACAGTCAATTCAGAATGAACACTCGTACAATACGTTTGCTGAATCAGTTTGAGGCTCAGACAATGTTCCAATAGAGAATGTTAGTTACCATGACTCAAGTAAGAAATCAAACACAGATGTAAGTAACCACAGCTATGGTGACGGCAAGTTAACTGAACATCATGGGGAGGTCATAGTCACTCCACACAATCATTTAATTGCGGCAAATGATACACCTACTAATTGAGGCAAACATGACAGTTCATTCAAGATGAAGATGTTGATCTGGATGATTCATTTTGAGATCCCGACTTTATTCCAACAAAAAAAAGATCTTCAGTATGAATCAAGCTCAAGCGATGATGACTCGCATACAGCTGGTCCTCGTCTAAACAAAATAGATCACGAGGAGGTCGTTGACCAAACAACTGATATAGAGCAAGGTAATTACGCCAAGAAAGAGGTGGCTAAAGAAGGATAAACGCGATTATGAGAAAAACATGAACAAACGGCTTAGAATGGAGGGAAAGACGTATAAGGGTATGAAAAATAATGACAATGGGAAATGGGTATATTGCGTGGAGAGAAATGGAAGACTTCTAACACCAAAAGGCTGTTCAAAACGGTGTGACCGTTCAAAGATAATGGAGTGCTCCACATTTAGTGAGAATGAAAGGCAAGCTATATTTACTAACTTCTGTAAGTTAAACTGGGATGAGAGGAAAGTGTATGTTATATCCCTGGTAACGCTTGGTCCTGTGGGAAAAAGAACAAGGGACGAAAGTAGACAAAATGCAACATATAGATACTGCCTGAAGAAGGATGACACACTTCACATTGTATGTAAAAACATGTTCCTGTCGACATTGGGAATAGGAGAAAGGACAGTGTATGAGTGGCTTAAAGGCACGGAACATGGTATGCCAGAGAAGCATCAACGTAAACCACGTGAACCCTCCGAGAAGAAGCACAACGCAAGGGTAAATGCTGAGCAATATCTGGAGTCACTCCCTAAACTACCATCACACTACTGTAGATCTTCTAGTAGCAAACTTTACTTGGAACCAGTATTTGCTTCTTTCAATGATCTCTACACTGAATACAAAAGATACTGTACCGAGAATGGTCAGCCGGTTCTTAGTTACACCGTATTCAGAAGTATATTTCATGACATGAACTTGAGTCTGTTCAGTCCTAAAAAGGATCAGTGTGATGTTTGTTGCGGCTATGAGACTGGAAACGTAACTGTTGAGGACTACAACAAACATATAATATAGAAAGGAAAGATTCCGCTAGGGCAGAGAAGACATGTGTGAGAATGATGATAGCGGTAGGTGTGTAGTAATAACTATGGACGTCCACGGTTACAGGCTAGTGCAATGTACTATAAAACAAAGCTAGCGTGTTTATGATTTCACAATTTATGATATTAAATCCAAACATGTCACATGCTATTTCTGGCACGAAGGCGAAGGTGACCTGACAGCAAATTCATTTTCTTCGTGCATGATTGATTACCTTGAAACATTATCCGAAGATGAAAACTTAAAGGAAATAGTAATATTCAGTGATGGATGCTGCTATCAGAACAGGAATGTTTGCTTAGCAAATACATTACTCAAATTTGCCGTTGACAAGTGAATAACAATCACACAAAAGCCAAATGGAGGTCGATAGCGTACATAGCACAATTGAAAGGAAACTGAAGAACAAACCGATATACGTGCCCTACAACTATGTTGAACTCATACCCCAAGCTAGGCCTAGTCAACCATATAAAGTTAAATACATAACACATGAATTCTTCGGAAAGTACACAGATCTACAATATTACTCGTCAATACGTCCTGGAGTCCGCGTAGGTGATCCCGTGGTTACAGACATACGCGTACTCAACTACAATCCAGATGGAGAAATAAAGTACTCGTGTCGCCACGGTGATGACCTCCAGGAGTTTCCAAGGAAGTCAAGGAAACAATCCGTATCACCCAGTCAAACCGTCAAAAAGCTACATGATAAACCTCTCGGCATCAAGAGTACAAAGTATCAACACCTCCAACAATTGAAGGCATTAGTTCCCATGCATTCTATGATTCTCTGACGCAAAATTGAGTATCGTGTATAGACGTGTAAATGTCAGCAAATGAGTACTTCTAGTACGAGTGTTTATTCACATGTACATAATAAATAACCATATTGTGAAGAGATGACCAGTACCAGTTTGCAATATAAATACTTTGGGAATTGCTTGATTTTGGTAACGTTAGTTTAATTTAATTATAAACTAGTATTTTGTAATATCTACAACATATACGCATTTATTAGGTATGAAATATGACGCAGCTGGTGCTGACTTGGTACTCTTGATATGAGTGGTTCATCATGTGCCTGATACATACTTAAAACTCACCACATGCATACACGAAGATCATCTACGTGGGTAAAATACTACATCACTATTTGATTTTGTTGTGTAAGCAGATGCGAACTGTTACCGCTATGTTGTAAGACATACATGTACACAGAATTCAGAGCTCTTGTTATTGCGCACGAGCCTTGAATGTTTTGTCAAAAAATATTTTCAAACATAATGATATCCTGACAATGTGTACACTGCTTACAGAACCAATGGCATTTAATGACGTATTTTAGTTTGTATGACTATTTTTATTTGTGCGATTGTCTAAGCATACAGTCATGTAATTCGGTGAATTTGTAACTATTTTCCCGTCACAGTTACGCATTGTTTATGTGTGTACATGAATGTATGACTGTTGTAAATATGTTTCAGTTCCTATTGTTTGAATAAAACGCAAATTGTTTACTACGCCATTAGTCATGCTACTTACGGTAGTAACATTTTAATCACTTTTACATAACATAGGTCCAGATTTAAAGTGTCGTAACTACCGGTGCAACATTGTTTGCAATCCAAAATATCGTATAGCTCTAATTTAAAATGTTGTAAGTACCACAAATAATTATTTAACATTTCAAAAAGTCGTAAGTGCATTTCTGAAGAAAATAATAGAAACATACTTCAGATGAAAACTTAGTAATTTACAATAACGTTTTTAGTCTTACGATATCATATTTGGCACACTTCTGCGAATATCTGATTTGTATCTAATGTCTATTGATGGCTAGTTCTTTGACTGAATGGCAAACAGCGAAGACACTCGTTCAACTGTGCAGATGTGAAGATCCTGATAAGACGGCTCGTCACGAGCTGGCTCATCTGGATCTACAGTGTTTGCCAATACCACTATACAGGTCTGTAGTGTTGAAAGGGTTCAGTGTGATTGCGTAATCTTCTCGCTTTTCATACATAGATGATCCAGGGTGTTCAATAGCCCCCAGAATCTAAGGGTCAAAATGGCCGATCAAGACTAGACTAGATCATATTTTAGTAATTTCCAATAACCTCCGAAGGGAAGCACATTTAATACACATTGTTTTAAAGTCTCTCCTTTTATTAAATTTTCGATCACATGGTCTTTATCAAAATAGTGTGAAACTGCATTGGCAGTCCATATTGTAGCAGTAAACCGGATGTTATGAGGCGGACATCATGACGTCGCGTCAGCCTTGGCCATACGTCAAACCGTGAAACCATGATACACAACTTGTGTATCATGATCCCGCGATCCGACGCGCAGCCCATGCTCGTGTGAACCCATCCCATCCGGTTTACTCCTACAATATGGACGTCACATAGGACTGCCAATACAGTTTCAGGGGGCCGTTTCACTAAACTTTTTACGACTAAAATGTTCGTAAGTGCAAATTTAGGATCGTCTGCAAATTTCAATTCATGGATTTACATTTATTGAGCATAGCCTCAATAAATGTAAATCCAATAATTGTTTACAAGAAGACATTGTTAATGTGAAATTTACAGACTATCATAATTTTTCATTTACAAACATTTTAGTCGTAAGAAGCTTAGTGAAACGGCCCCCTGAATGCGCCGAAGTGTAACTATTGAAAATCCTGGGATCTTCAGCGAGTTTCTATTTGATGTGAGATTTATGAAACGAGTCGTGCACAATGTATGTACCAAGTCTGTGCCAAGCTGCATAACATGCTGACAAATACCCAAGGCTCCAGATAAGGAATTAGTAATTGAGTATTGTCACTCCATCATTTCTGAACCAATTGGGCATTTCAAAATTTTAATTGGGTAAAATAAAATACTGTTTACAAATCAACAGACAGCAATTATTGAATAGTTTGCTTCGAAATGAAAACATGTCTTGGCATTTCATTAGAAATGTCTCGTAATGAAATACCAAGATGTATTTTCATGAAAAATAAGAAAAATATGCTATATTTGTGGTCTGTTTTCTGCAGCATGATAAAGGTACCACAAAAGTTTTATTGCTTTTTAGCTCGACTATTCGAAGAATAAGTAGAGCTTATGTTGTCACCCCGGCGTCGGCGTCACGTCACCGTCACGCCTTGGTTAAGGTTTTTAGTCAAGTTTGTATATGGAATACTACTGGCCCTACACCCACCATACTTGGACAACTTCATCTCCTAGTGATGTACATCAATAACCCCTGATCTATATTTCACCTTGACCTACATTTCCTCTTGAATTACTTGGTTAATTCCCCTTGGTTAAGGTTTTTAGTCAACCTTGGTTAAGGTTTTTAGTCAAGCTTGTATATGCAATACTACTGGCCCTACACCCACCATGCTTGGACAACTTCATCTCCTAGTGATGCACATCAATAACCCCTCATCTATATTTGACCTTGACCTACATTTCCTCTTGAATTACTTACTTAATTCCCCTTGGTTAATGTTTTTAGTCAACCTTGGTTAAGGTTTTTTTTCAAGCTTGTACATTGAATACTATTGTGCATCCAGACACCATACTTCGACAACCTTTTCTCATAGGTATGTACATCAATAACCCCTGATGTATATTTGACCTTGACCTATATTTCCTCTTCAATTACTTACTTAATTCCTTTTGGTTAAGGTTTTTAGTCAACCTTCTATATGGAATACTACTGGCCCTACACCCACCATACTTGGACAACTTCATCTCCTAGTGATGTACATCAACAACCCCTGATCTATATTTGACCTTGACCTACATTTCCTCTTGAATTACTTACTTAATTCCCCTTGGTTAACGTTTTTAGTCAAGCTTGTAGATGGAATACTCCTGGCCCTACTCCAACCATACTTGGACAACTTCATCTCCTAGTGATGTACATCAACAACCCCTGACCTATATTTGACCTTGACCTACATTTAACCTTGAATTACTTACTTAATTCCCCTTGGTTAAGGTTTTTACTCGACCTTGGTTAAGCTTTTTACTCAAGCTTGTACATTGGAATACTATTGTGCATACAGACACCATACTTGGACAACCTTTTCTCATAGTGATGTACATCAATAACCCCTGACTGACCTAATTTGAATTACTTGACCTACATTTCTCTTGAATTACTACTTAATTCTCTTTGGTTAAGGTTTTTAGTCAAGCTTGTAGATGGAATACTCATGGCCCTACACCAACCATACTTGGACAACTTCATCTACTAGTGATGTACATCAACAACCCCTGACCTATATTTGACCTTGACCTACATTTAACCTTAAATTACTTACTTAATTCCCCTTGGTTAAGGTTTTTACTCAACCTTGGTTAAGGTTTTTAGTCAAGCTTGTAAATGGAATACTATTGTACATACAGACACCACAATTGGATAACTTTTTCTCATAGGGATGTACATCAATAACCCCTGACCTTTATTTTACCTTCACCTACATTTAACCTTGAATTACTTGGTTAATGTTTATAGTCAAGCTTGTATATGGAATACTTCTGGGCCTACATCAACCATACTTGGACAACTTCATCTCCTAGTGATGTACATCAATAATCCCTGACCTATATTTGACCTTGACCTACTTTTATCCTTGGATTACTTAGTTATCTCCCCTTGGTTACGGTTTTTACTCAAGCTTGTATATGGAATACTCCTGGGCCTACAGCAACCATACTTGGAAAACTTTATCTCCTAGTGATGTACATCAATAACCCCTGACCTATATCTGACATTGACGTACATTTAACCTTGAATTACTTACTTAATTTCCCTTGGTTAATGTTTTTAGTCAACCTTGGTTAAGGTTTTTATGCAGGCCGCAGCCACCTTCTTTGTCAAGCTATGTGTACATCGACAACCCTCGTAGTCGAGCTATGCTGTTCTCCTACAGCTCTTGTTGATACTTGCTACTTCTGATTTCGATTGGGATTTTTGCAATTTTAATTGGGTATTTAAGCAGATATGCGGCTTATCTGGAGCTCTGAATATCATAAATCTCATATTGGTTAACAAGTTGTTTAGTCAGTGAACATGTTGGTGCCAGATACATAAAGAATACCAGGCTGGTGTCTTTTAATAGCAAATTTATCAGGCCAGGCTAGGACAAGGTGCATGATCACGTGGTTACAACAACAACAATGGCTGAAAGTGTTGAAAGCGCCCTCTCCAAAGTAAGTATTATTTGATACATGTATTTCCCTTAATAGGCAACCGATTTTGATGATACTTGGCGTAGCAAACGCGTCTTAATGAGCTGCATTTGGTGGTCCCGTGAGTTCGGCACATACAGTGAAATCGCGATGGCTCGTAATGACGGGCTCGCTCGGACTCCTTTCTCGCTATTTTGCTATACGATGACTCGAAAGTCGTGTCAAAGTTTGTGTTTGCCTAATTTTCACACCTCCGCGTCCCACTTATTACGATCAAAGGCCGAGCCGCGCTCTACCTGTCTATGAAATGTGGTTTCTTTTCAGGTCCAGTTAATTGCCTAAAGTGGTGCAATTTGTTCGTTAACGTTGTTGATTGCGATCAACGATATACGGCGACTTATTAATTATTCTGGGCTTCGGCCACTCGGCGCATTTAATAGAGTCTGTCGTAAGTCATTGGTCGTTTTTCGTGGTAACTCACGGGTTATACTCGAGTAACCCGAGTATCACAGGAACAACCAGAGTCGTTGCTTGGGTTCAAGTCGAGTTGGAACCCTAGTAACCCACATTCTAGTTGTCCTCGTGTTATTCGTGTGGCTACCCGAGAGTTACAACAAAACGCATTAATAATAGTCTGCAAGTTGATCAGCGTTTACACTGGTCACACATTAAGTAAAGCACGTTTTTTCTTGCGTCACAACATTAATACGCACGTTCTTGCGTCACAACATTTTACGATTCATGACTGATTCCAGATTTTTTATGGGCGCCGTATAACATCGTTTAAGCTGGGTCCATACTACTGTTTCGAGTGACGTCACAACCACCTGCGACATTAATTATGTGCGCCACTATTTATAGTAAATACTGGAGCTTTTCTCATTTGATAATAATTGAAATAAAGACAGGTTTGTAAATATATTTAAATACAGTTTATTTAATTTCACATGATAAGTTTAATCTGCGAATAAATACTATTATCTTCTAAAACATGGATACACTCTATTATGCTTCATTATTTCCTAAATCCGACAGGTACAGTAGTCGACAAATATGCCAAAATCACAAGATGCGATGGCTCGAAAGATGCGATCACTCGAACAAAATATGCAGGCCCGTGGCATTTCGAGCCATCGCGATTTCACTGTACTTATGTAGTGTTTGCGAAGAATCGATTTCCGTGTCTGACAGTAGACACGGAAATATATTCTTCGCAAAAACGACAGAAGTTTGGGTGAAAGTACCGAGACGACCAAATGCAGCTTAACAAGACGCGTTTGATGTTCCATATTTCATAAAAATCTGTTACATAATAAAGACAAAATAAAAAAATACATACTTTGAATCGGAGGGCTTCTGTAAGTGTCAGTACTTGTTGTTGTTGTTGTAACCACGTGATCATACACCTTGTAGGACATGTGTACGAATTCCTACTGTTTCCGAGCCCGAGATATCGATATCAAAAGACAGTAGCATGGTATTCTATTTATCAGGTAACATTTTATAGTACAGAATTAGCAAATATGACGTGGTTGTTGTTGAAAAGAACACATGTTCGTCCTGTCTGTCCGTCCGTCTGTCTCTCTGTCTGTCAGTCTGTTTATTTTTTGAAAGTTTTTGTAAGAGTTTCTCAAATTACCTATAGTTTCTGTTTGCCTTCAGTTAATATCTTCATATTGCACACATGCATTACTTAGCAACTATACATCCTTCCACATTCATACAATTACCCTCGCTACTGATCGTAACTCTGTCCGTCTGTCTCTTTACTTTTTTCTCAACTCACCTATAATTTCTCTTTGCCTTCAGCTATTATCTTCAAATTGCACATATGCATTACTTAGTAACGATACATCCTTCCACATGAATATAATTACCCTCGCTACTGATCGTATGTCCGTCCGTCTTGTCTGTTTATTTATTTGAAAGTTTTTGTAATTGTTTTCCACCCTAAGTGTGTCAACAGAACATATTATTTATGCCCCATCACGATAGTGTGAGTGGGGGGGGGTCATTTAGTGTTACCCTTGTCCGTCCGTTACAAAACTTTAACACTCGGGTAAATGTCTTATAATTTCTGTTTCCTTCCACGGATCTGCTTCATATTTCGTACACATATTGATCTAATGGTCCTCTACCGCCCTGTGTCAAATCCACATTCATCCCGCCCCCGCTAAGCTCAGGGTCAATGTCGCATACTTGGTGCGTCAAAACTTTAAGCTCGCGTAAATGTCTTACAATTTCTGTGTTTCCTTTCATGGATCTGCTTCATATTTCATACACGCATTGCTCTATTAGTCCTCTACCACCCTGTGACAAATCCACGTTCGTCCCGACCCCACTGAGCTCATGGTCAACGTCACATACTTGGTGTTTTCAACTTCAGGTGTAGGTCACATACTTGGTTTAAACCTTAACCCTTTCAACACTACAGACCTGTATAGTAATTTTCATATTACAAAAACACACCCTTATCATAAATGGACTAGTCTGAAAATCATTTTGTTGCAAAATTAACATATCAAATTCCATTCCAGTTACTTAGGGGTGAAAGGGTAATGCTCATTTTGATTTGACACAGGGCCATGGATTATCTCCCTTTTTTGGAATTTTGCCTCGTTTACTATCAAAGCGATATGTGGGGCATCTGTGTTCTATGAACACATTTTCTAATTTACTATTATTTTCTTCTTCATCTAAATTTCTTGGCCCTAAATGATACTCGTTTGTGTTGGTCGGCCTTTAAGCACCAATAATTCCAGCACAAAAATATTTACACAATTCCCTAACATTTGATTGGCCAATAGCAAGTCTCTGTCCAAAGTTTATATCCCAGTAAACTCCCACGCTGAACTACTTTCCGTAACCGTGAGGCGCAGTTAAAATAATTCTTAAGAAAATGGAAAATAAACACATTTTCTTGATGAATTTATTTCAAATGCTGGAATTATATAAGGAATGAATGGCCTTTTTGTGGAATTTATCGGGGATATAAACTTGGAAAAGTCGCGGGAATACTGGACGAGGCCTTCCGGCCTTCGTCCAGTATTCCCGTGACTTTTCCAAGTGTATACCCCGATAAATTCCACAAAAAGGCCATTCATTCCTATATTCCATTCCATTCCAGTTCAACAAGGATGATGATCCTGGCGGCAACAACCCGTTAAGCTACGTCCTGTTGATCGTGTCATTCGTGCTGGCGTGGGTGGAGACCTGGGTGCTGGACTTCCGCGTTCTTCCCGTGGAGAAAAACCTCCGTGATAGAGGTAACAAAATATTATATAAACAAAAATTGCATTCATTTGTAATAGTATACTGTCTGTTTCACAAACAAATTTACGGCCATTTAAACACTGCAAAAACAGTAATTTTTTCGATAATATTAAATTTTATCAAAATTTAAGAATGAACCTTCTTTTTATTTCGTGAAATTTGGTCAAATATTGATTTTATTACAAAAAATTTATGTCTATGGGAATTTAACGGGGGGAAAAGGAGATGAAGGAGCTGTGGGAGGAGTCAGAAAACGAAACCTGGGTAGATAGCATGGAAATGATCTAACTCAGAAAACAAAAATAAATAAAAGTTCAATTTTGAAAATCGGTCCAGTATTTCTGAAATTCAAAATATTTCTCCATGTTAAATCCCCATATATATCTTCGCTCTGTATATGGGGATTTAACACCGGGAAATTTTTTTTTCGCAATAAAAAATAAAATCAGTATTTGAAATTGGAACATAGATACCGTCGATGCGATGAGTCATGTGATTTTGAGCCGAGGAAGATGTGCGATATATCAGGAAAAATATTTACAACATTTATGATTATTTTTCGTAAATGACGTTAAAAGTTGACAAAATTTTCTGAGCAAATGCATTTGCTCTGAAAATGTTGTCACCTTTCGATGTTATTTACAGAAAATAACACAGTTTCTGTAGATACCTCAGATGGCACGACCGACATATTCTATTTAAGGAATAAAACCATGGGCTGTTGCGTTTACTGTGGTAAGAAAAACATTTAATCGGTTTAAAGTGCGTGGAGTACGAAGGACTTCTCACACCAAATGTTTTACGTACCACAGTAAGCCCAACATGCAATGGCTTTATTTTCCCATCGCGTAGCGAAAATTGGTTAGGGGGATACAAAAGTCGTCCTTCCGTCCATCGTTCTGGCACGTTTTCCATTCTGCTATAACTTCTTTACTGTATGAGTGATTGGTTTGAAGTACCGGGAAATATGAATTTTGATGTTATTATTTGATAATTAAAGTTATTTAAATTAAGTTTTAAGCTCAGTAATAGTTAATTAAACAATCAACAACTTAATAATTAGATATAGGGGTTAATTACAATGTATAGATCTGTTTCTTTCCCAACTAGGGGTACTCATCAGGTGGAATATTTGGCAACCATGACATTTATATCTTGGTTGTATTATTTTTTGGTAAATTACTTCTTCATTTTTTAGGAAGCATCTTAGTGTCTGCTAGATACAATTCACAAAGATAACGTCATCATGATCAGACTATGTTTAGACAATAGGCTGTTAATTGTCAACCTTCTCCCACACTAATATTCGGTATCAAGAAATGAGAATAAAAGATCTTAGCATGCATGATGTGCATACACATAGTCTCTATACAGTACCTAAAATCATTAAAATTAGCCAAAAGCCTACTAATGTCTCCTTATTTGCATGTACATTGATGAGACTTTAATATACTTTAATAAGCCATCAGACTATGACAACAGGCTGTTAATTATCAGCCTTCTCTCACACCTTTTGTGTCATACTGTATAATAAGAACCCAGGTGATCTGTATTATGGTCATGTCAAGTTGTAAAACAATTACACTTGCACTGTACATGGATTATCCCTGTTATCAACAGGGATTTTCTCAAAATTCCAAAAGCAGCTTTTATTAGTGGCAGGTTACTATAGTAATGAGGGGTGTTCTCATATACAATAAAATAGACAGTTGGCAAATACTACATAGACTTGTATATAGGGAAGAAAATTGTCTAGAAAATAATGGCGTTTTTTTTCTTTCTCTAAATAAACTTATTATTTATTTTTTTATTGCAGAATGTTTTACCTGTAGGCTTATCAGTCTACACAGATATAAACCATAGTAGATATAGGGGAATATAGAGACTCATCTTGACATTTTGGAATTAAAAAGACCACCAAGATTCATATTTCCCGGTATTTCCCGGTATTTCCCGGTATTTCCCGCCGTCCTGGGAAATACTCTTATTTCCGGGGAAATTGCCAACCCTGTTTGAAACTTCATGTGCATGTTTCTCATCATTCATATTTTCATTCCCTGACCCACCCATGCTCCCCCTGTGCCCATGGTCAAGATCAAATAACAAAATTTCACATTCAATTGATGCGTGCACATTTCTCCATTCTCCTATAACTACTTTAGTGTACAAGCGATTGAGTTGAAACTTCATGCGCATGTTTCTTATTCCCGTACCACCCATGCTCCCCACATGCCCAAAGTAAAGAGGTCAAATATCTTTTTTTACATTCAGTAAATGTATGAGTGTTTCTCTATTGTCCTATAGCTCATGTAGTGTACAAGCTATTGGCTTCAGACTTCATGTGCAACTCCCCCCCCCCCAACCCCTATATGCCCAAGATCAAGGTAATTAATTTTCCAACCAATCCAATCATCACAAAATAGTTTTCAGACTAGTCCATTCATGAAAGGGGGTGTTTTGGTTCTCAAAAATATGAAAATTACTTGTAAAATGTGCAGATCCAGATGAGCCGGCTCATCATGAGCCGGCTCATCTGGATCTACACTATTTGCCCATACCACTATACAGGCCTGGGGTGTTGAAAGGGTTAATTTCTGGTTGTTTCTGTCAATATTTCAGGGTGGAAAAAAAAATTATTGTACCAAAACATGTGTATAAGACACAAGGGTTTTCTGGCATGAAAATCTGGGTAAAAAAAAAAATACATGCAAAAATATGATAGATCCTGATGAGACAGCTCGTCACAATCAACACTGTTTGCAGAGGTCTGTAGTGTTGAAAGTGTACAAATTCCACATTACTAGTATTCACATTTAATAGTATTTATTATCCAAAACCTGTTGGCAGATTTTAATGCTATTTGCTGTCCATAAATAGAGGATCTTGCATGAGTGATGATATTTATTAAATGAGTTTACTGATTTCATAACAGGCGAGACATAGCCTCGTTTCTTATGAAATCAGTCAACAAGTTTAATAAATCTCATATTAAATCAACACAAATGTTATGTTTTATTATTGCATAAGCACAGCACAATACATTGAAGCTGTAATGTTTTCTGTACCGGCCTCATTTGCATATTTATTACACTGATGTGTTATGATTTGTATTACACCGTGTTATTACACTTTGAATTACACTATTACTCTATTTCATGCAATAAATATCGTTTATTACAGCTCGGCTCTCAGACAGAGACAGAGACAGAGAGCGTCTCCTGTCTTCAGACACGAATGAGAACTGCAGCACGGAGGAATCAGGGAGGCAATATTTCTCGCCGTACCACACGCCCTCAGGTAATTTTATGTCTATTGTTGGTTTTAACCCTTTCAACACCACAGGCCTGTATAGTGGTATTGGCAAACAGTGTAGATCCTGATGAGCCGGCTCGTGACGAGCCGTCTCATCAGGGTCTGCACTTTTTGCAAGTAATTTTCATATTTTTTAGAACAAAAACACCCCTCTTTCATAAATGGACTAGTCTGAAAATCATTTCCTGATGGTTGGATTGGTTGCAAAATTAACATATCAAAATCCATTGCAGTTACTTAGCGGTGAAAGGGTTATATACAATACAATTGTTTATTTAGTGGTGTTGGCCACTGGCCCATTCCACGAAGGCTGTATATGTTCAGAGCTCCAGATAAGCTTTGTGTCTAAAGTGTACTATTCCCCCTGATTTCAAAATCATTGTGTATTTTACTTTTACACATGGGTTATTATTATTTTTTTCATTGCTTTTTGGGGAACAAAATGATAAAAAAAATAACAAATTTAAACATTCACTTAATTGAGCTGCAAAAAACAAACACTTTGCTTTTTGCAGCTCAACTAAGTGAAGTTTCAACTTTATGACAGTATTTTCACTACTCAATTTGAAAATCAATGCGTATTTTCTCATTGCTGTGCTCATTTTGTACTCTTTCTTTAGATAATCAATGCGTATTTAGCTGAAATAATTGCGTAAAATACGCCAATACGCACCTTATCTGGAGCTCTGTGTGTTATTTTGATAACAGCGCCAGTGTAGTAGTATATGATACCAGCAAGTGTATGACCAATCATAGAAGCCCGTGTATAACCTCCTTTTTTTTGCCAGACACTGGCTTGCATGAGGTAAACGAGTTTCGTAGTTTCATTAAATGATCTTTGAGACGCACCATGCGATTTTATGCATTCGGACATCTGCGTAATTTCATTAAATACGTTTATAAAATTTACAATTTTTTCATAAATAAAATCAAAAGTTGACAAAATATTCAGAGAACATTCAACATGTAGGGTACTCTGATTTTTTTTGTCAACTTTTGACAGCCATTTACGGAAAATATTGTAAATTTTGTATTAAGTATTTCATGAAATTACGCAGATGTCCGAAGGTACAAAATCACATGGCGCGTCTCATATGAAAATTACCTGAAATTTTCGGGTAATAGCTGTTGCATAATGTTTACATTGAATCTGAAGTATTCTTCTGCAGACTTTCTACAATATAAAGCTGGGTCCAAATATTGATCATGCACGGCATAGCCTCGTTCCTTATGAAATCAGTAAACTCTTTTAATAAATATCATAGTAAATCATCACTCGTATGTGGCAATGACTATAGTCTGTTTCACGAAAGCTGCCCAAATTTTACAGCTATATAAACAATGCAAAAACAATATTTATTTTGATAATATTAAATTAAAGCAAAATTTAAGAATGAGCCTTCTTTTTATTTCGTGAAATTTGGTCAAATATTGATTTTATTGCGAAAACAAAATTTCCCCATGTTAAATCCCCACACGGAGTGAAGATGTCTATGGGGATTTAACATGGGGAAATTTTTTAGAATTTCAGTAATCCTGGACCGATTTTCAAACTTTAACTTTTGTTTTCTTAGTTGGATCATTTCCAAGCTATCTAGCTAGGTTTCGGAGTCAATTTCTAAAAAAAATAGTTTTTTTGACTCCTCCCACACTCCTTTGCCTCTTTTTCCCCCCATGTTAAATTCCCATAGAGAAATCAATTTTTCGTAATAAAACCAATATTTGACCAAATTTCACGAAATAAAAAGAAGGCTCATTCTTAAATTTTCCTTTAATTTAATATTATCAAAAGAAATATTGTTTTTGAATTGTCTATATAGCCGTAAAATTTGGGCAGCTTTCGTGAAACAGACTATAGAGAAATATGGCATCTGTGGCCTGTCTGGCTCCTGATCACCTTCGGTCCGTTTCACTAAACTTGTAGTAAATTTCACATTATCAATTCTTGTAAACAATTATTGGATTTACATTTATTGAGCATAAATGTAAATCCATTACATGTAATTGAAATTTCCAGACGATCCTAAATTTGCACTTACAAACATTTTAGTCATACGAAGTTTAGTGAAACACCCCTGTTGCACAACTGCAGCAAGATAAGGATCTAATATCGGTCTTATAAATAGGTTGTTGAACTTAGAAAATCATGGGTAACTTCCCTTAGAACTACTTCCAAATTGGCAAATGATTCTGAAGTGCTGTCAAAGCATGTTGTAAATTATTCGAAAATGCTGTAAAAGCACGTTTTTGATGATAAAAATGGAAAATAGAAAATAAACAGCAGACGACAAAAAAATGAAGATAGCGGTGTAAGGGTTAAAGTGAAAAATAAACATGAAGAAACTAAGCAATGATGCCCCAGGTATGCAGGAAATTGATTTTTGATTCTCCAAGTTCGGTAACCTATTTATGAGACTGGAGCTGTACTGTTGTTTGGGGACTTGACGGTTGTTTCACTGATTTATTGGCAAACAATGCAGACCCTGATCCGATTGCATGGATGCGTAGGTTGATCTGGCTCTATACTGGTCGCAAAGGTTATACAGAGCTCCAGATAAGCTTTGTGTCTAAAGCGTACTGCACCCCCTGATTTCAAAATCATTGCTTATTTTACTTTTACAAATGGATTATTGATTTTCTTCATTACTAATAGAGAACAAATGATAAAAAATGTATATAAATATATATAAATTTAAACATTCACTTTGAGCTGCAAAATTAACTTTAATAGTTGATCTGCAAAAAGCAAACAGTGTTTGCTTTTTGCAGATCAACTATTAAAGTTAATTTTCAACTTTATGAAGTATTTTCACTACTCAATTTGAAAATCAATGCGTATTTTCACATTGTTGTGCGTATTGTGTACTCACACTTTTGATAATCAATGCGTATTCATCTAAAATAATTGCGTAAAATACGCCAATACGCAACTTATCTGGAGCTCTGGTCATAAGCTCCATTTTTCCAGTCACAATCACAGATGAGACACGCCATGTGATTTTGCACCTGAAAACATGTGCGATATCTCATGAAAAATATTATCGATAATAAATGACATCGCAAGTCGACGACATTTCGTAGCTAATGCGGAATTATATTCTGCAATGGATATGATTATTTTGTCATCTTTTGACGCCATTTACTAAAAATGTCAGTTTCTGTAAATTTATTTTATGAAAAATCACACATGTTCTTGGGTACAAAATCAGATGGCGTGTCTCATATAATGTTTATTCAGATATCATTTGGAAACATATGTATCATATTTTTGCGTGTATTTTTTACCCAGATCAGATTTTTATCCCAGAAAACCCTTGTGTCTTATACACACGTTTTGGTATAATAATTTTTTTTTCCACCCCGAAATATTGACAGAAACAACCAAAAATTAACCCTTTCAACACCACAGGCCTGTATAGTGGTATGGGCAAAAAGTGTAGATCCAGATGAGCCGGCTCGTGACGAGCCGGCTCATCTGGATCTGCATTTTTTGCAAGTAATTTTCATATTTTTTCGACCAAAAACACCCCCTATTCATACATCATAAATGGACTAGTCTGAAAATCATTTTGTGACCAAATTTGCATATTTGGCCTATTTTGAAAAAATGACACATGTATTCGTACCCTAGCCAGATCACCCCATGTTCATTACTGTCCTGGGCCTGTTTCACTAAACTTTGTACGACTAAAATGTTTGTACGTGCAAATTTAGGATCGTCTAGAAATTTCAATTGATGGATTTACATTTATTGAGCATAGGCTGTATCAGGAACACTTAATTGACTGAATTTCCGAGTTAATGGTCTATGCATGTTATTATCTATGCTTGGGAATGCACATTGATTTACAAGCTGATCTGTCAGCTTAGATTATAGTAGTTGCAGCCTGTAACTCCGTGACCCTCCCGTACCGTACGTACCAGAGTTACAGTTCCTCCCATAGCATTCCCCTGCAGAGTAGCGAATCAGATCTGATTCGCACTTCAAATGTTAATTATGAGCAATTTTGTGTATTTTTGATACAAAGTAATTGTCAGTATAATGAAACTAGCATATTACATTAATTATTTCATAAATTTGCATAAAGACCTACTAAGTAAATTTAAGCTAGAATCTACTAGAGACCCAATCAGTACCAGCCAAAACTCACATGAAATATTTGTGTTGGACCCTAGTTTCTAAGTAGACACGCTTTTATTCCTTGGCTATTCTGCAATGATAAAAAATTACTTTAGAAGTACATGTACAGTCAAACTTGCATTAGGCGACCACCCAAAGGAGACACCAAAAATGGTCGCTTAGAAAATGGTCTCTTAACACAAAAACGAAAAAAAAAATGGAAATCCGGGTACTGGTATGTCCGGTTATATGTTTAATATTCGGAATCCGGAAATGAGTTAATTCCCTTTAGTAATCACTAAGAGCGAGTTCGAGCTTAAACTATGGTACTATAGTTGAAATATAGTTCAACTAAACAACTGCGAATGCAGACTGGTTCGACCAGTGACGTCCTTCATCTACTAGCCAAAAGACGCCTGTTTCTCCAGTTTCAAGATGGCGGCGAATAGGTAAAAAGTTCTAGAGAGCAGGAAATTTACATGGAAGTTCTCTACTAGACATGTGCAATGCATCTACTATAGTTCAACTATAGTACGACCCGAACTCGCTCTAAGGAAACTAGCGATTCAGAACGAGGTTTCAGGTCAATAATCATAAACTTACATGGATACTTTGATAGTGACAGGGGATTTGTTTCCTTTGTCACACGCTTGAGGCTAATTTCACCTGGAGAAAGTGACATCCTGTCAATTAATGGTCGTTTAATACAAACTAACATTGCTTTTGTTTACAAAATAAGTGACCGGTGGTCACGTTAAGGGAAAGTCGTTTAATACACGGTCATTATATAGGCCAAATGGTCGGGGGAAATTGAAAGTGGTCACTTAAGACAAAAGTCGCTTAATGCACGTGGTCGCTGGTGCAAGTTTGACTGTATTAGTGTATATCAGTTTCCTAATTCTAACACAGATTTCAATTGAAAGATATTTTAAAAATGTCATAATTACTATCTAAAGTGCGAATTGGATCTGATTCGCCACTCTGCAGGGGAATGCTATAGGAGTAACTGGTACGTACGGTATGGGATGGTCACAGAGTTACAGGCTGCAACTAAGATCATAGACACGAAGGGTTGTATTTGTGCTGACATTTGTAATTTTTGGCGTTTGCCAGTTTATAGTATGAATGGCATCTTCAATCTCAGTCATGTCAAATGTCAATTACTCCTTTGCCGGCGCAAGCCACTTCGCATGTGAATTGGTCAGAATTGTTTTCTTAGTGAGAACCTGTTGCGATAATTGAGTCATATAGCCACTTCGAAGGAGTTGACACATCAGACATTGTGGATAGGAATTATTAAACTGACTTCAAGCAGTCCTTTTCAGGCCTACCCAATCATTTACGATAGAAAACCATTATACATATTGCCAGATTTCTTTTATTACGCGGTATGGGTAAGGGTACAAATAAAAAAACAGTGCAGGGAATTATTTATAAATAACAACAACTCGTTGATTATTAAGGTATTAGGTTATCAATAGATACACTTGACTTCAATGATAATCGCTTCATAAGAGTGATGTGATATATGAATAAAAGATATGTGAATATTGTCTTGTTAATGTATACTATATGGAGCATTGTGTTGCCATCTCCGCCATCTTTGTATGTACAAGCTATCGTACAATTTCACCACTTTGTGCATTTGACACATACAGCAAATAATATGACAGTAAACAAAATAAAATTTGGTACAATACATAATAGACAGTTATGTCAATAGCAAGGTATGAATATTATGCCAGCAAATTATACAAATGACGAGATATCTGAGCATTTCTCCCATCAATCTCAAAAGAAATTTTGATGTGTAAACTTTTCAATTTGATGCTCAGCCTATGTTAGTGTACACGCTGCCCATATAGTAGGTAAAGCCATATTTACTCGCATAGTAGGTGAGTAGACACCAGGGACAATACACCCAGGTAACTGCTTACATGTCACTGGATTAATAGCTAATAACAGAGTACAGTAGTGGGTATATATTGTATGTGTTGTGTGGTTTGCCAGGTAAAGGTGATGCACTGTGCGATTTTCTTTAAATAAGGGTAATTATAATGGTGGTTCATGTTGTAAAAAACACAGGCAGAAACCTGTCCACAAAACTTATATTTTACAGTTTCGTGTAATATAATTGATAGGTGTCCGTTCTCCTGGCTTTTCTCTTTTGATTAGCTACATTATATCGTATGTTTTACTTCATATTTTGAGTTCTTTGTCGCATGGCAGAACACGTGAAACTTGCTGATGGCTGGCACACACAAAGATGGCCGACTTGGCCACTCCATGTGCTGTATAGGATACAGTAATTAGGTAGTATTCACATATATGTTATACATATATTCCATCATGTTTACGAAGCACTTATCTTTGAATCAAACGATGATCAGGTATAGAACGGGTCCTTAAATGCTTTTGTTTCATTTTTTTTAGGAAAGTTGGGTGCTTCTTATATTCTCATGTGGGCATTTTCCCCCATATTACTGGAGTCAGGTTGTCCGAATCCGTCCGTCCGTCACTAAACTTAACATCAGAGAAATATTGTTATAATTTATATTTCCTTCAAATAAAATGCTTCATATTTCACACATGCATTCCTGTAAGGCTCTACTACCATGCTGTGCCAAATCCACGACCGTCCAACCCCCGCTGATCCCAAGGTCAAGGTAAAATACTTAGTCTCTTTACAAAACTTAACATCAGAGAAATATTGTTATAACTTCTATTTCCTTTATCTAAAATGCTTCATATTTCACACATGCATTCCTGTAAGGCTCTAATACCATGCTGTGCCAAATCCACAACCGTCCAACCCCCGCTGATCCCATGGTCAAGGTCAAATACTTAGTCTCTTTACAAAACTTAACATCAGAGAAATATGTTCTAGCTTCTATTTCATTCATCTAAAATACTTAATATTTCACACATGCATTCCTGTAAGGCTCTACTACCATGCTGTGCCAAATCCACGACCGTCCAACCCCCGCTGATCCCAACGTCAAGGTCAGATACTTAGTCCCTTTACAAAACTTAACATCAGAGAAATAAGTTATAACTTCTATTTTCTTCATTGAAAATTCTTAATATTTCATTCGTGCATTCCTCTAAGGTTGTACTATCATGCTGTGACAAATCTACAACCGTCCAACCCCCGCTGATCCCAAGGTCAACGTCACATACTTAGTCTCTTTACAAAACTTAACATCAGAGAATTATGTTATAACTTCTATTTCTTTCTTCGAAAATTCTTAATATTTCATGCATACATTCCTCTAAGGCTCTACTATCATGCTCTGACAAATCCCCACTGATCTCGAGGTCAAGGTCACATACTTAGTCTCTTTACAAAATTTAACATCAGAGAAATCAGTTATAACTTCTATTTCCTTGCTCGGATCTGCTTCACATTTCATACACGCATTGCACCAATGGACCTCTACCACGCTGTGACAAATTCACGTTCGTGTCGCCCCCAGTGAGCCCAGAGTCAAGGTCACAAGCCCACACACTTGGACATTTTTAGCCAGGTTTTTTAAAAAAAAAATCCAGGCTATTGGATTGGCGAAAGCCGGGCGGGCGGGCGGCGGGCGGCGTCCACAATCAATGTTAAGTTTGAGTCCATTTCTTTGTTACTGTACCACCTAGGACCACCAAACTTTCACAGCTTCATAATCAAGGGGTGCCCAACACATATCACTATCCAACATGTTACCTTTTTAGCCAGGTTTTTTGAAAAAAAATCCAGGCTATTGGATTGGCGAAAGCCGGGCGGGTTGCGGGCGGCGGGCGGGCGGCGGGCGGGCGGGCGGGCGGGTGGGGGTCGTCCACAATCAATGTTAAGTTTTCGTGTTTCAGTCCATTTCTTTGTTACTGTACCACCTAGGACCACCAAACTTTCACAGCTTCATAATCAAGGGGTGCCCACCACATATCACTATCCAACATTTCCTTTTTTTTTTAACTTGACCCATTTTTTCCGCGCAATCGACTTAGCCATTTTCAATGTTAAGTTTTCGCGTTTTCAATGTTAAGTTTTCGTGTTTAAGTCCATTTCTTTGGTACTGTACCACCTAGGACCACCAAACTTTCACAGCTTCATAATCAAGGGGTGCCCACCACATATCACTATCCAACATGTTACTTTTTTTTTTAACTTGACCAATTTTTTCCGCGCAATCGACTTAGCCATTTTCAATGTTAAGTTTTCGCGTTTTCAATGTTAAGTTTTCGTGTTTAAGTCCATTTCTTTGGTACTGTACCACCTAGGACCACCAAACTTTCACAGCTTCATAATCAAGGGGTGCCCACCACATATCACTATCCAACATGTTACTTTTTTTTTTTAACTTGACCCATTTTTTTTCCGCGCAATCGACTTAGCCATTTTCAATGTTAAGTTTTTCGCGTTTTCAATGTTAAGTTTTCGTGTTTAAGTCCATTTCTTTGGTACTGTACCACCTAGGACCACCAAACTTTCACAGCTTCATAATAAAGGTGTGCCCACCACATATCACTATCCAACATGTTACTTTTTTTTTAACTTCAACCATTTTTTCCGCGCAGTCGACTTAGCCATTTTCAATGTTAACTTTTCACGTTTACAATGTTAAGTTTTCGTGTGTAAGTATTTCTTTGGTACTGTACCACCTAGGACCACCAAACTTTCACAGCTTCATAACCAAGGGGTGCCCACCACATACAACTATCCAACATGTGACCATTTTTTTACCTTCACCTATTATAATTATTTCTACGTAATTGACTTTGGTTAAAACTTTTTTGTTATTCTATATCTCTGCAACTGCTTCGCCCATTACCTTGAAACTTCACATGGGTGTTTATCATCGTCCATATTTTCACTCTAACCCCCAACCGTGCGACCCTGTGCGCAATGTCAAGGTCAAATTACTTTGAATTTATTTGTTAAAGTTTTTTTGTGTACTATATCTCTGCAACTGCTTTACCCATTACCTTGATACTTCACATGGGTGTTTATCATCATTGTCGCACCCGCTTGCGGAAAGCGCGATATCGTCGGCATTTTGGCATACGTTCGTACGTCCGTCCGTCCATCCGTGTGTCCGGTTAAAGTTTTTTCGTTAAAGTTTTTCCATCTACTATATCTATTTTTTTAGTGTCCATGCCTCGCCCCAAGGCGCGACGTGCAGGCCACGGCCATCTAGTCTACAAAAAGTGGGTATAATTATGTTGTCCAAGTGTCCATGCTTGGAAAAAACCTGGCCTTCGTGGCTTTGCCTCGTTTCTTGTTTTTAACTTGACCCATTTTTTCTGCGCAGTCGACTTAGCCATTTTCAATGTTAACTTTTCGCGTTTACAATGTTAAGTTTTCGTGTTTTAGTCCATTTCTTTGGTACTGTACTACGTAGGACCACCAAACTTTCACAGCTTCATAACCAAGGGGTGCCTACCACATACAACTATCCAACATGTGACCATTTTTTTACCTTCACCTATTATTTCTACGTAATTGACTTAGCCATTTTCAACGTTAACTTTTTAACGTACGTCTGGTTAAAGTTTTTTGGTTAAAACTTTTTTGTTATACTATATCTCTGCAACTGCTTCGCCTATTACCTTGAAAACTTCACATGGGTGTTTATATCATCATCATATTTTTCATTCTAACCCCCAACCGTGCGGCCCCTGTGCCCAATGTCAAGGTCAAATTACTTTGATTTTTTTTGTTAAATTTTTTTCGTGTACTATATCTCTGCAACTTCTTAACCCAATACCTTGATACTTCACATGGGTGTTTATCATCATTGTCACACCTGCTTGCGGAAAGCGCGATCCTGTGCCCAATGTCAAGGTCAAATTACTTTGAATTTTTTTGTTAAAGTTTTTTCGTGTACTATATCTCTGCAACTGCTTCACCCAATACCTTGATACTTCACATGGGTGTTTATCATCATTGTCGCACCTGCTTGCGGAAAGCGCGATCCTGTGCCCAATGTCAAGGTCAAATTACTTTGAATTTTTTTTGTTAAAGTTTTTTCGTGTACTATATCTCTGCAACTGCTTCACCCAATACCTTGATACTTCACATGGGTGTTTATCATCATTGTCGCACCTGCTTGCGGAAAGCGCGATTCTGTGCCCAATGTCAAGGTCAAATTACTTTGAATTTTTTTGTTAAAGTATTTTCGTGTACTATATCTCTGCAACTGCTTCACCCAATACCTTGATACTTCACATGGGTGTTTATCATCATTGTCGCACCTGCTTGCGGAAAGCGCGATCCTGTGCCCAATGTCAAGGTCAAATTACTTTGAATTTTTTTGTTAAAGTTTTTTTCGTGTACTATATCTCTGCAACTGCTTCACCCAATACCTTGATACTTCACATGGGTGTTTATCATCATTGTTGCACCTGCTTGCGGAAAGCGCGATCCTGTGCCCATTGTCAAGGTCAAATTACTTTGAATTTTTTTGTTGAAGTTTTTTCGTGTACTATATCTCTGCAACTGCTTCACCCAATACCTTGATACTTCACATGGGTGTTTATCATCATTGTCGCACCTGCTTGCGGAAAGCGCGATCCTGTGCCCTATGTCAAGTTCAAATTACTTTGAATTTTTTTGTTAAAGTTTTTTCGTGTACTATATCTCTGCAACTGCTGCTTCACCCAATACCTTGATACTTCACATGGGTGTTTATCATCATTGTCACACCTGCTTGCGGAAAGCGCGATATCGTCGGCATTTTGGCATACGTCCGTCCGTTCGTCCGTGTGTCCGGTTAAAGTTTTTTGGTTAAAGTTTTTCCATCTACTATATCTATTTTTTTAGTGTCCATGCCTCGCCCCAAGGCGCGACATGCAGGCCACGGCCATCTAGTCTACAAAAAGTGGGTATAATTATGTTATCCAAGTGTCTATGCTTGGAAAAAACCTGGCCTTCGGTTTGCTGCTTCGTTTTTTCTGTACTTCCGCTTTTGCAATCGTCTGGGTTTTCACGTCTGTTACAACTTGACCCATTTTTTCTGCGCAATCGACTTAGCCATTTCGTTATTTTCGCCTTTTCAGTTAAGTTTTCTTAAGTCGGTTTTCAATGTTAAGTTTTCGTGATTTAAGTCCATTTCTTTGGTACTGTACCACCGTAGGACCACCAAAACCGTTTCACAGCTTCATAATCAAGGGGTGCCCACCACATATCACTATCCAACATGTTTTTTTTTTTTTACTTTTTTTTTACTTGACCCATTTTTTTCCGCGCAATCGACTTAGCCATTTTCAATGTTAAGTTTTCGCGTTTTCAATGTTAAGTTTTCGTGTTTAAGTCCATTTCTTTGGTACTGTACCACCTAGGACCACCAAACTTTCACAGCTTCATAATAAAGGTGTGCCCACCACATATCACTATCCAACATGTTACTTTTTTTTTAACTTCAACCATTTTTTCCGCGCAGTCGACTTAGCCATTTTCAATGTTAACTTTTCACGTTTACAATGTTAAGTTTTCGTGTGTAAGTATTTCTTTGGTACTGTACCACCTAGGACCACCAAACTTTCACAGCTTCATAACCAAGGGGTGCCCACCACATACAACTATCCAACATGTGACCATTTTTTTACCTTCACCTATTATAATTATTTCTACGTAATTGACTTTGGTTAAAACTTTTTTGTTATTCTATATCTCTGCAACTGCTTCGCCCATTACCTTGAAACTTCACATGGGTGTTTATCATCGTCCATATTTTCACTCTAACCCCCAACCGTGCGGCCCCTGTGCGCAATGTCAAGGTCAAATTACTTTGAATTTATTTGTTAAAGTTTTTTTGTGTACTATATCTCTGCAACTGCTTTACCCATTACCTTGATACTTCACATGGGTGTTTATCATCATTGTCGCACCCGCTTGCGGAAAGCGCGATATCGTCGGCATTTTGGCATACGTTCGTACGTCCGTCCGTCCATCCGTGTGTCCGGTTAAAGTTTTTTCGTTAAAGTTTTTCCATCTACTATATCTATTTTTTTAGTGTCCATGCCTCGCCCCAAGGCGCGACGTGCAGGCCACGGCCATCTAGTCTACAAAAAGTGGGTATAATTATGTTATCCAAGTGTCCATGCTTGGAAAAAACCTGGCCTTCGTGGCTTTGCCTCGTTTCTTGTTTTTAACTTGACCCATTTTTTCTGCGCAGTCGACTTAGCCATTTTCAATGTTAACTTTTCGCGTTTACAATGTTAAGTTTTCGTGTTTTAGTCCATTTCTTTGGTACTGTACTACCTAGGACCACCAAACTTTCACAGCTTCATAACCAAGGGGTGCCTACCGCATACAACTATCCAACATGTGACCATTTTTTTACCTTCACCTATTATTTCTACGTAATTGACTTAGCCATTTTCAACGTTAACTTTTTAACGTACGTCTGGTTAAAGTTTTTTGGTTAAAACTTTTTTGTTATACTATATCTCTGCAACTGCTTCGCCTATTACCTTGAAACTTCACATGGGTGTTTATCATCATCCATATTTTCATTCTAACCCCCAACCGTGCGGCCCCTGTGCCCAATGTCAAGGTCAAATTACTTTGATTTTTTTTGTTAAAGTTTTTTCGTGTACTATATCTCTGCAACTTCTTAACCCAATACCTTGATACTTCACATGGGTGTTTATCATCATTGTCACACCTGCTTGCGGAAAGCGCGATCCTGTGCCCAATGTCAAGGTCAAATTACTTTGAATTTTTTTGTTAAAGTTTTTTCGTGTACTATATCTCTGCAACTGCTTCACCCAATACCTTGATACTTCACATGGTGTTTATCATCATTGTCGCACCTGCTTGCGGAAAGCGCGATCCTGTGCCCAATGTCAAGGTCAAATTACTTTGAATTTTTTTGTTAAAGTTTTTTCGTGTACTATATCTCTGCAACTGCTTCACCCAATACCTTGATACTTCACATGGGTGTTTATCATCATTGTCGCACCTGCTTACGGAAAGCGATTCTGTGCCAATGTCAAGGCAAATTACAATTTGAATTTTTTTGTTAAAGTATTTTCGTGTACTATATCTCTGCAACTGCTTCACCCAATACCTTGATACTTCACATGGGTGTTTATCATCATTGTCGCACCTGCTTGCGGAAAGCGCGATCCTGTGCCCAATGTCAAGGTCAAATTACTTTGAATTTTTTTTGTTAAAGTTTTTTCGTGTACTATATCTCTGCAACTGCTTCACCCAATACCTTGATACTTCACATGGGTGTTTATCATCATTGTTGCACCTGCTTGCGGAAAGCGCGATCCTGTGCCCATTGTCAAGGTCAAATTACTTTGAATTTTTTTGTTGAAGTTTTTTCGTGTACTATATCTCTGCAACTGCTTCACCCAATACCTTGATACTTCACATGGGTGTTTATCATCATTGTCGCACCTGCTTGCGGAAAGCGCGATCCTGTGCCCTATGTCAAGTTCAAATTACTTTGAATTTTTTTGTTAAAGTTTTTTCGTGTACTATATCTCTGCAACTGCTTCACCCAGTACCTTGATACTTCACATGGGTGTTTATCATCATTGTCACACCTGCTTGCCGAAAGCGCGATATCGTCGGCATTTTGGCATACGTCCGTCCGTTCGTCCGTGTGTCCGGTTAAAGTTTTTTGGTTAAAGTTTTTCCATCTACTATATCTATTTTTTTAGTGTCCATGCCTCGCCCCAAGGCGCGACATGCAGGCCACGGCCATCTAGTCTACAAAAAGTGGGTATAATTATGTTATCCAAGTGTCTATGCTTGGAAAAAACCTGGCCTTCGTGGCTTTGCCTCGTTTCTTGTTTTTAACTTGACCCATTTTTTCTGCGCAATCGACTTAGCCATTTTCAATGTTAAGTTTTCGCGTTTTCAATGTTAAGTTTTCGTGTTTAAGTCCATTTCTTTGGTACTCGTACCACCTAGGACCACCAAACTTTACACAGCTTCATAATCAAGGGGTGCCCACCACATATCACTATCCAACATGTTACTTTTTTTTTTTTTTTTTTTTTTAACTTGACCCATTTTTTCCGCGCAATCGACTTAGCCATTTTCAATGTTAAGTTTTCGCGTTTTCAATGTAAGTTTTCGTGTTTAAGTCCATTTCTTGGGTACTGTACCACCTAGGACCACCAAACTTTCACAGCTTCATAATAAAGGTGTGCCCACCACATATTACTATCCAACATGTTACTTTTTTTTTAACTTCAACCATTTTTTCCTTTTTCGCGAAGTCGACTTAGCCATTTTCAATGTTAACTTTTCACGTTTACAATGTTAAGTTTTCGTGTGTAAGTATTTCTTTGGTACTGTACCACCTAGGACCACCAAACTTTCACAGCTTCATAACCAAGGGGTGCCCACCACATACAACTATCCAACATGTGACCATTTTTTTACCTTCACCTATTATAATTATTTCTACGTAATTGACTTTGGTTAAAACTTTTTTGTTATTCTATATCTCTGCAACTGCTTCGCCCATTACCTTGAAACTTCACATGGGTGTTTATCATCGTCCATATTTTCACTCTAACCCCCAACCGTGCGGCCCCTGTGCGCAATGTCAAGGTCAAATTACTTTGAATTTATTTGTTAAAGTTTGTGTACTATATCTCTGCAACTGCTTTACCCATTACCTTGATACTTCACATGGGTGTTTATCATCATTGTCGCACCCGCTTGCGGAAAGCGCGATATCGTCGGCATTTTGGCATACGTTCGTACGTCCGTCCGTCCATCCGTGTGTCCGGTTAAAGTTTTTCGTTAAAGTTTTTCCATCTACTATATCTATTTTTTTAGTGTCCATGCCTCGCCCCAAGGCGCGACGTGCAGGCCACGGCCATCTAGTCTACAAAAAGTGGGTATAATTATGTTATCCAAGTGTCCATGCTTGGAAAAAACCTGGCCTTCGTGGCTTTGCCTCGTTTCTTGTTTTTAACTTGACCCATTTTTTCTGCGCAGTCGACTTAGCCATTTTCAATGTTAACTTTTCGCGTTTACAATGTTAAGTTTTCGTGTTTTAGTCCATTTCTTTGGTACTGTACTACCTAGGACCACCAAACTTTCACAGCTTCATAACCAAGGGGTGCCTACCACATACAACTATCCAACATGTGACCATTTTTTTACCTTCACCTATTATTTCTACGTAATTGACTTAGCCATTTTCAACGTTAACTTTTTAACGTACGTCTGCTTAAATTTGTTGGTTAAAACTTTTTTGTTATACTACATGTATATCTCTGCAACTGCTTCGCCCGTTACCTTGAAACTTCACATGGGTGTTTATCATCGTCCATATTTTCACTCTAACCCCCAACCGTGCAGTCCCTGTGCGCAATGTCAAGGTCAAATTACTTTGAATTTATTTGTTAAAGTTTTTTCGTGTACTATATCTCTGCAACTGCTTCACCCATTACCTTGATACTTCACTATGGGTTTTGTTATCATCATTGTCGCACCCGCTTGCGGAAATGGAAAGCGCGATAATCGTCCGGCAATTTTGGCATAACGGTCCGTCCGTCCGTACGTCCGTGTGTCCGGTTAAAGTTTTTTCGTTATAGTTTTTCCATCTACTATATCTATTTTTTTAGTGTCCATGCCTCGCCCCAAGGCGCGACATGCAGGCCACGGCCATCTAGTCTACAAAAAGTGGGTATAATTATGTTATCCAAGTGTCCATGCTTGGAAAAAACCTGGCCTTCGTGGCTTTGCCTCGTTTCTTGTTTACATATTGAGGGGTACCTGGGCCCATGCGGGGGGTATTCCGTAGGCCTCGCTTACTGACCAATCTAGTTTAGACTGAAAGTAGGGGTGCGTATTTTCCACTCTTGCGACCTATGCACGGCAAAATACGATATGTGTCCAATTTATGTATCTCTTTTTACCTCGCCTGCACTTGCACAAAGTGCACGAAGAGCTAAAGGCTGCTACCCCCGGCGTCTATCATCGGCGTCTACAAAATTTCTTACAACTTACTGATATTTCACATATACATTTCACTAATTGTCTTTCATCATTCTGTGACAAATCCATTATCCTCAACTGTTCTTATTGTGTCATAAGTTTAGCGTTTAAGTTTAGGTGTCCATGATTTCAAATTTGTCCCTGTGACTGGAGAAATTTGCCTTATGGGTTTTGCTGCGAGTGTAGATCCAGATCAGCATGTGCATCAGACGGGTGTTTCATTGATGCGCAAAGGCTGATCTGGATCTACACTGGTCGCAAAACCCATAAGCTCCATTTCTCCAGTCACAGTCACACATAATAGCTAAACGTAGTTAGACAGGAAGAAAGTTAATATCAGATTGCAAAATAAGCAATACCGGTAGTATTACAAAATAAATCAACAGATATCATAATGTAAGATAATTGTTATCTTTTGAACAAAGGTTTGTGAAATACCCCCTATAAATTGGTCACATGGCGAACAATGCAGTTCGTGATAAGACCGTGCAGATGCACATGTTGATCTGGTTCTACACTGGTCACAAAACCTGTACGCCCCATAATGGGGCATACGGGTTTTGTGACCAGTGTAGAACCATTCCTCGGAGAGAGACTAAATAGTGTAAGATTTGACATACCTTTAAACAATAAGTAGGTACCTTTTATCAGCCCAAATTTGCTGGCTCATTTTCAAGGTCCGGTCTAGAAATTATAGTAATGTGTGATAACAGTACAGGTGTGGTTTGACATGTGGGAACTTGGTCAACTAATATTCTTCTTACAGCACTGAAGTAAATTTTATCGTCCCCGAAACCTTAATGCTCGGATAAATGTCTTATAATTTTTGTTTCCTTTCACGGATCAGCTTGATATTTCACACACGCATTGCTCTAATGGTCCTCTACCACCTTGCGACAAATCCACGATCATCCCGCCCCGCTAAGCCCAGGGTTAAGGTCACATACTTGGTGCATTTGAAACCTTAACGCTCGGGTCAATGTCTTATATTCACACACGCATTGCTCTAATCATCCTATACCACCCTGTGACAAATCCACGATCATCCCACCCCCGCTAAGCCCAGGGTCACATGCTTGGCCTGTTCAAAACTTTAACGCTCGGATAAATGTGTTTCCTTGATTGGATCTGCTTGATATTTCACACACGCATTGCTGTAAGTGTACCTGCTGCTGGATCAGGATACTGCCTGTCAGTGCTGAAGGTTTTCATTGTACTTTTAATGCTGAATGTACAGTACTCTATCCATACATGCACATTTCCATCACACCCAAGCTCACGGTCACTGAATACTTACACCACTATCTTAATTTTTTTGTCGTCTGCTGTTTATTTTCTATTTTCCATTTTTATCATCAAAAACATGCTTTGACAGCACTTTAGAATACTTTACAACATGCAGCAGACATACAGCATACATCAGACAACAATTGTTGTGTGTAGCGGTCTATTGGTTAATATTCACCTTGCACATTAAGCAATTCTTCTTTGTTTTGTACACAACTTCCTAACCTCTTGAAATTTGATAATGCTTGATAGGAATGGTGCTTTATTATGCAGGCACACCACTTGTGAACACCTGAGGACCTATGTTCACCTTTTTTGTTAAGCAAATGTGTTTTTTTAAGTTTCATGTACAGTGCGACCCCGGTAGTACACGTTTCACTATAACACGGTTTCGGTTAGTACACGGTTGTGCCTTGGCTCTCGATTTTTTGGCCTATTTGTATATAAAAATTGTGTTAAATTTGTAATAGACTATTGTCAGAAATCGTGTTATATTTGCGATCGTATTGCTGCCGAAAGTGGTATTATATTGTTAACTATTGATTGCGGTATGTATTATCTCTGTGTGTTTGAAATTAAGAAATAAAGGTAATACTTGCATGTACGTACATTAGTACAATTCCGCATTTCCTCATCTTCCCACGTCATTTACAGAAAATATCACAGAAACATCAAACAATACTACAAGGTCCGATTTTCTTTTGAAGTCTGCCAGAAACCAGAACACACATATCATCAGCCGATTACTCCATGACCCAACATTCCTTTCATATCTAAAGCCACCAACAATTCCGCATGAACTCTGAATTTTGTGTCAACTTTTCAACACCATTTACGAAAAATATTTTCGAAATCAATATCGGCGAAATATGGCGACAGATCTGCGTATAATCCAGTGTTTTTTTAATCCGTTCCTTTTGGAATACACATTTATGAAATTACGGGTATGAAATTATTAAATAATTTATTTTTATTTTTGTTATTTCTCAATGAAAGTATATGTTGTGACCACTCATTTGAACCGTCTCAACGAGACGGTTTAAATGGTGGTCACGGCATATACTTCTGAGTGCATAGAAGGAAAATATTTATCCGCAAACATAAGCATATCTTCAGCATGAAATGGGTTAATTACTGCATGATTGCCCCATGATGCGATGATGAAAGTCACACATTCGCGACGTCTGCGGCACATCAAAAGGCGTGTTGACCAATCAGTAACATTTCAAAACATAGCCTGAAGGTCACACAGTTTACAACCTCGTGCTGAATGATGTCATACGATAAACACCTGTTAGTTGACACGGCCGGGTGTTATCAATTTTTTTGCACAAAGCAACACACAAATCTCGTCTGTGTAATATGTGTCGGGTGTAATCGCATCTCGGATTTGGAATTCATATCCCCTGGCACTATTAAAATAGAATTGACTTCTGCAAATTACATTGAAAACTGACATAAATTTCGAAGCAGACATTATCGTATTTTGCCGATATTGAATTTCAAAATCGGTCCTATCTTCCGTAAATTGGCATTGGGTTTGAATATACACAGATTGCAACGCATGAGCTTTGGGCTTTACTACACTTTTTTCTACATGCGTTTACAATAATGGATTGCATGGACCTGCGTAGATCTACATTCTACATGGATAAATAAAACTTGACAGAAACAATTCTTGGACGATTCAATATATTTATTACATGTGAATATAACAGTGAAAACATTTCATATATAGATGGAAAATTATGGCATATTATAGTCATTGGCGACGTCGTACATTCGCAAAGTGTACATGTATTTTTTGTTTACATTATGATGCGTCTTGGTCGAGTACGGATATAGCACGGTTCGGATAAGCAACACGGAAGGTTGTATGTCACCGGACTTCCGTGCAATATCGGGGTCGCACTGTATTTGTTTTGTCATTAACTTTCTCACCCTTTCACAGATTTTGATAATATTTGGTACCATTGTGTTGCTAGAGATGATGCTATTTGCGTATGCACATCATGTCCGGACACCCAAGGTCATGGTCATCGATGTCTTGCATTCAGCTAGTGCGTTAAACAACTGTTGTTTTTTTTTTAATTCATCGCAAGCATTATGCACAGGTCAAGAAATGAACCACTAGCCGGATTTCGACGAAAATTAGTAGGAATGATCGATGTACAATGCTCTTGCAAAGTTGTTAAAATCGTGACCCCGGGGTAAAAAATGGGCGTATCCCGTGGGGTCTAATTGGGGTCAAATTTTATTTTTGACCGAATATGCTCATGTCATATATCGAATTGAAAATATCGATGAGGCGATTGCTCCGGTGCAATATTTGTCGGAATTGGATGATTATGTCATCCATGATGGCCACCAAAAGGTCTATTTATTCGAGATTTTGAACGTCATTTTCTCAGGAACCACATGGCCGATGCTGGCCAAACTTCATAGGAAGTTAAGAATTAAAATTGCCAAAAACCCAATTGAAATCAGAAGTAGCGAGTATCAAAAAGCAATACAAGTTTTGTGGTACCTTTATCATGCTGCAGAAAACAATAAACAGACCACAAATATAGCATATTTTTCTTATTTTCCATGAAAACAAATCTTGGTATTTCATTAGAATTGTCTCCAAGGAGACAATTCTAATTAAATGCCAAGACATGTTTTCATTTCGCAACAAACTATTCAATAATTGCGGTCTGTTGATGTGTAAACAGTAGAGTGATTTTAGTTTACCCAATTAAAATTTTGAAATACCCAATTGCCATGATCGAGTAACAATACTCAATTACTAATTCCTTATCTGGAGCCCTGCCTCTCTAAACCGGACACCCTGGCAACATGAACAGGCATTATCATGAGAGATAATTCTCAATGAAGCCCATTATATGAAGGATACAGAGACTGCCTGTGTGTCCGCTTTAGAAAGGACCGACTGTAATCTTATATACTGAGGCGAGTAAATTTAATAATTCTCTTAACCCTTTCAACACTAAATAACTGGAATGGACTGTGATAATGTTAATTTAAGAACCAATACAATCCAATCGTCAAAGAATGATTTTCAGACTAGTCCATTTATATAAGAAGGGGGTGTTTTGTTTTTTTCTAAAATAATATGAACATTACTTGCAAAAAGTGGAGATTCTGATGAGACGGCCGGCTCATCTGGATCTACACTGTTTGCAACATTACTAGGTCTGTATATAGTGTTGAAAGGTTTAATTACGCCCAGAAGAGACAGTTCCAATGAGTGGTAACGACAATGTGTACTTTTGAAAAATGATTGGTGTTGTCAAACCATGGTTTTGATGAGAAAAATGATAAGTAAAAAATACAGAGCAGAAAACAATATTTAATTCAGCATTGTAAGGGTGAAAATAATCAATATAAAAAAATAGACACTAATTCCTTGATAAAGGCCTTTTGTCGAAACGTTGGAAGAGTGGGTTCTTGGTTACTGAAGTATTGAACAAAATGTAGACGGGGCGTCTACATTTTTGTCAAAATTGATCTGAAAAGTATGGAGTGACAAAACCAAATACACTAATACTTATCTGGCGTTCTGGTCTGTGAATTGCTGATTTAAATAGCTGTACAATACTGTCGTATATGTCTGCAATTCCGTGCAAAATAATTATTATTCTTGATTTATCAGGGGAAGAAGCATCGCGTATCTCGAAAGACAATCGGCAAATATTGAAATTTTGACTCACTCGGCTGAATTTGCTTTTGGATCGATCATCTGGTTGTATTGTCACAGTGCACCACATTTCCATTTTGTATTCCACGGAAATGTATTGTGTTGGCTCTTAAATGAGGCCATGACCACAACAATTAACTAGAGCAGCTGAAGCTGCATCAACGGTTTGAGGCTTGATGTACTGACAAACGTACACTGGCAAAGTGATTAGAAGACATTGCCAATGACGAAAACATATGAAACTCAAAAAAAATTGATGCCATTCCAATGAAATTGAAAAAATAAAGTTTTGTATTTTCAGAATCGCTTGACTATTCTAAGCATTTTTCATTATATAACGTTCTACGAAATGTGTACCGTTAACCCCCTAGTCTGACATTGAAGTTAAGACGATTCTAAAGCACTCACAGCATGTCAGTTCGTATATAAAACCAGTGTCTGATACAGCCCACCATACCTGTCTGGCCTCCACCTCGAAGTTTGTCAGCTGTACACACTGTTCTAGGCGGCTAAGTTTATATGCTCGTTCTCAAACTTCAAATGCATGTAGCTCGCGCATTTGAGCAGATAGCTAAAAACTACCAGCGAATCGGAGATAGAGAATTTTATTGGCTTTTTAATGCAAATAAAATATTTGAAATCGGTTGAATAATAAGGAAGTTATGACCATTTCAATTTTTTTTAAAAACTTCAAATGCCTACAACTCTCTCATTTGGGCAGATAGCCAAAAACTACCAGCGAAACGGAGATAGAGAATTTTGTTGGCTTTTTAATGCAAAAAAAATATTTGAAATCGGTTAGATAATAAAAAAGTTATGATTCCATTTACATTTGAAAAATTAAAAAATTGAAAAAAAACGTCCAAGTTTGAAAGACAATAGAAATCAGAACTATTCAAGCCATTGCTCTGAAAAATATCATCTTCTGTGCGGATGAATGTCCCGCGTGACGCTGTCAAAAAATTATGTTGCTGAGATTACTGTACAAATTGGAAACTGTTTTCAAAGACCACCCGTTAAAATAAAATAAAAATCTGAAATTGTTGATTTTTTTCATTTTTCTCAATTTCACATGTCTATAGCTCTCTCATTTGAGCAGATAGCCAAACATTGTCAGCGAAGCGAAGATAGAGAATTCTCGCAGCTTTACAATTCAAAAATAATTTTTGAAATCGGTTGGAAAATAAGGAAGTTATAGGGAATTATATGATATATGACGTCACTTCCGGTTTTGTAGAAAGTGACGTCATGAGAATTCTGAAAATTGCGTTATTCTCGTCTCACTGTTGATGCGAATCGGTATACAAAATTTGAAGTCGATCGGACCAGCGGTTTGGGCTGTAGACTGAACGGCTGAATAAAAAAAAAACAAAAAAAAACAAAAAAAAAAACCAACGAAAACTAGAGCAGCTGAAGCTGCATCAACGGTTTGAGGCTTGATGTACTGACAAACGTACACTGGCAAAGTGATTAGAAGACATTGCCAATGACGAAAACATATGAAACTCAAAAAAAATTGATGCAATTCCAATGAAATTGAAAAAATAAAGTTTTGTATTTTCAGAATCGCTTGACTATCCTAAGCATTTTTTCATTATATAACGTTCTACGAAATGTGTACCGTTAACCCCACCCCTAGTCTGACATTGAAGTTGAGACGATTCTAAAGCACTCACAGCATGTCAGTTCGTATATAAAACCAGTGTCTGATACAGCCCACCATACCTGTCTGGCCTCCACATCGAAGTTTGTCAGCTGTACACACTGTTCTAGGCGGCTAAGTTTATATGCTCGTTCTCAAACTTCAAATGCATGTAGCTCGCGCATTTGAGCAGATAGCTAAAAACTACCAGCGAACTGGAGATAGAGAATTTTATTGGCTTTTTAATGCAAAAAAAATATTTGAAATCGGTTGAATAATAAGGAAGTTATGACCATTTCAATTTTTTTTAAAAACTTCAAATGCCTACAACTCTCTCATTTGGGCAGATAGCCAAAAACTACCAGCGAAACGGAGATAGAGAATTTTGTTGGCTTTTTAATGCAAAAAAAATATTTGAAATCGGTTAGATAATAAAAAAGTTATGACCATTTCAATTTGAAAAATTGAAAAATTGAAAAAAAACGTGCAAGTTTGAAAGACAATAGAATCAGAACTATTCAAGCCATTGCTCTGAAAAATATCATCTTCTGTGCGGATGAATGTCCCGCGTGACGCTGTCAAAAAATTATGTTGCTGAGATTACTGTACAAATTGGAAACTGTTTTCAAAGACCACCCGTTAAAATAAAATAAAAATCTGAAATTGTTGAGCATTAATCGGCCTGTTTTCGGCTTTCATCGGTATAATTATCATGATTATGTTGAACAACAAAGAAAATAAAAAAATGAAAGAACCAAACTTCAAATGCCTACAACTCTCTCATTTGGGCAGATAGCCAAAAACTACCAGCGAAACGGAGATAGAGAAATTGTGTTGGCTTTTTAATGGAAAAAAAATATTTTGAAATCGTTAGATAATAACAAAGTTAAGAACATTTCAAATTTGAAAAATTGAAAAAAAAACTTCAAATGCATGTAGCTCGCGCATTTGAGCAGATAGCTAAAAACTACCAGTGAACCGGAGATAGAGAATTTATTGGCTTTTTAATGCAAAAAAAATATTTGAAATCGGTTGAATAATAAGGAAGTTATGACCATTTAAAAATTTTTTAAAAACTTCAAATGCCTACAACTCTCTCATTTGGGCAAAACTACCAGCGAAACGGAGATAGAGAATTTTGTTGGCTTTTTAATGCAAAAAAAATATTTGAAATCGGTTAGATAATAAAAAAGTTATGACCATTTCAAATTTGAAAAATTGAAAAAAAACGTGCAAGTTTGAAAGACAATAGAATCAGAACTATTCAAGCCATTGCTCTGAAAAATATCATCTTCTGTGCGGATGATGTCGCGTGAACGCTGTCAAAAAATTATGTTGCTGAGATTACTGTTACAAATTTGGAAACTGTTTTCAAAGACCACCCGTTAAAATAAAATAAAAATCTGAAAATTGTTTGAGCATTCGGCCTGTTTCGGCTTTCATCGGTATAATTCATCATGATTATGTTGAACAACAAAGAAAATAAAAATAAAAAAAATGAAAGAACCAAACTTCAAATGCCTACAACTCTCTCATTTGGGCAGATAGCCAAAAACTACCAGCGAAACGGAGATAGAGAATTGTGTTGGCTTTTTAAGTTGGAAAAAAAAATATTTGAAATCGGTTAGATAATAACAAAGTTAAGAAACATTTCAAATTTGAAAAATGAAAAAAAAAAGAAAAAAAACTTCAAATGCATGTAGCTCGCGCATTTGAGCAGATAGCTAAAACTACCAGTGAACCGGAGATAGAGAATTTTATTGGCTTTTTAATGCAAAAAAATATTTGAAATCGGTTGAATAATAAGGAAGTTATGACCAATTTTAAAAATAAAAAAATTTTTTTAAAAAAAACTTCAAACTTCAAGCCTACAACTCTCTCATTTGGGCAAAACTACCAGCCGAAACGGAGATTAGAGAATTTTGTTGGCTTTTTAATGCAAAAAAAATATTTGAAATCGGTTAGATAATCAAAAAAGTTATGACCATTTCAAATTTGAAAAATTGAAAAAAAACGCGTGCAAGTTTTGAAAGACAATAGAATCAGAACTATTCAAGCCATTGCTCTGAAAAATATCATCTTCTGTGCGGATGAATGTCCCGCGTGACGCTGTCAAAAAAATTATGTTGCTGAGATTACTGTACAAATTGGAAACTGTTTTCAAAGACCACCCGTTAAAATAAAAAAAAAATAAAAATCTGAAATTGTTGAGCATTCGGCCTGTTTCGGCTTTCATCGGTATAATTATCATGATTATGTTGAACAACAAAGAAAATAAAAAAATGAAAGAACCAAACTTCAAATGCCTACAACTCTCTCATTTGGGCAGATAGCCAAAAACTACCAGCGAAACGGAGATAGAGAATTGTGTTGGCTTTTTAATGGAAAAAAAATATTTGAAATCGGTTAGATAATAACAAAGTTAAGAACATTTCAAATTTGAAAAATTGAAGAAAAAAAACTTCAAATGCATGTAGCTCGCGCATTTGAGCAGATAGCTAAAAACTACCAGTGAACCGGAGATAGAGAATTTTATTGGCTTTTTAATGCTAAAAAAAATATTTGAAATCGGTTGAATAATAAGGAAGTTATGACCATTTCAATTTTTTTTAAAAACTTCAAATGCCTACAACTCTCTCATTTGGGCAGATAGCCAAAAACTACCAGCGAAACGGAGATAGAGAATTTTGTTGGCTTTTTAATGCAAAAAAAATATTTGAAATCGGTTAGATAATAAAAAAGTTATGACCATTTCAAATTTGAAAAATTGAAAAAAAAACGTCCAAGTTTGAAAGACAATAGAATCAAGAACTATTCAAGCCATTGCTCTGAAAAATATCATCTTCTGTGCGGATGAATGTCCCGCGTGACGCTGTCAAAAAATTATGTTGCTGAGATTACTGTACAAATTGGAAACTGTTTTCAAAGACCACCCGTTAAAATAAAATAAAAATCTGAAATTGTTGAGCATTCGGCCTGTTTCGGCTTTCATCGGTATAATTATCATGATTATGTTGAACAACAAAGAAAATAAAAAAAAAAAATGAAAGAAACAAACTTCAAATGCCTACAACTCTCTCATTTGGGCAGATAGCCAAAAACTACCAGCGAAACGGAGATAGAGAATTGTGTTGGCTTTTTAATGGAAAAAAAATATTTGAAATCGGTTAGATAATAACAAAGTTAAGAACATTTCAAATTTGAAAAATTGAAGAAAAAAAACTTCAAATGCATGTACTCGCGCATTTGAGCAGATAGCTAAAAACTACCAGTGAACCGGAGATAGAGAATTATTGGCTTTTTAATGCAAAAAAAAATATTTGAAATCGGTTGAATAATAAGGAAGTTATGACCATTTCAATTTTTTTTATTAAAACAATTCAAATGCCTACAACTCTCTCATTTGGCAGATAGCCAAAAACAATACCAGCGAAACGGAGATAGAGAATGTTGGCTTTTTAATAATGCAAAAAAATATTTGAAATCGAAAAATTTAGATAATATGTTATGACCATTTCAAATGAATTGAAAAAAAAAAACGTGCAAGTTTGAAACAAATAGAATCAGAACATTCAAGCCATTGCTCTGAAAAATATCATCTTCTGTGCGGATGAATGTCCCGCGTGACGCTGTCAAAAAATTATGTTGCTGAGATTACTGTACAAATTGGAAACTGTTTTCAAAGACCACCCGTTAAAATAAAATAAAAATCTGAAATTGTTGATTTTTTTCATTTTTCTCAATTTCACATGTCTATAGCTCTCTCATTTGAGCAGATAGCCAAACATTTTCAGCGAAGCGAAGATAGAGAATTCTCGCAGCTTTACAATTCAAAAAGAACTTTTTAAATCGGTTGGAAAATAAGGAAGTTATAGGGAATTATATGATATATGACGTCACTTCCGGTTTCGTAAAAAGTGACGTCATGAGAATTCTGAAAATTGCGTTATTCTCGTCTCACTGTTGATGCGAATCGGTATACAAAATTTGAAGTCGATCGGACCAGCGGTTTGGGCTGTAGACTGAAGGGCTGAATAAAAAAAAAAATAAAAAAAAAACAAAAAAAAACCAACGAATACAATAGGTTTTCGGCGCAGCGGAAAGCCGCCTCAAACCTAATTAACCCATTCAGCATGACAGAGCTGTATAGCGGTATTGGCAAACAGTGTAGATCCAGATGAGCCGGCTCGTGACGAGCCGTCTCATCAGGATCTGCACTTTTTGCAAGTATTTTTCATATATTTGAGAACAAAACATCCCGTTTTCATAAATGAACTAGTCTGAAAATCATTTTGTGACAATTGGATTGGTTGCAAAATTAACAGATCAAAATCCATTCCAGTTACTTAGGGGTGGAAGGGTTAAAGGCACTGTGTCACAGATGCTGTCTCGGATGACATGTCATGTGATCTTGTACCTAAGTCCTTGCGTGATTATACCTCAATATTTACAAAATACAATATTTTCAGTAAATGACGTTGAAAGCGGATGAAAATTCATAGCAAATGCGGAATTCTTTCAGGGGATTAGCTTCGATTAAAGGTACATGACCAGTTGTATCAGTCTGCGCGAAACTGCCAAAATGTTACAGGACATTCCGTCTGGTAAACTTGAAACTTGAAATTTTTACCAGACCGAACAAAAATTTACCAGACCGAAATTTGTTTATAAAAAATAAAAATTGATTTTGTGTGATATTTAAGACCGTTTTAGCTTGCGGCCCCTGTGCCCCAAGGTCAAGGTCAAATGACTTAGAAGTTTCTGTTAAATTTTTGTCAAAATTTGCGTTAAAGTTTTCAGATACCTACTATCTCTGTAACTGTAAGTCAGATTTGCTTGAAACTTCATATTCTTATTGGTCATTATCTTGATATTCATTCTGTGTTCCACTCATGCCCCAAGGTCAAGGTCAAATTATAAAATCTGCGTTAAAGTTTTTACATACCTTATATCTCCACTTCCTTTTCATCATCCATATTTTCATTCTATAGCCTGCTCAAGGTCAAGGTCAAATGACTTTGAAATTTGTGTTAAAGTTTTTACATACCTTACATCTCCACAACACTTACTCCGATTTACTTCAAATAATTCTTTATTATCATCCATGTTTTCATTCTAAGCTTTTACATACCTTATATCTCACAGCCCTTAATTCAATCTTCAAATAAATACACTCTTGAGACCATCAAATGCCTCGGCGGGCTCGACATGCGGGCCGCGGCCATCTGGCTATGGTTTTTAGCCAGGTTTTTGGAAAAAAATTCCAGGCTATTGGATTGGCGAAAGCCTTCCGGCCGGCGGGCGGTGGGCGGCGTCCACAATCAATGTTAAGTTTTCGTGTTTGAGTCCATTTCTTTGTTACTGTACCACCTAGGACCACTAAACTTTCACAGCTTCATAATCAAGGGGTGCCCACCACATATCACTTTCCAACATGTTACCTTTTTTTGAACTTGACCCATTTTTTCCGCGCAGTCGACTTTTTCGCGTTTACAATGTTAAGTTTTCGTGTTTAAGTCCATTTCTTTGGTACTGTACCACCTAGGACCACCAAACTTTCACAGCTTCATAACCAAGGGGTGCCTACCACATACAACTATCCAACATGTGACGTTTTTTTTACCATCACCTATTATTTCTACGTAATTGACTTAGCCATTTTCAACGTTAACTTTTTAACGTACGTCTGGTTAAATTTTTTTGGTTAAACGTTTTTCGTTATACTATATCTCTGCAACTGCTTCGCCCATTACCTTGAAACTTCACATGGGTGTTTATCATCATCCATATTTTCATTCTACCCCCCAACCGTGTGGCCCCTGTGCCCAATGTCAAGGTCAAATTACTTTGAATTTTTTTTTTAAAGTTTTTTCGTGTACTATATCTCTGCAACTGCTTCACCCATTACCTTTATACTTCACATGGGTGTTTATCATCATTGTCGCGCCCGCTTGCGGAAAGCGTGATATCGTCGGCATTTTGGCATACGTCCGTCCGTCCGTACGTCCGTGTGTCCGGTTAAAGTTTTTTGGTTAAAGTTTTTCCATCTACTACTATATTTATTTTTTTAGTGTCCATGCCTCGCCCCAAGGCACGACATGCAGGCCACGGCCATCTAGTCTACAAAAAGTGGGTATAATTATGTTATCCAAGTGTCTATGCTTGGAAAAAACCTGGCCTTCGTGGCTTTGCCTCGTTTCTTGTTTAGGTGATGCATTTAATTAGTCTAAATACTTTCTGCTGTTGCTTTTATATGTTGCCTTATTTCTCAATAAAAACATGGTTTGAAAGCACTTGAGAATCATTTCCAATGGAAATGATTTGGAAGTGCTGTCAAAGCATGTTGTAAATCATTCTAAAGTGCTGTCAAAGCATGTAAGATAGTGGTGTAAGAGTTAATGGCAGCTGATTACGTAGTGAAAGTCAGTGAATAGAGTGTTGATTACTGTTTGTTTGTGTGGAGATTATATTGAAAGTTTGGTGTTGGGCTTTTATGTTTTGGTTAGGAGACTAGACTCGTTAGCTTTATGTGTGACCGTATCTGGAGAAATATGATTTATGGGATTTATGACCAGTCTATCTCCTGGAATTATGGTGTAGTCATGAGTCAGCGTAAAGACTGAATAGTGACCAGTGCAGATCCTGATGCGCAGACTGATCTGGATCTACACTTGTCACAAATGCCATAAACCCAATTTATCCAGTCTCCGCGACATTGTGTTTTCCAAGGTCGAGCTTAAAGCTATGAGATTGTTTGTACATTTACTTTTTAAGATTCGGGTGTGGTGAAATTTTCCCAGTAAAGTTTTTCTGTGTTAAAACTACCTCGAGTTATTCACATTTTACCCATTAATGGTTTTTGTATTTATCAAAATAAATCTTCCAAAAAGTGAACAGTCCATCATATTGGGACAGTTTAGATGAATAGTCACAGAATCATTTTAATTTTGATGAGAAATACGAAGAAAAAAAATACAATACATTTGTAGCTTGGGCGGTGTATAATTTAAATGGCTAAATTGACAATTGTGTCTGTAATAGGCATAGCTTTACCGTCGGCGGCGTCGGCAACGTCGGCAACGTCGGCGGCGTCGGCGGCATCGTCGTCGGCGGCGGCGGCGTCAACATTTCACGTTAAGTTTTTGCGTTTAGGTCAGTTTCCAGAAAACTATAACACCTACGACCTCCATACTTGGTATACATCAACACTGTGGTGTAACCATCTCACACAGAGGGAGCCCATGTGACCTTGACCTAGTGTTCATGGTTTATTGATCTACTTTTCACATACATTCAACGTTAAGTTTTTGCGTTTAGCTCTGTTTCTAAAACTTAACGCTCAGGTTAATTCATTGTAACTTCTGTTTCCCTCAATGGAATGCTTTAATATTCCATAGATGCATTTGTAACAACATCCCACATCATTCTACAGAAAGCTCATGATGCCCGCTAACGCCAAAGGTCAAGGTCACTGACTTAGAACTTTCCGTGTTTGGAAAAGTTAATGCTCAGTTTATGCTTTAATATTCCATACATGCATTTGTAACAACATCCTGCATCATTCTACAGAAAGCCCATGGTGCCCGCTAACCCCAAAGGTCAAGGTCACTGACTTAGAAATTTCCGTGTTTGGAAAAGTTAACGCTCAGTTTATGCTTTGATATTCCATACATGCATTTGTAACAACATCCTGCATCATTCTACAGAAAGCCCATGGTGCCCGCTAACCCAAAAGGTCAAGGTCACTGACTTAGAAATTTCCGTGTTTGGAAAAGTTAACGCTCAGTTTATGCTTTTGATATTCCAGCATACATGCATTTGTAACAACATCCCGCATCAAGGTTCACTGACAGAATTTGCCCATTTTGCTTTAACCCGTTTTAACTAACCCAAAAGGTCAAGGTCACTGACTTAGAAATTTCCGTGTTTGGAAAAGTTAACGCTCAGTTTATGCTTTAATATTCCATACATGCATTTGTAACACATCCTGCATCATTCTACATAGCCCATGGTGCCCGCGACTACCAAAGGTCAAGGTCGCTGAAAACTTAGAAATTTCCGTGCAAATGGAAAGTTAACGCTCAATTTACTAGTATGCTTTAATATTCCATATATGCATTTGTAACAACATCCCGCATCATTCTACAGAAATCCCATGGTGCCCGCAAACCGCAAAGGTAAAGGTCGTAGGAAAATCCTGTTTGGAAAAGGTTAACGCTCAGTTTATGCTTATCCATACAGAAATTTGTAACCAAATCCAGATCATTCTGCTTTGGAAAGCCCCATTGGTGCCCGTAACAAAGTCAAGGTCACTGACTTTAGAAATCCGTGTTTGCAAAAGTTAACGTCAGTTATGCCTTTAATCCATACATGCATTTGTAACAACATCCGATCATACAGAAATTCATGGTGCGGCAAACCGCAGGTCAGGTCGCTGACTTAGAAATTTCCCCGTGTTTAAAGGTTAACCTCAAGTTTAGCTTTAATCTCCATACATGCATTTGTTAACAAATTCCAGCAAATCCATTTGCGGAAAGCCCTGTGCCCGCTAACCCCAAAGGTCAAAAGTTCACTGACTTAGAAATTTCGTGTTTGCAGTTTACGCTCAGTTATGCTTTAATATTCCATACATGCATTTGTAACAACATCCCGCATCATTCTACAGAAATACCCATGGTGCCTGCTAACCCCCCAAAGGTCAAGGTCATGAATTTGATGAAATTTGCGTGTTTGGTTTAAAAGTTAACGCTCAGTTTATGCTTTAATATTATTCCATACATGCTTTTGTAACAACATCTCGCATCATTCTACAGAAAGCCCATGGTGCCCGCAAACTCCAAAGGTCAAGGTCGCTGACTTAGAAATTTCCGTGTTTGGAAAAGTTAACGCTCAGTTTATGTTTTAATATACCATATATGCATTTGTAACAACATCCCGCATCATTCTACAGAAAACCCATGGTGCCCGCTAACCCCAAAGGTCAAGGTCACTGAATTAGAAATTTCCATGTTTGGAAAAGTCAACGCTCAGTTTATGCTTTAATATTCCATATATGCATTTGTAACAACATCCCGCATCATTCTACAGAAAGCCCATGGTGCCCGCTAACCCCAAAGGTCAAGGTCACTGGCTTACAAATTAACGCTCAGTTTATGCTTAAATATTCCATACATGCATTTGTAACAACATCCCGCATCATTCTACAGAAAGCCCATGTTGCTCACTAACCCCAAGGTTATTACAAGCTCCATATATACTATCAAACTGCGCCAGGCGGGATATTTTGCTCCGCGGAGCTCTTGTATAATTCATTATCAAAATAAACAAACATGGGTTAAAATAGTTGCCATCTTTGAATCGGTTGCAGAAAATATAGCAGATGCCAGATAAATCCTGCCATCGTCGCGCCATTGTAATATACCCACTTTTCCCAAATGCTAAGTCCAAAAGGGGGGAGATAATCCATGACCGGGGTCAAATAAAAAATCAAAATTCGCTTTGCGCATCAACACACCATAAAGAAGGTACACACCAAGTTTCAAGTCCCTACCTATTACGGCTAAAAAGTTTTACTTGTTACAAGAAACGTGACGGATGGATGTACAGACAATTTAGGTCCAAAAGGGGAGACAATCCATGTCCCAAGGGCAAGGGTCGGATTTAAAATTGAAATTCATTTCCAGTATCTAATTTCCATTATAAAGAAAATATATACCAAGAATTAAGCTCCATCTATTACATGTACTACAAAAAGTTGGTATAATTGTATTTTCTTCTGAACCGCCTCATTGTGTAATTTGTGTAATACCCGGTCATTGTGAAATACTGAACAAGAAACCACAAACCACAAAGCATGACATTACAAATGTACTCGGATTTCAGAATAATTATTGGATTCATCTTCTTCAACTTCATCTATTTGTGGCCGTGACTGGAGAAATGGGGCTTATTGAATTTGTCACCAGTGTAGCTCCTGATCCAATAACACTATTTTAGCCTAGTAGCTATCTATATTGCTTGTTAGAAGCAGAACGGGTGTTTCATTGATGGAATGCCGAACAGTGCAGATCCTGATCAGACTGTGCGTATGTACAGGCTGATCTGGATCTACACTGGTCGCAAAACCCATAAGCCACATTTCTCCAGTCACAGCCACATTTGTTTGACCGTAATTGTGACTGGAGAAATGGGGATTATGGCATTTGTGACCAGTGTAACTCATAATTTACATACCACACTCCTGTAGCCTGATAACGATCAATATTTCTGGTGTGAAGCTTGAAGGGTGCATTGATGGAATGGCTAACAGTGCAGGGGCCTGTTTCACTAAACTGTGTACGACTAAACTGTTCGCAAGTGCACATTTAGGATCGTCTGGAAATTTCAATTGATGGCTGTACATTTATTGAGCATAGGCTGCATATGCCTATGCTCACTAAATGTAAATCCAATAATTGTTTACGAGAAACCATTGTTAATATGAAATTCACAGACTATCATATGTTTGCACTTATGAACATTTTAGTCGTTCAAAGTTTAGTGAAACGGGCCCCAGATCTACACTGGTTGCAAAGCCCAATTAAGCCCAATTTCTCCAGTAACAGCCACACTGTCCATCTGTTGGTCTGTCCATCTGGCTGTCTGTCCGAGAATTTGGCTTTTGTTTTTTGGCTACCTCTGCATCCCGAACTTGAATTGGCTAGAAACCTCATATACTTATTTGTCATCATCATCCATATTTGCATTGTATAGCCTACCCATGCGGCCCCTGTGCTTAAAGGTTTGTTTTTAGCCAGGTTTTTTAAAAAAAAATCCAGGCTATTGGATTGGTGAAGGGCGGGCGGGCGGGCGGGCTGGGGGGTGGGCGGCGGCGGCAGCATCCACAATCAATATTAAGTTTTCGTGTTTGAGTCCATGTCTTTGTTACTGTACCACCTAGGACCACCAAACTTCCACAGCTTCATTATCAAGGGGTGCCCACCACTATCCAACATGTTACCTTTTTTTTAATTTGACCCATTTTTTCCACACAGTCGACTTATCCATTTTCAATGTTAAGTTTTCGTGTATACAATGTTAAGTTTTCGTGTTTGAGTCCATTTCTTTGGTACTGTACCACCTAGGACCACCAAACTTTCACAGCTTCATAATCAAGGGGTGCCCACCACATATAAATATCCAACATGTTACCTTTTTAGCCAGGTTTTTTTTTAAAAAATCCGGCTATTGGATTTGGGGGCTAAAGCCGGGGCGGCGGGCGTCGCGGGTGTTTAGTCGTTCGGGACGGGCGGGCGGCGTCCACAATCAACGTTAAGTTTTATTTTTGTCCGTGTTTGAGTCCCATTTCCTTTCTGTTACTGTTTACCATTTCCTAGGTACGACCAAACTTTCACAGCTTCATAATCAAGGGGTGCCCACCACATATCACTATCCAACATGTTACTTTTTTAGCCAGGTTTTTTGAAAAAAAATCCAGGCTATTGGATTGGCGAAAGCTGGGCGGGCGGGCGGGCGGGCGGGAGCGGGTCGGGCGGGTGGGCGGCATCCACAATCAATGTTAAGTTTTTCGTGTTTGAGTCCATTTCTTGTTACTGTACACCTAGGACGACCAAACTTTCACAGCTTCATAATCAAGGGGTGCCCACCACATATCACTATCCAACATGTTACTTTTTTTTAGCCAGTTTTTTGAAAAAAATCCAGGCTATTGGATTGGAGAAAGCCGGGCGGGCGGGCGGGCGGGCGGGCGGGCAGGCGGGCAGGCGGGCGGCGGGCAGGTGGGCGGCGGGCGGCGTCCACAATCAATGTTAAGTTTTCGTGTTTCAGTCCATTTCTTTGTTACTGTACCACCTAGGACCACCAAACTTTCACAGCTTCATAATCAAGGGGTGCCCACCACATATCACTATCCAACATGTTACTTTTTTTTTAACTTGACCCATTTTTTCCGCGTAGTCGACTTACCCATTTTCAATGTTAAGTTTTCGCGTTTACAATGTTAACTTTTCGTGTTTAAGTCCATTTCTTTAGTACTGTACCACCTAGGACCACCAAACTTTCACAGCTTGATAACCAAGGGGTGCCTACCACATACAACTATCCAACATGTGACCATTTTTATGTCTTCAAACTAACCTGAATGGTTGCAAACAGATAGGTTGCTATGAAATCGTCCTAATAATAAAAATCTGCCTACTCTAATCACTCAAATAACCCACCATAGACCATTCCGCTCTACCCATAGCCAATTGGCTAGTCCGCTATTTAAACTCTTCCTATTATTTTAGGACGCTATCAAGAGTGCAGGTATATTTGTCTCTCTCTTTATTTCGTGCTTATTTTGAATTTCTGCCGTGTATTGTGCCGTATTTGTCATTATATTTCGTTCAATACATATTATTATCACTCTTGTGTGTTACGTGATTATTCTCCATTGCATTTTTTGGGGTTTTTCACGGTGTTTTACTTTGTGTCACATATTTTCGCGTGTACGCGATTCGTACCTAACGGGTCGTCCCAAAGTGATTCGCTCCCGTGACACATTTTTTGTAGCGTTTTTGCGTTTCTTCTATCAGGTTTTGTTATACAATACTTGTTAGAATGCCGCAATCACGCGCTGCGTGTGGACACATGACTTCTCCTTGGGATACCCATACGGACAGGTGCTTTGCCTGTTGCGGGTGTTGCAAAGAGAGGCCATGTGATTTGTCCGTCCGTTGGACGGATTCGACGTGGGGCAAGGCTGGGTCTAGAAGGTCCCATACCTCACGTCTGAAGAAGTCTGTGTCCGAGTCTCAGCTCTTGGGAGCAGTGGAACCGTCCGAGGTTTCGGAGTTGTGTTAAGTGATAGGCCGGTGATCCATACAGGGGATACCGGGCTGCTGGGGCCGGTGCCTGATCTCATATCACCCGGTTCGCAGAGAGCTATACCTATCAAAGGGGTGTTTCGGCCAGGTTCTTGATACTATATCACCCGGTTTGAAGCTGACCCAGCCTCTCTCAGTAGAGGCGCCCGGTACCGGGCACTGGGCACCGGGCACCGGGCACCGGGCACCGGGCACCGGTTAGGCTACCGGGCACCGGTCAAACACCTGGCACCGGGCACCAGACTCTCCCTGACAGCCTGCTGCTTCCGGTAGGAAGACGTTTCTTGTCTTCGGTTGGTCTTCGTTCTACGTGTTCACGTAAGTCGAGGAGTCGATCTCGTCGTAGGTCAGGATTGGGTTAGCTCTTCGATTTCGGGTTCGGAGTTTAGATCTTGTTCTTCCTTTTCCTCGAGGTCATTCTCAGGTTTTGGAACAGGTTCATCTAGATCTCGTTCTCCTGTTCGTCGTAGGAGACGGTTGTATAGGGCTTCTACATGTAGTACTAGCTTCGGCAGTACATATACTAATTGGAACGATACAGTACAGTTCTGTTGTATCAGATTCCATGTGGTAGATGACTGCCAGTCTAGGGTTGCTGCGGCAGGTGCTTATCACATTCACCCGGTCACAACGTACCCTAACTCTCGCAGGAGAGGTGCCGGTATTGTGTTACGGGCACCGGGCACCGGGCACCGGGCAGGCACCGGGCAGGCACCGGGTACCGGGCACCGGGGTAGCAACTATTTCTGACCGGGGTGTTCGTGGGTTCGTATCCTGTGTACATATTTTGTTTTTGTATCCGGCTCCTCGAGATCTAGCTCTTCCGTTCTCGGAGGAGACGGTCGAGGTGGTATTGGACGCCGTGGTGCTTTGGCTCCGTGATGACTGTCTGGCCTGCTCCTTTTTCGAGTGTATATGAGTTCGAATTCCCAGTCTATATTCAGGACTCGACACGCGATAGAGTTATGATGGTTCAGTTGGCTAAGATTCTGGAGTTCCTGTCTAAGTCCTAGTACTTAGTGGGTTTGTCGGCTCTTTCACAGCTGGTGGTTTTGCCAGTGGAGCCTCCCATAGGGTACTGGGTCCTCCGGATGGCTGTTGTGAGGCTGATTCGGTGGTGGTGGAATTGCCGGAGTTGTCGTGGTTTCATTTCTCTCCTACAGTAGGGCTTCTTGTTACGTACATTGGGTAGCTTTAGGTAGGATTTGGCCACTGCGGGGTTCCTAGTGCCCAAAACTTTGATCGCCACACTGGGGTCTAAGTTCTACATGCCCCTCTATGCGGGGTATGGTTTTTGTGATCTCCGTTTCTGGACAAGGACGCCGCAGCGTTTGGGATATCTTCGGCTCCTGGTCCTGGTTCGCGTTTGCGAAGGCATGGGTGTAGGCTGTTAAGTCGATTGTGGCTATGCCAACTTTCGATTTATGTTTTGAATCAGTATGATTCATCGTCTCTGGACGCAGTGCTTCAGTCGGCGATTTGTGCCGCTAAGCCTCTTGTCAACATGTCTTTGGAGTTTTCTATGGACATGCTCTTGTCCAGGTGAGACGCAGTGATAGCCGGCTCGTTTTTTCTTGAACGCCATAGTTTTGCTTCGTTCGCCTCTTTTGACCTGATAATTGTGCGATCGAACGGCCAAAGGGCAGCTACGGTACCGATGGTCCTCCTGCTGCTCCTTCTTGTCTACCTCCTGTGGGGTCGTTTCCCCCTGACGGGGGTATTTTCAAGGGTTAAGTAGAGTCTCTCTCTTGAAGTATAGTGCTATAGAGGAAGTTCGGGACGTGGTCGGAGCGCCATTTGCCGGTAGACTGGGTTGTTTCCATAGATCTGCGGGTCTCGTACTTCCACGTGCCCTTCCGCAGATGCTCTCGGAAGTTTAAGTTGTTTCCGAGTTTTGTGTCTTTTAGTTCCGTGTGATACGGTATCTGGCGGTGGTATGGGGTTTGTTACTCTTCTAGGTTCTTTTCCTATCTAGAGTAGTCGTAGTTGGTTCCCACACAGGATTTTTCTTAGGTGGGAATGAGCTTATTGACCGATCTATCAGTCATCATAGTACCTTTGGACAGGGTGCGTGGCATCTTGTTTTAGTTTCCGGGTACTGGTCAGAGGTTCTCTGTCAGCTAGGAAATTTCTGCACTCCTGGACTTTCGGGGTGCAGAATAGGGGAAGGTTATGTCTGCGACCTCCAGTATTACTTACTAGGGCTATGGAGGCCATCACCATCTTCCTATGTTGTATCAGATGGTGGGCAGTGGAGGTCTGGTTCCTACAGGGATTTCCCATAGTGTTACCTCCTCCTACTCGCTTTCTGTCCACACAGACGCGTCGTGAGAAGGCTGGGGGGCTCATTGGAGCCCCTACATCGGTGTGTTTCGGGTTGGTGGTCAGTGCAGGAAACTCAGGGACACATCAACATGTTTTAGCTTTTGGCAGTGTTCCGGGGGTTGACAGCGGCGGATTCTGTTCTGCACGGACAGGTGGTTATGGTTTCTGCGGTCATCTCCGGTTCTGACGGAATGGCTTCTGCATCCGTTGGTGTCCAGTGCTATCTTGTCCGGATGGGGGTATCCATTTGTGGTTTTGTTGCGGCAAGGCTCAAACGTCGGTTTTTTTTTTTTTTCCACTGTTTGCGCCCACGTACCGATTCGGACTTTTCAATTTACTCGTTCCAGTATAACTTCGGACCCATGTACTGCATGTTGGACATTGCTAAGGAAGTGATTTGAGATACCAACTGTTTGTGTTTATAAGATCGCATGTAATTCACTCAATTGTAATTATTATAAACAAGCGTCCGTTAATGATTATGGCATTTACGGCTCGATTCATGTCCGGCGGTAAATAAATTGGCTATTAACAAGAGTATTTTTGTGATTTCACGTCACACTGTCGTTAATTGGTTGACCACGGCTTACGTGGTCGGCTTTGACGGTATTCCGCGATTGTAACACGGTTACCGGCGGCATGTTTTGATCACTTTGTATGTGCGAAACTTACCTGTGCCAATTAAGTTTGACCAGACTTTACGACGCCCGCTGTTCAAATTGCATATCGACATTACAGTATAATGTGTATTAATTATACCATCGGGACTTGTTTTCCACATCGTAATAAACGAAATATCGACATTTCCGATATCGATATATCAGGTATGTAATGTATGAGTTTATATAGCAGTTTCGGCCGGGACCACTAGCGTACTTCGACATAAGCAGGTATATCGATGTAAGCAATGTCGACATAACGCGTATCGACTGTATATACAACATGCTGTTGTCACTCCATCATTTCTGAAGCAATTGGGTATTTCAAAATGTTAATTGTGTTAAATAGAAGCACACTACTGTTTACACATCAGCAGTTTCTCCTATGAACCGAGATTTCTCCCTCAGATACTTTATCCCTTCTCACATGATCTGGAATCAGTTGTGGTTCGCCTCCCTCCGTCACGCCTGTCAGCGACAGTGGTTCACACTTTCTGTCCAGTCCGTGCGATGAAGCATTAGGTTCGGAAGAATTAGGACATCCGGTCCGACCGTAAAGTTGCTTATTACCATTTTAAGCCAACGGGAGGTATCGCAATCCTTTGTCTTCCGTTGGATAGATAGGGCCATTACTTGAGTTTATTCTACAGTAAGTGGTTCGGCAGCTGAGTTGTTTAGGCCCTAAATGCACGAGGTGCATGTAGTCTCAACTTCTTTCTATGATCGCTCTCTGCACTGGCAGGAGATGCGTAACTGCCAACTGTTTACGATTTTTCCGTATTTATTCCGGAAATACGTTAGATAAACGGTAGTACGGATTACAATTAAAAGTACGATTTTGATCGCGCGGGTATATCTGGATATAATTATTTCGTTTAAATACAATTCTGCCAATAATCCTATTGTTTTATTTACCCGTTATCATTCTCGTCTAGGCGATTACCATTTTGATATTCCAGCGCTCTGAGATATTGATTTATTCATCACGTAATTCGTATAATGTCTGATCTAAGCGTGCAGCCAACGTATTTGGGGATTGTTTTATCGGAAGAAGTTAGGACAACACATCTGTTCATCTATGATTACAGCGAGACATGGCCCAATTTGGTCTGTCACAGCGCGGTGATGTTTTTGCGTCTTGCAATCAGTGTTATTGTAGTTATTCGGTGCTCATGGTAGCCGAAACTTGGGCCAAGGCTATATTTAACTTATTTTATGCATATAAGTGAGTACTGATTTGTGTTCCGGAATACATATGTGGTGTTCCGGAAAGTAACCCCCTTTTCTCTCCATGTTCCTCATGTGACCGACATGGGGTTGGCATCCCAGGGAGATGTTTAAGAACTGGGTCCGTTAGTAGCAGCGGGTGCAGTTGTGGGTTTATCAGCCGGTAGCATCAAGTTTAGGAGTCTGTTTGGATCTACCTGTTCGCGGTAGTCTGCGATTTTTTCTGATTACCCGATTATTCGGTTTTTGTCTTTACAGTCCCAGTGGAATCCTGGGGGTTGGTAAGTGTGACTCACCGCTCGATGAACTTCACTTGCTTTTGTTGATGAACGGGGATCTGTGGTGATCTATGGTTCTTACGGTTCATCACGCTGGCCCAGGAGGCATTGTTTTGTACATTTTCAATTAGGGCGAGGCTACCTATCTAGTTTGTAGCAGTGTTGTTGCAAAAGGATAGTGTTTCACTTTGGGTTAATGATTCTATTCTCTTTGTCTACTATACATGGGTTTATAGGTATACAGGGTCGACACTCGCAGTGTCCCGAGATCCCGAGGATCCCTGTTTTGTAGGAGGAATCACTGCATTTTCAAGAAAATCCCATTCAACATAATGTAACAATAGGGATGTCCATGCTGCGGAATCCCTGGGCCAAAAGTTAGTGTCAAATCCCTGGTATAGGTTTTGATCTGGCTTTAGGGCCAGTTTAACTCCTCAGCACTTACTTGTTAGGATTGACCTTAGTGCTTAGGGCGTTTTATACTGTGTTCTCGATATGTACGAGTCATGTGTCGTCATGAGACTATGTATAGACTTTGAGTTTATCTCAATTGAGCTATTGCGTGTGAAGTGCCGGGCGACTACATTCGCCAGGGCTTCGTCTGGTAGCAGCAGCTATACCATGAGTATTCTCCGGCGTTCTAACCAAGTATAGCAGGTTGGAGTCTACGAGTCAGTCTACGAGACTAGCGTGGTGGTGCTTGTCTTTATCCACCTCTCTTCTACTTTCGTAGAAAGGGGGGGGGGGGCCCGCTTTGGGCGCCCCTATGATTCTAGGGTGAGACCATGTTATTACTATATAGGTACACCCAAGTTTGTACCTAGGCCAAATATTTTTGTCTGTTTTGAGGGTTTTTAATCTGCCTTACCATTCCGGTCGAGTATGAGTAGTGAGAATACCTCCCACCATCACTACGAATTCTTGCAACCATTCAGGTTAGTTTGAAGACATAAAAATGGAAAATTATTTCTAATTTTAGTTTTTATTATTCATACTCACCTGAATGGTAAGGTAGACCCTCCTCCCGTCCCCGCTTGATGGTTTTATCTTCTCCCTACTTAGTATACTTCAGGCTATTTTACTAACAGTTTCATTTCCATATGGAAGGAAATGATTAACTTTTTGAAGCTGTATACCTAACAATAATAGGAGGAGTTTAAATAGCGGACTAGCCAATTGGCTATGGGTAGAGCGGAATGGTCTATGGTGGGTTATTTGAGTGATTAGAGTAGGCAGATTTTTATTATTAGGACGATTTCATAGCAACCTATCTGTTTGCAACCATTCAGGTGAGTATGAATAATAAAAACTAAAATTAGAAATAATTTTCCATTTTTTTACCTTCACCTATTATTTCTACGTAATTGACTTAGCCATTTTCAACGTTAACTTTTTAATGTACGTCTGGTTAAAGTTTTTTGGTTAAAACTTTTTCGTTATACTATATCTCTGCAACTGCTTCGCCCATTACCTTGAAACTTCACATGGGTGTTTATCATCATCCATATTTTTATTCCAACCCCCAACCGTGCGGCCCCTGTGCCCAATGTCAAGGTGAAAATTACTTTGAATTTTTTTTTTTTAAAGGTCGTGTACTTATATCTTTCTGCAACTGCTTCAACCCAATAAACCTTGATTTTTTCTTCACATGGGTGTTTATCACATTGTCGCACCTGCTGCGGAAAGCGCGATCCTGTCCCAATGTCAATGCAAATTACTTTGAATTTTTTTTTTTAAAGTTTTTTCCCGTGTATATTCCGCAACTGCTTCACCAATTACCTTGATACTTCACATGGGTGTTTATCATCATTGTCGCACCTGCTTGCGGAAAGCGCGATCCTGTGCCCAATGTCAAGGTCAAATTACTTTGAATTTTTTTTTTTAAAGTTTTTTCGTGTACTATATCTCTGCAACTGCTTCACCCAATACCTTGATACTTCACATGGGTGTTTATCATCATTGTCGCACCTGCTTGCGGAAAGCGCGATCCTGTGCCCAATGTCAAGGTCAAATTACTTTGAATTTTTTTGTTAAAGTTTTTTCGTGTACTATATCTCTGCAACTGCTTCACCCAATACCTTCATACTTCACATGGGTGTTTATCATCATGGTCGCACCTGCTTGCGGAAAGCGCGATCCTGTGCCCAATGTCAAGGTCAAATTACTTTGAATTTTTTGTTAAAGTATTTTCGTGTACTATATCTCTGCAACTGCTTCACCCAATACCTTGATACTTCACATGGGTGTTTATCATCATTGTTGCACCTGCTTGCGGAAAGCGCGATCCTGTGCCCAATGTCAAGGTCAAATTACTTTGAATTTTTTTGTTAAAGTTTTTTCGTGTACTATATCTCTGCAACTGCTTCACCCATTACCTTGATACTTCACATGGGTGTTTATCATCATTGTCGCACCCGCTTGCGGAAAGCGCGATATCGTCGGCATTTTGGCATACGTCCGTCCGTCCATCCGTACGTCCGTGTGTCCGGTTAAAGTTTTTCCATCTACTATATCTATTTTTTTAGTGTCCATGCCTCGCCCCAAGGTGCGACATGCAGGCCACGGCCATCTAGTCTACAAAAAGTGGGTATAATTATGTTATCCAAGTGTCCATGCTTGGAAAAAACCTGGCCTTCGTGGCTTTGCCTCTTTTCTTGTATTACCTTCACCTATTATTTCTACGTAATTCACTTAGCCATTTTTAACGTTAACTTTTTAACGTACGTCTGGTTAAAATGTTTTGCTTAAAACTTTTTTGTATACTATATCTCTGCAACTGCTTCGCCCATTACCTTGAAACTTCACATGGGTGTTTATCATCATCCATATTTTCATTCTATCCCCCAACCGTGCTGCCCCTGTGCCCAATGTCAAGGTCAAATTACTTTGAATTATTTTGTTAAAGTTTTTTTGTGTACTATATCTCTGCAATTGCTTCACCTAATACCTTGATACTTCACATGGGTGTTTATCATCATTGTCGCACCCGCTTGCGGAAAGCGCGATATCGTCGGCATTTTAGCATACGTCCGTCCGTACGTCCGTGTGTCCGGTTAAAGTTTTTTCGTTAAAGTTTTTCCATCTACTATATCTATTTTTTTAGTGTCCATGCCTCACCCCAAGGCGTGACATGCAGGCCATGGCCATCTAGTCTACAAAAAGTGCGTATAATTATGTTATCCAAGTGTCTATGCTTGGAAAAAACCTGGCCTTCGTGGCTTTGCCTCGTTTCTTGTTTTAGCGTATATTTAAGGCTCGAAGACCTTCTAAACCCGGGCATTTGAGCCCATAAAATTGTCAGGCCAATGGCTGTTGGCCTGTTTGTTTCCGGATTTACTGATATCTGTGATACAGTCAAAATGTGTGCATTAAATGATGGAGGCGGTGAGGTGGTTATTTTAACATAGCTAGTTCGTTCTTAATTAAATACGTAATGCCATTGCAAATTGTGTTTTTGAAGGGTACATCTATCAGTGTTGTTTGTTTGTTTTGCCTGGAGTTAATTTATTTAAAAATGAGATAACAATAATTAAATGGTCAGTTTGTCTATTGCGTAATTGTTTTCATGTACATACATGTATATCCTCCTGTTTAGAATAAATTATTGAAATTGTGCAGTCTGATCAGCGCCTACACCATTATTTGACTGATTTTACCTATCTAATATCATGCGCCTATGATGTTTTCCATATGGTATTTAACTCAGAAACATTTAGCTTGTTACCTATATTTGGACATGAATTTGAGAAAAATGTGCCTTATGGCATTTGCATGTACAACAATTTTATGTCTTGGTCATATTTAATTGGTACGACTGGAACCACTCATTCTGCTTATAGCAGTTAACCTAACTGAGTGATTGAATTAATTGCGAACAGTGTAGGACATGATCAGACTGCGCAGATTCGCAGTCTGATCTGGTGCGACGCTGGTTGCAAACGCCATAAGGTACCTTTCATCACAGCCAACGACCCAGTTATTAGATTAAACATGGTATTCAACATTAATACCTGTACACCAAGCAAACTGTGTTACATTGCTTGCACACAACATACTTAAAGATATTCAATAAAACATGAACCCGTAGTGACGTGTCCTGTTTTCAATATCATAGAACAGTCCGATATATAGCTAGTCTCTCTCACTTGTATTGGTCTATATTTATTTATACTCAAAATTCGATAATTACAGATTTCTTTGAAGTTGGACTAGCGGAGTGTATTCTTTAATTGAACTGTGAGTGTCATTGCTATATATGTCGATTGATTCTAAAAGTGCTTTCTAGGTGATATATTGTATTGAATTGAAGGCTGTTTGGTATTGACTAAGTTTCAAGTGTCGGGGTATATGTGTTGAATTGGAAGCGTAACACGGGCATACATGTCTGTGGCAGTGAGTGAACGGCACGGTATGAATGGACTTTTTTCCAAACTCAAACGGAGGGAAAAACGGAAGAAAGAAAAAGGTATGTGTAAGATAATCGATGTTTATAGGTAGGTGTATTGAAACACTGCAAGTATGAATGAACATTTTTTGTTTGTTTTTGCTCTCAAAAATATGAAAATTACTTGCAAAATGTGAAGATCAGGATCTACACTGTTTGCCAATACATGTACCACTATACATGTCTGTAGTGTTGAAAGGGTTAAGAAATAAGAAATATATTACATCAGCACATCTATCTATTTATTGCATAAGCTCATCCTCATACATTGAAGGCAGAAGCTCTACTGGTCATCTAACATATTTTCTGTAGCTGTCTCATTTGCATATTTATTACACTAGTGTATTACAATTTTTAATACACTGTATATATAACGGGATACGGATGGGTGGGATTATGTCCGGGGGGTGGGGGGGGGGATTTTGTCCTACACTCATATATAACACATGGTGATACAGATCTGCATTTTGTCATAGACATGTCGGGTATATAAAGCTCACCTCTACTTTCATTGAGAAATAACACAAATAAAATATTTAATAAATGTCATACCAGTAAAGGTGTAATCTGAAAGGAATGGGTTAATATGTCATTACACTATGCAATAATATAATATTATATAATTCCATGCTGATTTGAAGTCTGGTAGTCCACGAGCAGTGGCGTACCCAGGGTTTTGCCGAGGGGGGTGTGAATCTTGGATCAAGTTTTGACATGGGAACGGGTGCATCCTTTCCAGGACAAAAATATTGATTTCTGCCTTCAATTTCCTGGAGTATAGTGATTAAGTTATCTTTTTCACATATGTTGTAGATACTCCCCTCAGAAAAAAAGTAAAGCACCCTCTGGCTATGTACCACATCAACTTGAGTAAGCAAATTTAATGTTTTTTGGTCCATTGGGCAGTGTTTTAACATGTCAACTGTTGATCGTATCAGGTCAAATCTTGACCTCATTTCACCTGTCGTGTAATGTAATCTCCACTATATACCGAGTTATTTATTTAAAGGAGCGCGCAATGATTTTTATTTCCCTATAACGTTAGAGCCGGGAGGCACATAGTGTTTGGATTGTATGTCCGTGTGTCCGTCCATAACCAATATTTTGTTTGTGGAAAATCCTAAATATTTTTTTTATTTGTGCTTAAAAGTATATGTCGTGACCAGCATTTGAACCGTCTGAAGGAGTGGTCACAACATATACTTTCATTGAGAAATAACAAAGATAAAAAATAAAATATTTAAATAGTTCATACCCGTAAAGGTGTATTCCGATTGTATTGGGTCAAGAAGTTTGCCGGAATTTCTCCAATCTGCCACTAGCTATATATAGGGGCATTTGTTTGCAGGCCACATTTTTGTATTTGGCATTTAGTATTAACCCATTTCAGCCTAATGATACGGTAATTTTTTATCCGAAAATCTCATTATTTTGTTCATTTCTCGATAAACGTATATGTTGTAACCACTCGTTTAAACCGTCTCGTTGAGACGGTTCAAATGAGTTGTAACAACATATACTTTTGTAAGGAAATAAAGAAAATAGGGATTTTTTGTCTCAAAAGGTTCATACTTGACTATACTATATTTTCAGCCAAATCTTTTTTGTTCACATAGTAAAGCCAGTGGGTGGTAGGTGGGAGCATGCGATGGGTAATTTAACGATCGAGATTCGTCCTTACCGGAATCCCGACCGGAGACCTGGTTCGCTCCTCACGTACGTCTTTGGCATTATTGTATGTGACGGTTGAATCTGGTTATACCCCTTATGTGAGTATTACGATTATTTGTAATCCTATTACGTTTATGGGCAGAGGCCAAGTGACTTTGCATGGTGTGGTATGGACCTGGCAACAGGTCAGGTTGTTCTGATTTCAGGCCTGAATATATATTTGTTTCCGATGCTCATATTCCGTTCTGAATTTGGGATTTTTCCCCCAATGCAGCAGGTTGAATATGGAATCAAATCCGTTGGCCCGGCCTTAAATGACCTTAGCTGTTGATATGCCGTTAAACACCAACAAACAAGCAAACAAACATAGTAAAGCTGTCTCCAAATTCAAATTTCTGTGTTTTATGCAATTACAATTCCAAAGCTATAGTGTACCGTAATTGTTCCGTTAAATGCCCCTGCATGGGGCTATGCAATTTCCGCATAGCCCCAGGGGCGTTTAACGGAACAATTACGGTAGTGTTATTATATTAAAGTTATTGTCATACATTTGTCTAGCGTATGTTTTCATACAGTCTATTCAACATCAGTGTGTCGCATGCTATCTATTATTAAAGGTACATGCCCACACAGTAGGTTATAATATACAGATACTTTTGTATGTTCTGTACGTATGACATTTACTGGCAAATTAAACATTCATTCACCATTGCCCCACGTATTGATTAGCATTATTATACATTTTATTTTAGACAAACATTTTTCACACTGATATCAGGGGCGATAACCGTGTTTCCCTAAAATGTTAACGGACATTACTATTTATTCTCTGTATTTATTTTTTGATGTGCAATGATCATACTTTATAATCTGTCGAAAATATTATTTTTTCAGGCGACGCATTTCATTAGTATAAATAAGTAAAAAATATCATGCCTCATTTGCATATGAAAATAGCCTGATACCAACGCGCGTCACTATCAATAAAATAAATATTACTAAATGATTATATCTGTTTTCCGGGCACTTGTAATTTTTGGAACTGCTGCAATAGTGACACAATCATACACTTTAATTTAATTCCTATAAAGAACATTTTGTGCTTTCTTAGTGGGCATGTACCTTTAACCCTTAGACCGCTACTCACAACAATTGTCGTCTGCTGTTGCTTTTATATCTTGCCTTATTACTCAATAAAAACATGGTTTGACAGCACTTTAGAATTCTAAAGTGCTGTCAAAACATGTTGTAAACTATTCTAAAGTGCTGTCAAAGCATGTTTTGATGATAAAAATGGAAAATAGAAAATAAATAGCAGACGACAAAAAAAAGAAGATGTTAAGATGTGTCAAGCTGATATGATGCCATCTTTGACTGATCTTTATGACAATATGCCGAGAATGTTAGTCGGGTGTACATTGAAACTATTTTTGAGTTTAAGATATTTTTCACTATGAAGTTGACAAAGCAATTGTCAGATTTGTCAATTGTTATTTGAAATGATAACCTATAACCCATTAACCCATTTCATGCTGAGGATACACCATTTTGTGTGTGGAAAATCCTAAATTGTATATTTATATGAGCTCAGAGATATATGTCAGAGATATATGTCGTCTCATCGAGACGGTTCAAATGAGTGGTCACAACATATATTTTCATTGAGAAATAACAAAAATAAAATATTTTAAAAATTTCATACCCATAAAGGTGCATTCCGAATGTAATGGGTTAAAAAGCAGCACATTATTTTCGCATGAAAAATAAATAGAGGATATTCATATTTTAACGGCACTCGTGAAATATGGACATTTCACACCACTCGATGAACATATGTCATATTCGTTGCAAAAATATGAATATTCTATTTATTATATACCACTCCATGGAAATTAGCAGTTTTGTTAGACTGTATACGGTAATGAATGTGTATTTGCAGCCTATTAGTAGTCCGGCACTGCAGATGCGCGTTATGAATATAGATAGCGGAGGTAGTCGTATTTTCACCGGAAGTTGTTTATTTCATCGATGAGAACATATGACTTTTATTTACATCGCATAACTATGTATTTCATAGGTAGGTATATAATAAATATAATTAACTTAATTATCCCCTTGCTGATAGGATATAGCGTTAGTCCATGTATGTATGTATGTACGCATGCATGGCGTACGTGCGTATGCTAGTAACACCTTCATTTTACAATAACTCCTGAACCACTTCACGTATTTTGATAATATTTCGCCACTATGTGTGTCTAGGGATGGTGCTTTGTTTTGCATACGACCCGCGTCCAACCGCCCAAGATCAAGGTTTCCAGCGAGGGGACAATGATGCTCTTGTTATGCATGGAAGCTGAAGTATAATGTTGTTACCACTCATTTAACCCTTCCTATGCTGTTGACGGAAATGGCCGTCTGCTGTTTTTCATTTTTGCTTTAACCCTTTCAACCCTAAGGAGCTGGAATGGACTGTGATATATTCTATTTAATAGCATATATCACAGTATAATGTTCCGACCAATCCAATGGTCACAAAATGATTTTCAGATTCATCCATTTATGAAAACTGGGTGTTTTTGTTAAAATTAAATTACTTTCATAAAGTGCAGATCCTGATGAGACGGCTCGTTACGAGCCGGCTCATCTGGATCTGCACTTTTTGCATAAACCGCTATAGCGGGATTTCGGGTTCAAAGGGTTAATTCTTAGCAAAACAATGGTTTTGACAGCACATGAGAATCATCTCCACTGGAGACGATTCTTATGTGCTGTCAAAAACCAGGTTTTTGTCGAGAAATATTGAAAATAAAACATTTCCAGCAGATGACAACATTTAATTCAGCGTAGTAAGGGTTAAACCATCTCAGTGTTCACAATGTAAACAAACTCTTGTCGAGAAAGAAAGAAAATAGAACGAAAAAATTGCGAAATTGAATGAGTATCTCGCATGAACTGGGTTAAAAGTCGAACTGTCTTAAATCTTTAGACTGTTTCTATGATAAGCTACATGTATGCTATTTACTTAGTTTCAAAATATGGTGTTATATTTGCACAATTTATGATTTTGCTAGGCAAACTATATCAGCCACACCTTATTTTGCTGTGCCATATACGTTATCTATGCCCTATACGTTAATATCAGTAATATATTTTTAAACTTTAATAGTACAAATTTTATGTTCTTGGTGTTTTGAAAGTATTACATTATGTTTGGGCGACTAGGTGACCAAATGTAAGTGACAAAATGTACCTTGTGGTGTTTGTGACTAGTGTAGGCCCAGATCAGTCTGCACATCAGCACAGTCTGATCAGGGTCTACACTGTTTCCTATTTAATCACTGGTGTAGCCTTACAGACATCAACAAAAGGATTAGATCCTTACCCGATTGCGTAAACATGTGTTTGCAACAAGTGTAGTACCAGATATAAAAGTGCTTCAAC